>JAOTRH010002476.1:0-45475 GCA_034768845.1 Heliamphora exappendiculata
ATATAATTAGTTACTATCAAATCCCACATTAATTAATTAAATTTACCTTTCATGTATTACCAAAATTGTAAAAGTAATCCCAAAATAAATTCTCGAGTTCCAAGCACACATGTGGATTGAATAATGTTCAGTCAAAAGAAAAAAGAAATCACCAGGCCCACAACCCAAATACGTTAAATAAGATGTACACAATTTTATTTGACACGTGTCAATAACCATATGAGAAAATTATTAAAATAAATTAAATGGGTTTGGGTTTGTATAATCATCCCCCCCTTAAGGAATTTCGTCATCGAAATTCGACACCTACCTCAAGGTAAGAATAGTCCTAGGTATTTGGAATGGATTTTGGATTCGTTCTCCCACGTAGCCTCTTCGACTCCACGATGACACCACAGCACTTTAACGAAGGGAATAGTTCTTCCCCATAATACTTGCTCCTTAGTATCTAAAATCCTCATTGGTAGCTCTTCATTGGAGATGTCGTCCCCGATTCTGAATTTAATCCAATCAAGCACATGCGAAGGGTCTGGCTCATACTTTCATAACATTGAAATATAAAAAACGTTGTGCACTAATGAGAGTTGCAGAGGCAAGGCAACACGATGTGCCACTTCTCCAATCCTCTTAAGGATTTTAAATAGCCCAATAAATCGTGGTGATAGTTTTTTGCTACGACTGAACCTCATCAAACCTTTTTGTGGTGAGATTTTCAAGAATACATGGTCTCCTACCTCAAACATTAAAGGTCTTCTCCTTCGATTGGCATAACTCTTTTAGCAACTTTGTGCAGTCACTAAACGTTGATGAATGGTGGTGATCCTTTTATCATCTCACGTACCAAGTATGGTCCAACATAGTTGCTTCTCCCACGTTGGCCCAACAAATTGGTGATCCAAAAGGTCTACCATACAAAGCTTCAAATGGTGCCATCTCAATATTTAACTGATAACTGTTATTATATGCAAACTTTGTCAAAGATAATGATCTTCTCAAGAACCGCAAAATTCCAATACACATGCCTATAACATATCTTCTAAAATCTGAATAGTGCATTTAGATTGACCATATGTCTGGGATGGAAGGCGGTACTGAAAAGTAAGTTCATCCCTAAAGCCGAACGATCTCTTTAATATATAGCCTACTAAGACTGTCTACTAAGTCATTCATTTGAATAGAGAGAAAATGTATAGATTTAGTCAATCTATCCATCACAACTAAAATGGCATCATGTCCCTTGGTCGATCTTAGGAGACCAGAAACAAAATCCATAGTGACGTGTTCCCATTTCCATTCGGATACATGCAATGGCTCCAACAATCCTACGAGTCTTTGATGCTTAGTGTTTACTTGTTGACAAGTAAGATATCAAGAAAAGAAATGTTCCACTTCCCCTTTCATACCCATTCACCAAAACAAGCAACGTAGATCATGGTACGTCTTTGTACCTCTCAGGTGCACTGCAAGGCAAGAGTGATGATACTCATGGAGTACATTCTCACGGCATGACTTTGGCACAAATAATCTACAAATGGATCTCAAACTCTGATCAGGAAGAAAAACCCATTCTTCGATGTCGTCACCACTCAAAATACGATTGCAAATCGTTTATATTTCATCATCTTGTTGTTGAGTGTCAATCACGCGACTAAGAAGTTTAGGTTCTGAAATCATCGTGAATAGGGTAGCACATTCTTCAGCCTCACTGAGATATAGGTCAAAATCGCAAAGATCACTAAGCATCCTGCACTCTTGTATAGCTATATGGGCTAAAGAACTGAGGGATTTTCGACTAAAAGCATCTTCCACAACATTGGCTTCTTTCAGATGATATTGAAATCAAAGTTATAATCCTCCATATACTCCATTCATAATCATTGCCATAAATTCAAGTCCTTTAGGGAAAGAAAATATTTCAAGTTTTTATGATATGAGAACACTTCAAAGCATTAACCGTACAAGCAGTGTCTCTAGCATTTTAAGGAAAAAATTATTGCCGCAAGCTCTAAGTCGTGAGTCAGGTAATTCTGTTCGTGAGTCTTTAATTGATGAGAACCATAAGCGACAACCTTTTCTTGTTGCATTAAGACACAACCTAAGCTGTCATAAGAAGCATCACAATCCATTATGTAACCCAACCCTTGCTCATGTATGATTAAGACTAGTGTGCTGGTCAACCTCTTCTTTAACTTTTGAAAGGTGAGCTCACAAGCTTCATTCCACATGAATTTAATCCCTTTACGCGTTAGACGTGTCATAGGTGTAGCAAGTCATGAAAAGTTTTTAACAAATCTACAATAATAGCCTACTAACCCCAAGAAGCTATGAATTTCAAATACACTTTTAAGTCGTTTCCAACTCATTATAGCATCAATCGTTAAAGAGCCCATGGCTACACCGTCTCCTAAAACTACATGTTCAAGGTATTTCACCTTAGACAACCAAAACTCGCATTTCTCATATTTTGTATATAACATGTGCTCTCTAAAGAGTTGTAACGCAATCTGTAGGTGTTCTTCACGTGTCTCCTTCGATGGTGAATAAATTATAATATCACCCATGAATACGACAAAAAACCTATTAAGGTATGGATGAAAGATACGGTTCATTAAGTCCATAAATGTTGCTGGAGCATTTATCAAACCAAATGGCAAGATTAAAAACTCGTAGCGCCCGTAATGCATGCGGACTGTCATTGCAATGTCCTTCTCCTTTATCCTCAACTGATGATAGCCCGACATTAAGTCAATTTTACATAAATAACTTGAACCATCAAACTGATCAAACAAATCGTCTATTTTTGGTAATTGGTACTTATTTTTGACCGTTACTCAATTCAACTTTCTATAATCGATGCATAAACGTAGAGACCCATCCTTCTTCTTGGCAAACAAAGATGGCCTGGGCTATCCATATTGAAGTACTTCGGTGAATAAAACCCTTATTTAGTAATTCCAAAAGTTGCACCTTCGACTCCTCCAACTCTATCAGTGCGAATCGATATGGTGCCACAGAAATAGGCATTGTTCCCGAAACAAGGCTGATAGAAAACTTAATCTCCCGTCATGGTGATAGTTCAAATAAGTCATTCGAAAACACATCAAGAAACTCACAAACAATATGAGGGAGTTCCCGTTTGATGGTATCAACTTCGTTCACCAAGAGGGTAGAGAAAAGGGAATTCAAACTTTTACGACTTTGCAAGTCATATGGTGGTGGTATCAAACCATCGTCCCGGTTACCTAAAAAGTAAAAACAATTACCCTTAAGTGTACAGACACTCGATGTTGATAACAATCTATATGCACTTGGTAAGTAGTTAACCAATCCATTCCAACGATGACATCGAATGTGGTCATATCTATGAGGGTTGTATACTAAAAATCATGATTTTGATTTTAGTATTTAATTTTAATTTTTTATTAAAATTAGTTTTTTTATTTTATGAGAATTTTAATGAGCAAATGTATGCGTTTCATTATTTATTTAATATTGTGCATGTGTGTCTATTATTCTACACAGTATTTAATCTGGTGTGTAGAGTTCAGTTTACACACAGAAAACAAAATTATCGATTCTTGTAGAATATAAGTTTTCGATTCACAGTCTTAGATGAAATTAGACACACCATCGGCACGACTACATCATAATATTTTAGTAGATCTGTCTTGATTACAATGAACAGTAATTGTTTTGACAATTGTTCTGACTCATCATGCTAGTACACTTTATGTGTATTAAACATGATCAAATTGGGGCAATTAATTTTATATTAATTATATAAATTAATCTATATCCCATGATTATTATGAGTACTTATACTCTTTATTCTAAAATAATTATTAGACACATATATTTAATATTCATTATTTTGATTCATTAGAGGGTGCGATCTTTTACGGGTCGATAATCGTGGTGAGTTGAATATTGGCGTTAATTATATGGTAAATGTTAATTATTTAAGGAATCCACATCCTGTGAACGAGATTGATGATACCCCTTAAGAAAACTTACAAGTTTTAGCTGAACCAAATCCTACAAGTGAATTTTATAATCCGACAGTCAAATAAATTAAGCGGAACGTTTTAAAATTTTTTCAAAGAAACCGATTAAATATAATTATCAGTAATTTAATTTAATTAACGGGTATCTATAATCTTAACGTTAGGAGAATAAATAAGTATATAATAACATAAGCTTGAATACTTCAATTTTTAAAATACGGCTGGGAGTGCAATTATAATTATTTAGTAGAATGAATTATAATTTATTTTTATGAAATTACTTCTGAGTTGAGGTAGAATTTCATAATTTCATTAGGAGTCCACGTCTTATTTACTGCATATGTCCCTGTTGTAGCCTATTTATATGCGGTTATAAAACTTAGTTGCTAGTTGATCATTAATCATTTTAGGATTTTCACATCTTGTGAAATCCAGGAATAGGTAACTAGATAGGTTTTGAAGAATACGATAAGACAAAATCCACACTTTGTTCGTGTTTTTGCATTCAAGAATACATCAGAAGGCTTGTTTGGGAGAATTGACTTATAGTCAATTATCGCGGCAGATTGCTGACTAAAATTTTTAACAGCAAACAGAATCAAACCAATCGATCTTCAACAGGTATAATCTTAAACTAACTTTGGGAGTTATACTGGATTTTTATTTTTTATTGTTCAATATAAAAAAGTTTTAATCTGGAGCCTGTTTCGGTGATTGCTTATCCAGATTATTTTTGATTAAAATTATAGACATAATCTTAGAATTTTTATAGTTTCCCCCAACAATATCTAAGACAATGAAATAAAACGCTAAACAACGAATGGGTTTTCCTCCAATTGGGGTCTCTGTACACAAAGCACTACCTAAGACATCTATCTCTTAGCCCAATGTTGATGCAAATGCGAATGAGAAGAACAAATGCGATGCTCCTGTGTGGATGAGAACAATAGCCCAAGTATACACTAGGAAAGTACATCGTACTATGGGTGTGTTAACAATAATGTCTGGCACGTCCTGTGCCCTTGAAGTGCTAAGGGTTGCGACAACATAGACGCGCCAGTGTATTCCTCGATTCTAACTACCACATTCTTGTGTCCCTAGTTGTTGTACCGGTTGGACTGAGGCAGCCCCCTCGATGATCCTAGAGGTTTGAGCTGACGATGTCTATTGTGGCTGCCTAAAACCTTGTCGTCCTAGAGTTGACTAAATTAACTATGAACTAGTCATGCTTTGAGTGTTCCCCCTCTAAGGGCAGTATCGTTGGATATGTCCTGTCTAGCCACACTAAAAGCAAATAGGTGACCCTCTCTTTTAAGTCTATGTCTGTTGCCAACATTGAGACAATCCCTTTTATGGGTAATCAGTTGCACGTTGGTCGGGTTGACAACATATAAAACAAATAATCACTCCATGACCAGATTGCCCTGAAGAAGCTGCAGATGAAGTGGGAGCATATTGAAGCTGTTTATATGATCCTAAAGGATCAGAACTGAAGCCAAATTGCCTTTGTCTCTTTGACGGCCCTCTGGCTGTACACTTGATCCCCTATGTTGAGCTCTAGCATCTTTAATCTTATGTGTCTTTTGTAAGGCATTCTCAACAGTAATAGCTGACTCCAGCAAGTCTGTGAAGATACGTAATCTCAATGTTGCAACCCTATTTCTGATGGCTGGCTTAAGTACCCATTCAAACCTTTTTGTACGTAACTCCTCTACGGCCACAAATTCTAAGACTCGCGAACTTGGCTTTATATTGGACCACAGTCATTCCCTTTGAATTAGGGAAAGAAACTCATCTCTAAAAGCATCATTTGATGTCTCTAGAAAATACTTTTCAAGGAACACCTTTGTAAATGCTGCCCAAGTTCCTGCAACTGTGGTCCTAGCAAATTGCAACGACTCATTAGCATCTCCTCTAAGTTGAAAAGTGGCAAAGGCCACCCTCAAATCGTCCCCAACTATATGAAGGGTGTCGAGGATTTGGGTGATAAGTTCTAGCCACTATGTGGTGACTTTGGAATTTGGATCATCGTTGAAAGTATAAGGGTCTAAGCATTGCAATTCTCTCATCACTGATGTGGCCCTAGGCTCAACTCCCCTGGCCCCTCCTCTAGCTGCTTCGGCTAGTTGTCGCATGGTGTTGGCCATTTCCATCATGAGGTCAACCCCAACCATGTGTTCTTACGGGGCATTAGCATCCCCGTCTTCTGGAACATCTACAAAACCATGACCCTAATCTCTTCTCGGAAGCATAGCTCTATATAAAAATATTAAAGGAAGAATCAATACAAAATTTAAATATAGTACAACATTCCCAACGAAGCTATCACTACTACAAAAATCATAAAACATCTTAGTTATTAACCAAGATCATGTCTATACATACTATCTCGGTTCTAAAATTGTGATGTATTCGGGTGTGATTAAAAGTCCATAGAAACAATCTCGGTTAATAACCGAAATTAAAAGCAATGAAAAAGCGAGAACTAGAAAAAGTAACCGAGATAAAAATTGCTAAAAATTGATATGAAAATCGAGTAAAACCATGATAGAAACCTAAAAACAGTCTCGATTAATAACGGAGATGAAAACCGAGTAAACCATGATGGAAAGCGTCAATTAACCGAGATCAAAAGTTGAAAAACGAGATTATATATTTAATTGATCACAGTTTTTACCTATGATCATTAGTCTATTATCACAATTTTTAACTGAAAATGTTTCTTAAATCAAGATTTTTAGAGTAAGATAAGAAAGAAACATGTGGTAATTAATCTCTCTTTTTTGTTTTTGCATCACAGTTAATAACCGTGATTGATGAGCAATAATTAATTTTTTGTAATGTTATTTGTTCTTGATAAACATAGCTAGCAGTATCTGCTTTATTTGAAAACATATCTACTACTATCCAACTTTTTAATCAGAACATCAATAATGCAACCATACATCTCAAATTCAATGTACCAAAACAACTAAACAATGCACAATATATGAAAATAGCTATAATAAAAATAGTTCAAATTCAATCTGAAAATAATGCATAATTTTTCAAAATAGCTTTGATAAAAGAAGCTCAAAATATCTTAAAACAGCTCATGCATCTCCCTATTCATGAATATATAATCTCTTCCTCAAATTCATTCTGAAAATGTACTATAGTTCAAGATTGTTCATCTCAAATTCATCAATCTCAAAATAGTACTATAGCTCAAAATATATAGCTGAAATTCATCAATCTTAAAATAGCTCCAAATTAATTCATACTCCTTGATGCCTCATTGTTCTTTCCCTACCTACATTAGTTTTAAACACACAGTTTTAAGTCTTACATGAATTCTACAAAAGTAACAAAATAATACATGTGTTGAGATTGAACTTTATGACTATGACTAGGACAAATCCAACACTAGGATAACATGAACAAATTCAACCCCCTAACATGCCAAATGAACAATCGTTTCGAATCAAACTTTATGACTATGACAATCGCCAAGGATGCTCCTTGTTTAAATTGGCAATATCATCATCAATTACATCCACTTCTACAAGATTGATGATAATGCATGATTGAAGTTAAAATAATCACATGCACTTGAATGATCATTGTTAAAAAATAAAACTCAATTCTCTAATTGCAGAGTAAGTCAGAATCACATTTTTTAAAGATAAATTAATCCAGTCAACTTGCACTTTATCAAATTCAGTTTTGGTGTACGTTTGCTTTCCATTGAATTACAAGAGATCATTTAAAAAAATTTAACTAATAATAATTCTAGTACAACAATAAATAGTACTAAAAAGTAAAATTGATCATATATTTTGTCTGTTTAAAATGTTTCGATCTCTAATTAAGTTTTCATGTATCTCGTTACATAAAACCCACATTGTACATTTGTACGTTTTTGGGGGAACTACATACAAAGATATTGATTTTTAAAAACTACTAATCACCATCGATACAAAAAATAAATAGACAATAACATTTATACCTGAATCACTTTCTAAATTAGACTTGTTCTCCTCTTTTTCTTGGTAGTATCGTAAAATTTTGATTCCTTTTAGCAAAAAAAATATTTTAAATCATTAACAAATAAAAGAAGAAGATGTAACTATGACACACAAAAATCTTCAAAGTTACGTGCTTACTAGAATTTCAAGGCTTGGGTTGATTTTATTGTTGATTGAATCAAAATAGTGCACTGTCATCAATGATAGATCGATGGCTAATAATATCTAATAGTATTTAAAATTGACAAGTCACACATATAAGCTCAAATAGTTCAAATATAAGAAATAATATATAGAAGTAAGATAATTACCTAATATTATACATAACAAAAATTAGTTTGTCATTCTTGGTATCATCTAATCTACTTGCAAGCAATGCAGATGTTGAACACTTGAACTTGTGAATGAAACATTAATAATATGCATTCTTTATCTATTCTATTTACAACATAAATTGGTACATAAATTGGTATAAGCATCATGCCTATTCAGTGGTCACATGTAAATGAAACACTAACAATATGCATTCTTTATAATACATGAGACTAACTAATAAACGATATTACAAAATGAAATCAAAATCCAAATCTCAAATCATGCATAAGTTCTTAGCTAAGCAAAACAAAATCAGAAAGTTGTTGCTATTCAACGATTCAAATGGCAAATAATGATTGGAGATCAATCTATAGAGAGCAATTCTATGATAAAAGAAAAATCAGATAGGAAAAACACAATATTATAAGTTCTTTATACCAAGACATATAATATCTCTAATATGTTAGCTATTCTTCTTGTATATACGTGTGAGTAAAACTTAAGTAATCTATAAAGAATGCACCCTAACTGAAATGATGTTGAAAACAAAAATAGAAAAAGTTTTAAGACCAATTTTAAATGAAAACTACGTTACACATATAGTTTTGGAAACACTATTTTATTATTGTCCATTATACATTAGGAAAAAATTACATTACTTCTTTCAAACAATTAGTGCATACCACATATATGCCTCAACAGTCACTTTAGTTCACAACAATTACCATATTTAATTAATAACTAAGGCTGCTTCCCATGATCACCAAAACAACATACTCAAAAGTACTCATTCAAAAAGAAACATCCATGGATCATAATTAAAAGACTAGCTAGGGTGTGAGACCCTGACCTATTTTTTTTTTGGCATTTTCGAATGTGCATTACGTGTTTTCGTTTGAGCATGTTTTATTACTTTTGATGCATGATTGGGCATAGATATGCATGCGGGGTAGGTTCCCGAGGCCGTGGGCTGTTGTGGTGCGAATCTCGAAAATTTCTAAAGAAATATATTTTGGAAGCCTATAAATATCTGGAGTTAGATATTTTTATAAAGATATTTTTCTGAAACTTAACTCTTAAGCTTCCTATTTTCTCTCTGCCTTCTCTCTAAGTTCTCGGGGGACCGGGGATCGATTTTCGACGATCAGACTATGGATTTTTAGTATCGGCATCGAGGGCTAAGCAACCATCCGGTCAAATTTTGATTTCGACAAAGCTCAATTTTGCACGTAGATCGAGGCATTGAGTTTTTAACTCACCGAGGTAGGATTCTAGACCTGTATATAGTATAAGGGTGCTATGGGTAATCGGGTGCCTTTTTACCGATTAGATCTCCGTAGAACTGACTTTGTATCAAAATGGGTTTTGGGCTTAAAATCGGTTTTTTGTCGATTTCGTGGATGGAATCGGGCGTAAGGAGTTTCTTTTGAGATCTTGGTGCTAGACCTAGGTGCGGGTATGTTTAAGGGTGTTAAATTGGTATTCGGAGGCTTCGATTCGAGGCTTAGAGGGTTGAACCCGTAGCTCAGAAGGGGTTTTTGGGTGGGTTCAGTCGACTGAACTCATAGGTCTAGTCGACTGAAGTGGCTCAATTTTGAATTTTGTGTTTCCAGTGTGTTTTTCAGTCGACTGGGGGCTGGGTTTAGTCGACTGAAGCTGTGGGCTGTTGGTTTTGTGGTTTTGGGTTGGTTCCTTGGTTTCCAGTCAGTGTCCTATGGTATTCAATTGATTAATTATGGTGTTAGTTGATTCAAATACATGTGAATTCCTTTTGGGGGTTCGGTTGGTCGTGTGGTGGCTTGGGAGTCGGGTTGCGGCCTCGGGTGTTTGGTTAGGTGTCGTCCTTATGGATGACGTGTGGGTGTGAGATGTGGATGCGAAGCACGGTTGTGTGCGTGGTGGTTATGTGGGTTTAATATGGGTTCGTGGTTCGGTTTTGAGGTGTTGGTTCTGATAAGAATCGGTTTGAGGGAGGTTCGAGTGTCGATCTCCAGGTTAGGTGTTGGCTATCCCGGTGTGGGCGAGTCGTTCGGGTGTCGAATGACGGGTGTGTGGCATGTGATGACGTGTCGGGTTGTGGCGAGTAGTGTCGTGGCGTGAGATTATATGTGGCTATGTGCTTTTATAACGGGCTTTATGCATGCTATGACCGCAGTTTATTTATGCATGGATTGTGTAATATGATTTACATGGCTTTTGGTTGCGTTATGTGTAACGTGGTTTATGCTTTAAAATCTTGAGTTTTAAAAGCATGTATGTGGGCTCTACGGAGCGGATGCATGTTGTGTGAATCGCGTGTGCATCATGTGACATGGTTTGTGATACGTAGTGATAGTACGTGATTATGCGTTAATTCCTGAATTAGGTTTGCATGGATATGAACGGTATGGTGCATTAATTGGGTGGTAGCCCGTTGGTGAAAGTCCGAGAAGGCACGTCTATTGGGTAGCGACCCGTCGGTGAAAGTCCGAGAAGACGCATTGATCATGGCTTGCATGAACTGCATTATGGGATTAATAGATCAGTTTTCAAATTATTTTTAAGATGCATGTGAATCACGATCTAAAAATCATTTTTCAACTATTTTCAAGACTCCTGTGTGCGAGTCAAAACATAATTTGTATCCTCGCTTTCCCTTGCATGTAAAATCATTTTTAATGGCTTGAAAGAGAGTCAAAAACCGCACTTCGATTTCCAAGCATGTTTTGTTTATATTGCATGCTTGTCTAGTTTCTGCTGAGTCTTGACTCACGGTGTGGGATAACATATTTTTAGGTACTGGTCACGCAGGTTGATCAGGAGGTTGCTGGAGGAGCGGAAGAATTATAGTCTTCCTTTTTGTTTCTTTCTGTTACATGTATATTGTAACATGTTTTTCGGCGTTGGGGCCGTGTAGTGTACGCTTTCAGCGTTGGAGCCTCATGTATTGTTAGCCGTTTGGCATTTATATAAAATGCATGTATGGTTTACTTTTGAGAGTGTGCTCTCGGGTTGGGTATCATGTTGGGTTGTTGTTAGTTGTTTTTTTTTTTGGGTGTTTCATGTGATCCGGAGTTTGGGGCATGACAGATTGGTATCAGAGCTCTGGGTTCGAATACCTATGAGCCATGGGAAGAGGGTGCGTTCCCGTGTGAGGTTGATTGTGTGTACTTGACTGCATGTGTTTAGATGTTTTCATAACATGAACGTGATAGCATGCGAATCATACGTGAATGATGTGTATATGCGAGCATGGGGGTTGAATCTTAGGAGTGATAGTCCTACCGTCAAGCGTCTGGGTTAACAAACTTGGGAGCCAAGTTAGAAACGCGTTTAGCTGACGCGATTTCTAGCAGAGAATTTGAGTTGGTTATCCAGATTGACGTGTCATTCTTGTTGGTTCTCCTCGGTATATGTGGAGTCTTTTAGCATGAACCAAGGTGGCTATGTGATGGCATGCTAAGTGTTTAGCGTTTATGTTCATGCTGTGTGCTACGTCTTATATGTTGTTTTGCTTTCATATAGACGCGATGTCAGCGAGGAGAGGGCAAGGGCGTGGTCGAGGCCGTGGCCGTGCTGGCCAAGGGGATATTCCTATCCCTGATGCTGGGGATGCTAATGCTCCCCAGAGACCGATGGACGCGACGGAGTTGTTGCGTGTGCTGGTTGGTTCTATCCAGCAGTTGGTTGCTAGGACTGAGCCTATTAGGGAGAGAGAGGCAGTACTGGAGGCGAGGGCTACAGAGGCAATGCGGGAGTTCAGACGCATGGATCTGCCTACCTTTGCTGGAGATCATGATCCAATTGTAGCGATGGAGTGGCTGGAGTTGGTGACTCAGATTCAGGATACATTACAGATTGAGGAGGATAAGTTGCGGGTGTCATTTGCCACTTTTCAGTGGAGGGGCGATGCTCATCAGTGGTGGAGATATGCCAAGACTACAGTAGGGGCCACATGGGAAGCTTTTACACGAGTCTTTCTGGAAATATATTTCCTGGCTTCGAGGAGGGACTTGTGCAGGGAGGAGTTTGATTCTCTTACCCAAGGGACCATGGACATCATGCAGTACGAGGCTAGGTTTACGAGCTTATCACGGTTTGCACAAGAGATGGAGTGCACATATGAGTTACCTTCGATGAGGTTTCAGTGAGGTTTGAGGCCGGTGATCAAGGAACGAGTGGCTGTGATGGGATATCGTGTGTTCGAACAACTAGTGGAGGCAGCCGCAAGGGTTGAGAATGCTTTGACGGAGACTCGAGCTTCGAGGGAGCCCAGGACATCACAGGGTGGGACGGAGGTGCAGACAGGTGGGCATGCCCGCAAGAGGTAGAGGTCCTCTAGTACTAGTTTCCACCCATCTGGGTTACCACAGTAGTTTTCAACACCAGCACCATCAGCGGCTTCTTTTGGGACGTCAAAACAGAGAGAGTTGATTTGTTTTCGATGTGGACAGCCTGGGCATCGTAAGGCGGATTGCCCACAGCCGAGGCCATCCCAGAGTTTGGCACCAGTGCAGCCGCAGGGGAGGCAAGCGCCTGTTTGCTATGAGTGTGGGCAGTCCGAACATATTTGCAAGGATTGTCCTCAGAGAGGCAGTGCACAGAGTAAGGAAGAAATACCTGTGGGTTCGTATGTACCAGGTTCAGCTGCGTACTGATAGCGGCCTTCTACAGTTCAGGTTTCCCGAACGACAGACAGTGGAACGTCAGTTCAGTCGGTGCGACAACCGACAGTGCCGAGTACTGGTGGACATGACAGGATGGGGTTGCCCCGAGTGTATTCTCTTACAGCTCACGGTTCTTCGAGGGTACTGATCGCGCGTGATGATGCAGATACAAATCTTTCTCCATTGCACCGAGGTACCTTTCTGAGTTTATAGGCTTTGGGACAGTCCATTTGTTGCATCTGTTCGGGAGTTGATGCTGGATCAGTGGGTGGGGTGCTGTGTTGAGGTAGTGGTTGGTAAGGTTGTAAGGTTTGGGTGTGTTATAGATCCCATGTCTTGAGATAGTTGGCCATTGTCTAGGATGCCTGACCTCGTTTGACTATATCCTAGGAGTGGTTTGGCTGATCATCTCATGTACCTGTGCTGATTGTGATCACCGGGTTATTTCTGTTGACCTTGAGTTGAATTTCGGAGATGAAATTCCTTTAAAGGGGTAGAGTTGTGAGACCCTGACCCGTTTTCTTTTTTTGGCATTTTTGAACACGCGTTACGTGTTTTCGTTTGAGCATGTTTTATTGCTTTTGATGCATGATCGGGCTTAGATATGCATGCGGGGTAGGTTCCTGGGGCCGTGGGCCGCTGTGGTGAGAATCTCAAAACTTTTCAAAAAAAAGATATTTTAGAAGCCTATAAATATCTGGAGTTAGATATTTTCATAAAGATATTTTTCTGAAACTTAACTCCTAAGCTTCCTATTTTCTCTCTACCTTTTCACTAAGTTCTCGGGGGCTTGGGGCTCGATTTCTGACGATCAGACTGCGAATTCTTGGTATCGGCATCGAGGGCAACGCAACCACCCGGACAAATTTTGATTCCGACAAAGCTCAATTTTGCACGAGGATCGAGACGTCGAGTTTTCAACTCACCGAGGTAGGATTCTAGACCTGTATGTAGTATAAGGGTGCTATGGGTAATCAGGTGTCTTTTTATCGGTTAGATCTCCGTAGATCTGACTTTGTATCAAAATGGGTTTTTGGGCATGAAATCGGTTTTTCGTCGATTTTGTGGATGGAATCGGGCGTAGGGAGTTTCTTTTGAGGTCTTGGTGTTAGACCTAGGTCTGGGTATGTTTGAGGGGTTAAATCGGTATTCGGAGGATTCGATTCGAGGCTTGGAGGGTTGAACTCGTAGCTCAAAAATGGTTTTTGGGAGGGTTCAGTCGACTGAACTCATAGGTCCAGTCGACTGAAGTGGCTCGGTTTGGCGTTTTGTGTTTTTAGTGTGTTTTTCAGTCAACTGGGGGTTGGGCCTAGTCGACTGAAGCTGTGGGCTGTTGGTTTTGTGATTTTGGGTTGGTTCCTTGGTTTTCAATCGGTGTTCTATGGTATTCAATTGATTAATTATGGGGTTACTTGATTCAAATACCTGTGGATTCCTTTTGGGGGTTCGGTTGGTCGTGTGGTGGCTTGGGGGTCGGGTTGCGGCCTCGGGTGTTTGGTTAGGTGTCGTCCTTATGGATGATGTGTGGGTGTGAGATGTGGATGCGAAGCACGGTTGTGTGCGTGGTGGTTATGTGGGTTTAGTGTGGGTTCGTGGTTCGGTTTTGAGGTGTTGATTCTGATGAGAATTGGTTTGAGGGAGGTTCGGGTGTCGATCTCCATGTTAGGTGTTGGTTATCCCGGTGTGGGCGAGTCGTTCAGGTGTCGAATGACGGGTGTGTGGCATGTGATGACGTGTCGGGTTATGTGTCGAGTAGCGTCGTGGCGTGAGGTTATATGTGGCTATGTGCTTTTATAACGGGCTTTATGTATGCTATGACCGTAGTTTATTCATGCATGGATTATGTAATGTGATTTACATGGCTTTCTGTAGCGTTATGTGTAACGTAGTTTATGCTTTAAAATTCTGAGTTTTATAGGCATGTATGTGGGCTCTACCGAGCGGATGCATGTAGTGCATGTTGTGTGAGTCGCGTGTGTATAATGTGGCATGGTTTGTGATATGTAGTGATAGTACGTGATTATGCATTAATTCCTGAATTAGGTTTGCATGGATATGAATGGTATGGTGCATTAATGGGGTGGTGGCCCGTAGGTGAAAGTCCGAGAAGGCAAGTCTATTGGGTAGCAACCTGTCAGTGAAAGTTCGAGAAGACGCTTGATTGGGCGGCGACCCGTCGGTGAAAGTCCGAGAAGACGCATTGATCATGGCTTGCATGAACTGTATTATGGGATGGATAGACCAATTTTCAAATTTTTTTTAAGATGCGTGTGAATCACGATTTAAAAACCGTTTTTCAACTGGTTTCAAGACTCTTGTGTGCGAGTCAAAACATGGTTTGTATCCTTACTTTTTCTTGCATGTAAAATCGTTTTTAATGGTTTGAAAGAGAGTAAAAAACCGCACTTCGATTTCCTAGCATGTTTTGTTTATATTGCATGCTTGTCTAGTTTCTGCTGAGTCTTGGCTCACGGTGTGGGATAAAATATTTTTAGAGACTGTGTAGTGTACGCTTTCGGCGTTGGAGCCTCATGTATTGTTAGTCGTTTGACGTTTATATAAAATGCATGTATGGTTTACTTTTGAGAGTGTGTTCTCGGGTTGATTATCATGTTGGGTTGTTGTTAGTTTTTTTTTTAGTGTTTTACGTGACTCGGAGTTTAAGGCGTGACATAGGGTCCACAATCCATGATGTCCCCAACAATCTAATCTAGCCACTCAATAATTCACCTCATTATATACTCTGCACTCCCTAATTGCAATTGTTTGAAGTAGGAAATTCCAAGTCTATATGTGTGGCTATTGATTTAATAACCAAGAAACTCCTAAAGCTACCAAATTTATAGTCATTCCTCTTTCTTCTTTTTCTTAGAGAAATTAAAAGGGGAAAAAATAGGAAACTACTAAAAAATCATATTTGAAACAGATTCTAATATAGATATCAAAAAAACAAAATCGGTTATTCTATTCTCCATTTTTCATTTGTGATTTTTTTATATTTAGTTGTTTCTAAAAAATAAAATGGTTATATTCTTTTATTGTAGCGATTCCAAAAATTAAAAAAAAATTATATCAATAAATAAAACAAATTCAAAAAATGAAAAAATAAATAAAAATTTCAAAATTTTGCTAAACATGGCCTCCATCTATCTCTTGACTTTCATTGTTACGACTTATTTTTAGAAATGGAATCTGTGATCGGCCAGTGAGTAAAATTCACCAAAAGTTTCTATTTTTCTTATTTTAAAAATAAATAAATATTGAGTGTTTATGTTCAATTAATTTTAAATTAATAAATTCTAAACTATTTCTCTATCAGGTAAGAAAAACAACATTATGTAAAATTTAACACTTTTTTTATTTGGAGAATTATTTTTTTTAATAAAACATCAATTAACCACATGAAGATAAATTAACTATTTATATCTATTGAACAAATAGAACATATTAATTAGATAAATAAAATTCGTACCATTTTTTTAATAATACAGATATTATTATGTACAAGAAGATAAACAAACTTTACTAGTATTAGTACGTCATTAGATCTTTCATAACAAAAGATAAACTATATATATATATATATATATATATATATTTCTTCTTATTGAATAGAACTTAGCAATCTCTCCATTCACTTTCTTATAAAAAAAATTAAAATAACGTCGTAAGTAATAGCTCGTATGAGTGCACACATAACAAGATTACTAATTTTTCAGAAAACTATCACAACAATTAAAATCATGCTATTTGACATTTATAGATACCAATTTAATAAAACTCAAATAATGATACTATTACTACTACTACTACTAATAATAATAATAATAATAATAATAATAATATCTGATATTTTTTTTGTTTAACGATTCTTACCAGTATCTTATGGAGCAACTCTAAGTTTTTTGTTCAACGGTTCTTGTCAGTATCTTAAGGAGCGACCCTAAGTTTAATCATTTGGGTATGATATTAATCCGTCACCACCTGGCTGTGGCCCTACACATATTACTTTATCTCATGGTATCTTTATTTTATTTTCCCCGAGGCCGAGAAATACCAATCGAACTGTACTTCATCAATAATATTAGTTCGATAAATAATACAATTATAATGATATTCATGGTGTAATATGTAATTAATAACCAAAATAATATTTTTAAAGAAAATTAATTATTTTTAGACAAAATAATTTATTAAAGCAAGTAATTATATATTCAGAATATATGTGTCATACCTATATTTAGAATAGTCTGTATAATAAGAGAAGTGGACCCTGATTGCGATATTCGAATCTATGTTTTTTCCAGATCTTTCTTTCTCTTTACTTTTTTTTAACACTCAAACGGAATTTACTACCTTTAGAAGTACAGAATAATATAACCTTAATTTAGAAGATTCTAGTATATGTTTTTTTTTTTTTTAGTTTGAGCAAGTGATGCCTAGCCTACTTTATTTTTTATAACAATTCTTTAAAACCTATTTTGTTTATGTCGTTATTTATTTTAGTTTTTATTATTAATTTTTTTTATTTTTTTTAATTTTTATTTCTGGATTTCTTAAATGTACATGAGTTGCTACATTCTCCCCACCTTAAGAAAATTGATCCTCCAAACTTACGATTTTCTTAAAAAAGATTAGTTATTAACACAAGTTGTACCTTCACTGAAATAATTGGGGCTATTGTTGATGCATGTCACTTTTTTTTTTTCCAAGTAGCTTCACATCCATAGTGATTATCCCACCAAACTTTCACTAGGGGTATTACTTCATTGCGAAATTATTTCTCTTGTCGATCTAGAATTCGTATAGGTCGCACTAGTAACTAAGATTTGTCTCTATTCTGACGGGTGGTCATGTCAAGATATGCATAGAGTCTACAATGTATTCTCGTAACATTGAGACGTGAAAAACATCATGCACGTTGGCTAGCTCCGGTGTTAGAGCTAAACGGTAAGCTATAGGTCTAATTCTTTCGATAATTTCAAAGGGTCCAACATAACATGGGTTGAGATTTCCTCATTTCCCAAATCGTACTACCCCTTTCATGGGTGATATTTTTAGAAAAACCCATTCACCTTCTTTGAAGTCAAATTCTCTCCTATTGACGTCTACATAACTTTTCTGCCGATCCTGAGCAATCTTCAGTCTTTCTCAAACTTGTTTGATCTTTTTTGTTGTCTCATGCACAAGCTCTGGTCCCGTGAGTTGTTCTTATCCCACTTCTGTCCCGCATATAAGAGATTTACATTGTCTTCCATAAAGAGCTTGATAAGGTGCCATTCTGATGCTTGTTTGATAGCTGTTGTTATAGGCGAATTCAGCCAAGGGCAAATGCTCTTCCCAGCTACCTTGGAAATCCATCGCGTATGCTCGTAGCATAACTTTTAGAGCGTGAATGGTTTGTTTTGACTGGCCATCTGTCTGAGAATGAAATGCTGTGCTGAACCGTAGTTCTGTTCCTAGTACTTTTTAAAAGCTTTCCCAGAACCTAGAGACAAATTTTGGGTCCCGGTCACATACGAGTGACACAGGTACACTGTGTAATCGTATGATTTCTTAAATGTAGAGACGAGCAAGTTGGTCTATCGTATGCGTGTTTTTGACCAGTAGAAAATGAGCTGATTTTGTTAAACAGTAACGATCACCCAAACCGAATTGTATCCCTTAACCGTTCGTGGTAACCCTACGATGAAATCCATGGTGATATGCTCCCACTTCCATTCTGCTATCGACAAAGGATGCAAAAGTCTAGCTGGCTTCCGTCGTTCGGCTTTGATTTGTTGACATTGTAGACATCGACTAATATAGTCCTTAAGGTCTTTCTTCATGCCCATCCACTAATAATTTCGCTTTCTGTCCTAATACATTTTCATCATTCTAGGGTGTACTGCAAACTTTGACCGGTGACCTTCCTCTATGATTTATTTCTTTAGCTCGGGAATATTAGGTACACAAATTCGATTACGAAATTTTAGTACACCATGCTCACAAGGCAAGTCAGGATTCAAAGTTGTTGCCATTTGATCCCGAATTTTCTTTAATTTAACATCCTCCATTTGCCTAAGCTTTACTTCTTCTGGAATTGTTGGTTGTGCAATGAGAGTCACATAAAGATTGGTTAACACTTCTTGTTTCGTGTTTTCCAGAAAAAATTATTGTCGCATGACTAGGTAATTTAATGCACCTACTGATTTCTGACTAAGAGCGTCAGCCACTAAGTTGGCTTTTCTAGGATGATGCTGAATACTGATATTGTAGTATTTCAACAATTCGAGCCACCGACGTTGCCTTAGGTTTAACTCTTTTTGAGTGAAAATATATTTTAAGTTCCGATGATCGGTGAATGTGTCACACTTTATTCCGTAAAGATAATGGTGCCAAGTTTTAAGAGCAAAAACTATTGCAGCTAGTTCTAGGTCATGGGTATGATAATTTTTCTCATGATTCTTTAAGTGCTATGAGGCTTAGGCAATAACCGTCCCATTTTGCATAAGAACACAACTTAATTCCTGACGTGATGCATCACTATAGATCGCAAAATTTTTTGTGGCATCCGAAAGAGTCAGATTTGTTACGGAGGTCAACTTAGTCTTCAATGTCTGGAAGCTTGTCTCTTGTTCTTCTGTCCAAGCAAAAGGTTCTCATTTTCAAGTTAATTTGGTCATTGGTGTAGAAATCTTTGAGAAATCCTAGGCGAATTGGCTATAATTCCCTACAAGTCTGAGGAAACTTCGAATTTCTGTCACTGTGGTTGGCCTTGGCCTTTATAATTGCTTCAATCTTTTGAGGATCTACCACAATTCTATCACCGTTGATCACATGGCCAAGAAAAACTACCTTATCCATCTAAAACTCACACTTTTTGAAGTTCGCATACAGCTTTTGATCTTTTAGTGTTTGCAACACCATCCGTAGATGTGTCGCATGTTGCTCCATCTCCCTTGAGTAGATCGAGATATCAATGATGAATATGATGAAAAAATCATCTAGGCAGTTCTTAAATACTCAATTCATCAAATCCATAAATGTGGCTGGTGTATTAGTCACAACAAAAGGCATAACCAAAAATTTATAGTGTCCGTAACAAGTGCAGAAAGCTATTTTCTCTACATCTTCTGTCTTTACTTTTAGTTGATGGTAACCAGGTCACAAGTTGATTTTTGAAAAAAAATGAGCTCCTTGTAATTGATCAAATAGATCATCAATCCTTAGAAGAGGATATTTATTTTTGATTGTAACTTTGTTTAATTCTTTATAGTCGATGTACAATCTTAGCATGTCGTCCTTTTGCTTCACGAATAAAATAGGAGCTCCCCATGGCGATACACTTGGTTGGATGAATTCTTTGTTGAAAAGTTCCTGTAACTGAATTTTCAATTCTTTTAATTCCGTCGGAGCCAAACGATATGGAGCTTTTGAGATTAGTTGAGTTCCAGGGATAACTTTAATGGCAAATTTGATTTATCTGTCAATAGGTTTTCCTGGTAACCCGTCGGGGAATACTTTTGAGAATTCGCACGCCATTGGGATATTAATTGGGCTTGATTTAGTAGCTGGGTTTGTCATCACGCTACATAAATAGCCTTGGCATCCCTTGCATAAAATTCGTCGAGCTCGTGCTATTAATACAAAATACGAGGGTCCCACCACCTTCTTTCCTTGGAATTACCCTAACTCAAACTTGTGAAAAATAATACTCTTCTTTGCACAATTAATCAAAGCATGATTTATGGATAACCAGTCCATCCCCAGAATTGCATCAAAATGTGTCATGTCAATAGGAATCAAGTCTATTGTCAGGTGTAAGTCTCCTAGGTGAAGGTCACAATTTCTAATCACTGTGGAACATGTTATATTACTACTCATAGGTTGAGAGATTATCAACTCCTATCTTAAGGGTTCAGAGTTTTTGGTTAGGGTTTTAGCAAATTGGGTGGATACAAAAGAATGGGTTGATCCGGAATAAAAAATGACGTATGCTTGAATAGAAGAGATAAGTATGTTACATGCCACCACATTCTCGGCATTTTAGGGGTCCCCCGGCATCAGTGCAAATGCTTTGCCCTGTCGTGGTCTAGTGTTATTGATGACTCTTAGTCCAATGTTATTAGTGACTCTTGGACCTACAAATTGTCCCATGTTATTCCTAACTCCTTGTCTTCCCATCTCTATCTTCCTTGGACCCTAATTCCCATTTCCAACTTCTAGTCTAGTAGTGGCTCATAGATGTAACTTTGGGCGATCTCTCTATAAATGGCCCATCTGACCACAATTAAAACAACCATTGCTCAATTTCCAATAAACACCATAATGAGACTTGCCTCATATTGAGCATATTGGAGACAAGACTGTCAAAATTTTTATTTTTAAAAATGACTATCTAAAAAATTAACTAGATGGACAAATGCCGAAACGGGCTACAGATAAAATTTTTGATGACGAACGATCAAAATAAAACTCATGCATCCGAAGTTAATTTAAAAGAATACATTTTTATCAGTGGAATCTTCAACTAGGATTTGAATCCGAGTTGAAGCTTCTATCAGATCTTCTACTGTATTCCCTTATGCGATTTCCAGATATATAGTGGGGTATAATTCTCTGAGAACTCGTACCGACAGAACCTGGACAACTTTAATCTTAAAGACAAGTTATGAAACTAGTTCAGTTTACCCGCATATTTATAAGGCTACAGCAGGGACTTGTGAAGTAATTATGAGTAAGATTTTTAGTGGAACATAGACACATATCAGCGATTTTCACAATTACGCAAACTCCAAAGCGGTATCTGTAATTACGGAAAATCAGCAGTGATTTCTGTAATTTCTATAAAATATTGAATTACAGCTCACACCACTAAGGAACTATAATTGCACTCTGACCCATAATCTCAAGACCATCTTGCATTGAGTTCATGTTATTAAATGCTTACTATTTCTCCTCACGTTAAGATTCCCGATACCCGCTAATTAAATTTAATTACTGACAATTTAATTTAATCGGCATCTTAATATTCTTTAAGCCATCCCGCTTAATTTATTTGACCGCTAGATAATCAAATCCACCTATAGGGTTTAACCCGATTAAAACTTATAAGCTTTCTTAAGGGGGTATTGTCAATTCCGATCTTTCGGGATGTAGATTTCGTCAATAATTAATATTCGCCATATAAATAATACTGCTATCCAACTCACCAGAAATATGGGCCCATATAAGATCGCACCCTCTAATTAATTAAAATAACGAATATTAAATATGTGTAAATCAATAATTAGTTCAGGATTAAGAGGATAAGCACTATTCATAATAACTTTGGGGTGTGAATTAATTTATATAATTAGTATAAAATTACTTACCCCAAATATCCCATTCAATACACACAAAGTGTACTGACATAGAGATTCGAAATAATAGACGACGCTATTATCTGTTTTCCATAACTAAGACAGGCCTACTAAAACTCTGTGTTACAGTCGTACCGATAGTATGTCTATTTCCATCTAAACTGTGAACATAAAACTTATATTCAACATAAACCTAAAATCTTATCTTCTGTGTACAAGCCATACTCTACACACCATATTAACTACTATACAGAATATCGAATATCGACGTATAACATTAAAGAAATGATACACATATATTGCTCATAAAGATTCTCATAAAATAAAAAATTAATTTTATTAAAATAAAATTAAATACTAAAAATATGATTTTCAGTATACCAAACTTAACAATCTCCCACTTATACTCAAAACTATGCTATCATACATCATACTCTCATGTTCTTTACATGATTATAAAAAGTTTTAGCTGGTAAGCTCTTTGTAAAGGATCTGCAAGGTTGTCTCCTGATGTAAGCTCTATGTCTGACTGAAAATATGAGCCTGTGTACCCCAAATGTACTAGATTATCTAGCTGGTAAATCAATATATAATCTTTAGTCCTTTTCAGGTACTAGATTATATTTTTTACCGCATTCCAATGCTCCTACCCTGGGTTAGACTGATATTTGCTAACCATGCTCCTGGGGGTATGAAGCACCTCTCTTTATATAAGGGTTGAAACTAGGGAAGCTGAGTCCTTTTGGGATTTTGCTTTATCGTTTGGCAATCTTGTTTGCCTTTGGAAGCTTTTACTCCATCTCCCAAACTACCGTAACGGGACTAGAGTCTCCTAAAGTAATCTCTTAGCCCAGGGTTTATTAAATCGAACTGGCTGCATCGTGGACTGCCCCTTTCTAGGGTGGCCCGAACTTGTCGTGAGCCGAATTGATAGTGGGCTGGCCCTTTAAGGCAGTTTTAGACCTGTTTACTTTCGGTTGGGCTCTGGCCCGTGATTCTGTCCGCCCTCAACTGCCCCCAGCTCTGGTCTTTTCTTGGCCTAGGAGCCTAGTGAAGAGTAAGAGCATTTCGTAAGCTATTTGTTCAGTGGGCGAACTGTGTTTTGTTTGGCTCATGTATTCGGATTTGTGTTCCTCCGGCATGTCATTTGTTCAGCGGATGCATTGAGGCTGACAGCCAACATGGGCTCCTCTGTTCGGATGATATTTGCTTGGGGTATTCTAGTTCGGTGTCCAATTGCTGCATCAGTTGCCCTTTCCTCTTCCTTTGCTTGGTGTTCGGATGGAGCTCTGGGTACCTGTGTCCCTTAGCATCCCATTTTGATTGACAGCCAAATCTTAAGCCACCAAACGATGTGTTAGCCCAAGAGCTTTGTATTTTGATTTTGATGATTTTTATAATTTATTTTCTAAGAATAAATAGATTTAAATGGATAATATTTTATATTTTCAAAATGAAAGTGTTAACACATTTTGAACAATTAAGTTGACACCTTTAGCAAAAAATAAATGACTTATATCTCAAAAAGATTCAAACACTTAAGCATTCTTGAATAGGAATATTTTGTGTTGATCTTACTTGAAAATTAAGTCAAACACTTTTTAGGCAAAGTATACTTGAAGCATATCAAGTGTGTCAACACCTATTAAGCAAATATTTTGGCACCCTAACATTATTTAAAGTTGCTTCCAGGTATCAAAGTTAGTGTCGACACAAACCAGGTTTGTGTCAACAAAAATGAGCCGAAACTCTCAGGACTGAAAAAGAGTCGGCACAAATCAGTTTTGTGTTGACACAAAAGTGATTCTCACTTTTGGTATCCGAAATTTTGGGTCGACACAAATAAAAATTGTGTCGACACAAAATAACCGAGGTCACCTGCAGATTTTGAGTGTCAACACCAGTTGAAGATGAGTCGACACAAAAATCCCGAGCCTATCCAAAGAACTTTTGGTGTCGACCCCAAAGTCAATATGTGTCGACACAAAAGAACCGAGGCTTCCTGCAAAATCTCGTGTCGACACCAAAAGCAAGTTGAGTCAACACAAAGTGCCTCCTTTGGATTGAAGTTTTAAACGAGTCGACACCAGATTCAAATGGGTCGACACCACGATGTTGGTAAGTTAGAGTGCAAAAATTATGTCGACCCCTTAGAAGATTTGTTTTGACCCAACCACTTAAGGGATCCTGCCCCAGACACTTTGTGTCGACACCAGCGACGGAAATTCAAATTTGCGACAGACCCTAACGGCTAGATTTTTAGCATTTATTGCTCCCACTTACCTCCAACGGTCATGAATGCACAAGAGCTTATATAAGGAGTTACTTCTCAACATTGAATAGATCTGGAGACTTGTATTTACTGTTCTATTGCTTGAAATCAAACTCAGAATCATCAAGCCCTCATTTATTACTATAACTCCAGCTCCTGTTCATCATCTCTCTTTACATTCTCATTTATTATAAATCTTTTTTGTAAAGAGAGTGAGTGCTTCTCATCAATACTCTTCAGTTATTGTAATCAATGGTGAGTCACCATTTATCCCTTTGAGTGAGTGAGTGAAACTCATCAAAGAAGAGTTCAAGAGATATTAGAGAAAAACAGGGACATATTTTCATAGGATCTTCTTGAAGCTGTTAGGCATGTGAATGTGCCTGTAAACATTCAGTTTATTCAAGTAAAGTCTTGAAGATTGTAAAGGCTTAAAATACGCCTGTGAAGTATTCTGAATAGTGAAAATACTCAAAAGAGATTTTGAGGAGTGGACGTAGGCTTGGAAGAAGCCGAACCACTATAAATCTCTGGTGTCCGATTCTATCTTTCTATCCCTAATCTTTTAATCTTTGCATTGCTTCAATATTTGCTTATCTTGCTTTGCTTATTTGCAATATTAAAAGATTTTTGAAAAGATTTTTAAAATTGTTACTTATTTTTAAAGACCCAATTCACCTCCCCTCTTGGGTTACCTAGAATTAACACGATGACATAGCGGGCCTAGATTGGCGCCTGAAGGGGCATGCATCGTTTCAGTAACCAACGCGTGCCTTAACTCTGTAAGGTGCATTAATGCGCATGTCTTTTCAAATTGGCGGGTATAAAAACCCATTCCAGATGACATTTCCCTCTTTCTGCCATTTTCTCTTTTACTCTCAGAGCTTCTCTTATGATTTTCGGTAAGCAAAAACCCAAATTTCGGCGAGGAAACCTAGAAATCGACGTCATCACCTTCCAAGCTTTCTTTGTAAGCTTCTTTCTTCTCTTTTCGCTGCTTGTCTTGTTGCTTTGAGGTGACTTTACCTCGCTTTTCACTTTTTATCATCTTCTTCTATTCTTCTTTTTTCAAAAATGGACAAACTAAGAAAACTGGTGTCGACGCCGACAGCCATGGAAGCCTTTCGACGTCAAGATACCAGATTTCGGATGATGTTGGCATTACTCTCGCTAATGCCGGTAACTCGCTCAAAGGAAACTGGAAAAAGCTTCCCGTTTCACTTTTGGCTATAGTGAAGGGGGAGTTTGGTTCCCTCTTCATCATCTTCTTCGCCGAGCTCTTTAGCATTACCGAGTAAGCTCTATAAAAGCTTACTTTAACGTCTTTAGGGTAGTCATGGGGGGTTATGGAGTTAAACCGTATTCTGGGTACCAATCTTGGTATTTGGGATATTATTTATTGTTACAACATGATCAAAGACTCTACTGGATCGTATTACCTCAAAGCCAAGCTAGTAGCCGAAAAGCTTGTGATCGAACTACCAGACTTCGATAAAGACGTAGATGATGACTTTGTCTACGTGATCAAAATTTCGAGTTTAGTTCCAAAGAGGTGCAAGACATCTTCATCGTTCCCCAGAAAGACGGTCTTGGCCCCTATAGTTCCATTCAGCAACTATTTGCTTTTATGCCTTGCTTGATTTTAGTACTTCTTCTATTTTGAATTCTCATACTTATTCTGTTCGGCGCATGTGCTATTGTAAACAGCAGAGCTCGGGGCTACAAGGGCTTACCCGAACAAAGAGGACTGGGCAAAGCTACCCACATCCTTTTAAAGTACATACCCACCTACCGCAGTTTCATCAGACCAAGCACAATGGGTGTTCGGATCACTTCCCCTGCTTCAGCGCCTGTCGACGTTCCCGAGGGCATAGTTCTTTGTTTCACAAAAGTAGAAAGGAAAG
The DNA here is from genome assembly GCA_034768845.1 of Heliamphora exappendiculata. Lineage (NCBI taxonomy): Eukaryota > Viridiplantae > Streptophyta > Magnoliopsida > Ericales > Sarraceniaceae > Heliamphora > Heliamphora exappendiculata. The sequence continues at coordinate 26,493 of JAOTRH010002476.1, forward strand.
TCATTATAGCCCAGCTCCCACTTCTTTAAGATCGTCCTAAGCCATCCTCGTCGTGTTGTACTATTTCCATCTCTTCCTCCTCTTTTTCGACTGATTCCGCTAACTTGGCTGACATTGTTGAGATGGCTAAAAGGAAAGCTGCCACCACTGACCTGGCGGAGTTCTTAACAATCGAGGGCTCCAAAAAGAAAGTTACAATCACCACCGTTGCCCGAGCATAGGAGATTTGCTGGGAGAAGGCCACGGACCTCGCCGCCGAGCTCTTTTTGCCTACTTCTGGGCAAAGCCCAGTGGAGCCTCAGCCTCCACTGAAGAGGCTAAAGAAAGTTGAGGATGCAAAACCCAATGATGGAAAAGGAAAAGCCCTAGCAAAAGACAAGGGAAAGAAAGTGGCTGACCCTCCAACTGAGGCCGCCCCATGGTCCCCCGAGCTGAAAAATGGGGACCGACTGATTAACATAGGGGATAAAGATGGGTCCCCGAATACATCTCTTAGGCTTTGCAAAGCCCTTCTCCTCCCCTCTGACATGGAGAAGACTAGGAAATTCAATTTCGACAAGCTGTGTGGGTCTGTAGTTCGGCACGCCATTCAGGTAACCTTTTTCCTTTCATTATTTCATGTAAGTACATTTTTAGTTCACCCGTATACTTTTTCTCACTTTTTTTAGAGTCTTCAGCAGATAATAGTTGCTTTGGAGAGGGTGGAGAAGAGGGAAGCCGAACTGGTGACCAAGTGCCGGCAGAACCACAGCTATCTCCAGACCATCGACAAGATGGAAGCCGAACTTCGTGATCAGGGTTTGGTAGCGGACACTGCTCGAGCCAGAGTGTCTGAACTGGAGGTGGAAAAGAGCTCTCTCAAGCACCAGCTAAAGGAGAAGGAAGAATAGATGTCTGTTTCCAAGGTTGAAGTTGAAGCCGAAAAGAATAGGGCCGAAGGAGAGGCAGAAAAAGCCTATGCTGAAGGAGTGGCTGAGGCCACTGAAAACTATAAGTTCCAGATTCCAAAGCTGCAAGACATCATCTATGCAATAACTTAGGAGGACGCCTTGAAGGCTGCTGGGATGGAGTCCTCCTCTCCACTGTTCTCTAAAGTTCCCCTCCCGAGCAAACGGGTGGAGGAAGAAGAAGAGGACGAAGTGGTGGAAGTGGAGGGGACTTCAACTACTACTGCTACTCAAGACCTCCCTGCAGCACCCGAGCAGGTTCTCCCCCTTCCAGCAGAAGAGGTGGGCACTCTAGTGTAGACCACTGAGAAGTTTCTTATGGAGCCTTAGGCTCGTTTTTCTCTGTTTTTGTAAGACCTTAGTGCCTAAGCTATCTTTGTTTTCTTTTATTTTGATGCTTGTAATGCCCTTTCGGGTTTTTACATGTAGCTTCGAGGGTTTCAGCCCCTCCTTATCAATGAAATCCTTCATTTGACTTCTCGGACCTGTACTATTTCACATGTAAACATTTGGGCTTTTCCCTTTTAGACTTAGTCGTTTTAGACAGTCTTTCAAACATAGCCTTTTAGGCTGTCCTTCCTAAGTATGGGATTGAGCTTCCACACTATAGGATAGGTTAGTTAGGATAAACTTTGAACTTAGTATTTTTAGGCTTTTCTTCCCTAGTATGGGATTAAACTTCCATATTAAGGGTTAGATTTGTTTGGATATATTTTAAACTTAGCCATTTTAGGCTTTTTTTCCTAGTATGGGATTAAACTTCTATACTAAGGGCTAGATTTGTTCGGATATATTTCGAACTTAGCCATTCTAGGCTTTTTTTTCTTAGTATGGGATTAAACATCCATACTAAGGGCTAGATTTATTTGGATATATTTTGAACTTGAATATATTTTGACCTTAGCCATTTTAGGCTTTTCTTCCCTAGTATGGGATTAAACTTCCATACTAAGGGCTAGATTTTTCCGGATATACTTCGAACTTTCTTGGCTAGAGAGTATGGTATGTATGCCCCCCAAGTTTTTATGGAGAAGATTATTCGGTAATAACTTTGATTTAAAGAGGAGTAATTTGAAAAGAAACAATTCTTGCCAAGCAACGACGTTTTATTGCTAAGCTAAAAAATTATAGAAAATTAAAAATTTAAAAATAAAGTTTACGCAAATTGTTTGCATTTCATGGCTTAGGAACGGCCCTGCCATTCATATCTTCCAAATTGGGGCTCTAGTGCTTGCCTTAGAGGTGATCTTGTAAAGGTTCTCCCAGTTCGGCCTGAGTTTCCCATGAATTGGGTCTTTCATGTGACTGAGGACTTTTCTCAGGACTAGGTCTCCTTTGTCGAACTCGCAATGCTTGACTCTTTTATTGTATCATATAGCCAAGGTTTACTGATAGGATGCCAATTTAATGGCTTTCATTGCCCTTTGTTCTTCAGCTAGGTTTAAGTTCATACCTAAGGCTCTTGCATTTAGCCCGGGAGTACTGGCTTCTGATCGGATCGTTGGTAATCCGATCTCCAAAGGTATCACTGCTTCCACTACATAGGCTAGGGAGAAGGGAGTTCCCCCGTAGATCTCCTTGGGGTTGTCTGGTACGTCCATAGGATTGAGGGGAGTTCTTCCACCCATCTTCCTTTAGCAGCATCTAACCTCTTCTTGAGTCCATCAATGATGGTTTTATTCATGGCTTCTGCCTTCCCATTACTCTATGGGTATACCAAGGTAAAAAAGTAATTCTTGATGCCCAAGCCCGAGCAAAAGTTTTTGAATACCGAACTATCAAACTAAGTGCCGTTGTCAGAAATAATTTCTAAGGGTATGCCAAACGAGTAATAGTATTCTTCCAATGTGAACCTTTTGACATCAACATCTTTGATGTTGGCCAAAGGTTCAAATTCAACCCACTTAGTGAAGTAATCAGTGGCAACGAGCAGGTATTTTCTGTCCCCAATGGCCCTTGAGAAAGGGCCCACTATGTCATATCCCCACTGCGCAAAGGGCTAAGGGCTAGTCAATGGTGAAAGGTCCTCGATGGGGACATGTATATTCGGACTGAACCTTTGGCACTTTTCACATTTCTGAATGTACTGCTCTGCATCTTTCTGCATATAAGGCCACTAATATTCCTAAGAAATAACTCGGTGAGCTAGAGACCTTCCACCTGTGTGGCTGCTACAAATTCCTTTATGGATTTTGAACAGTAGATCTTGAACTTTGTTCAGGTATACACAAAAGAGGTAGGGGCCTGTGAAGGACTTCCTGTACAAATCTCCTAAACTCGAGACCCAGAACCAAGCTTCTTTTCTTCGAATCATCTGAGCTTCCTTTTGGTCAAACGGAAGCTCGTCTTTGGTCAAATAGTCCCTTATGGGATCCATCCAGTTTGGTCCTAACTCTGAATAGAAGACTTGTTTCTCCTTGGGGATGGCCGTGTTGGGTTGCTGGAGAATTTCCACAGTAATCACTCTTTTCTCTTCTGAACATACCACTAATGCGAGGCATGCTAAAGAATCTGCATGGCTGTCTCTTTGGATGAGAGTTGTGTAATCTCGAAGTATGAGATGCCCTTGGCTAGCTGTTGAGCCAACCAAACATATGCTTGACCTTCTGGGCTCTTAATTCTTTGATATGCCAGAGTCCGACTAGGAGGGTTTTGTATTCTGCCTCATTATTTGTGGCTTGAAAGTCAAGTCGAACTGCTCACTCTATGAGGATTCCTTTGGGGCTATAGAGCACAATTCCTGTCCCTACTCCCTTATTGCATGACGAACCATCCACATATAATTTCCATGCGGTACCTGATTCTCCTTTTTCTTGGACAACTTGTCCGGCGTCCTGCCCCCAATGTCAGCTAAACTCTCTTCCTGGCTGAACTCAGTAATGAAGTCAGTCAAAACTTAGCCTTTTATGGCTGTCCTTGGGGAGAATGCTATGTCATGTTCCCCAAGCTTTACAGCCTATGTCACAACCCTTCTTGAGAAATCTACGTTTCGGACTAGGGCTTAGAAAGGGTATTCGGTAATTACCTTGATCGGATGAGCTTCGAAGTAGTGAATCAGCTTTCGTGATGCGGTAACAAGGGCTAAGGCCAGTTTCTCTAATGGAAAATATCTTGTTTCTGGGTTGAGGAGCACCTTACTCGTATAGTAAATAGGTCTTTGGACCTTGTCTTCCATCCTCAATAGGATGACACTTACTGCCCGGGCAGATACTGCGAGGTATAGGTAGAGCATCTCCCTACTACTCGGTACTGTCAACGGCGGTGGGGAGGAGTGATATTGCTTCAGCTCGAAAAGGGACTACTCACTCTCTTCATCCCATATGAATTGATTTGCCCTCTTCATAGCCTTAAAGAATGGATAGCACTGATCAGACGCTCGGCTAATGAAATGGTTGAGTGTTATTGCCATCCCGGTGAGCTTCTATACTTCTTTTAAATTCTGAGGGCTTTTTAGGTTCTGGATTGCTGCGATTTGTTCGGGGTTGACTTCAATCCCCCTGTAAGTCACTAAAAAGCCTAGGAATTTCCCAGAGCTTACACCAAAAGTACACTTGGAGGCATTAAGCCTTAGTTTGTAAGTTTTAAGGATTTCAAATGTCTTCTTTAGAACGTTTAGGTGCTTGTTTGAACACTTTGTTTCCACCACCGTATCATCAATGTAAACTTCCATGGTGCCACCGATCAATTCTCCGAACATCTTAGTGGCAATTCTTTGATAGGTGAAATTTGCATTATTTAGCCTGAATGGCATCACTCGATAACAATATATTTTCTGAGAAGTGATGAAAGCTATTTTCTCCATATCCGGGGGTACATTGCTATCTGGTGGTACCTTCTGTATGCGTCAAGAAAGCATATCCTCTCATACCCAGCCGTTGAATCGACAAGCTGATCTATTCGGGGGAGAGGGAAGCAATCCTTTGGGCAAGCCTTATTTAGGTCAATAAAATTAATGCACACACACCACTTACCATCCTTTTTCTTAACGACCACTGTATTGGCTAGCCAGCTCAGGTAGTGAATCTCCTTGATTACTTTCGTCTCTTTTAAGCGCTGCACCTCCTCAATTACCACTGTTGCGTGATGTGGGGCAGACTTCCTAGGCTTTTGCATCACCGGCTTCCTCAGGGGATCCATGTTCAATCGGTGGCTAATTACCTTGGGATCTATCTCAAGTATCTCATAAGGCATCCACACAAAGATCTCTATATTGTCCTGTAAGAACTTCATCAGCTCGGCCTCCTCTTGTTCGGGCATACTCATCCTGAGCAAAAAGTACCGATCTGGATACTCCGAGGAGATGTAGACCTTCTTCAAATCTTTGACTACCTTCTCTTTGGCTGTTCGGCTATAGTCGTAGATGATAGGTCCATCATTTACCTCGATGGTTTTTACCTCGGGGTACTGCTCTCTGTCTTTCACTGTTGCTAGGAAGCACTAACGTTGCTTTGATCTCCGTTGATCTCAACTACCTCCCCTACCATATGGAACTTGAGGGATTGGTGGTAGGTCGAGAGGACAGCCCCCAAGCTGTGTATCCAAGTCCTTTCTACTATAGCATTATAGGTGGAAAGTTTGTTAAGAACTAAGAACTCGGTGTTCACCATTGCAGGCCCTGCCTTTACTGGCACAATTATTCTTCCTATTGGCTACACAGGGTCTGTGTCGATGCCAATCAGCAAAGTCATGCACCTTTTGAGTGCTGAGTCCTTCAGCCCAAGCTTTTAAAAGAGACTGTAATACATGATGTCAACCGAACTCCCCTGGTTCACCAATATTCTCATTACGTCGTAGTTGGCAATGCATAGAGTCAATACTAGGGCATCATTATGGGGGTGCTGTATTCCCATAAGGTCATCGTCTGAGAAGCTAACCCCTTGCATTTGGTTCTGGCCAAAGTTCTCTTTTGTTCTTTGGTGCTTGCCCTCATCCACCTTCATTATGTGGGCTAGGGCCCTGGTTTGATGCCAAACAATAGCTCGGGTGATCAGCTTAGTAGTGTCGTGAATCATCTTCACCACCTCGAGAGGGGCGTCCCTTTGCTTGGGCCTTCCGTCTTGCACTTGTGGCCTTTCTTCCTGAGTAGTCTTTTCAATATCAATAAACTCTATGAGGTGCCCTGCTTGGACCAAATCCTCCAAATACTTTTTGAATGTTCGGCATTCCCCAGTTAGACGGCCATGATCTCGGTAGTAGTGACACTTTCTCTTCAGATCTTGTCTGTTCAGATCGCCGATTAACTTAGGCGGCCACTAAAAGTATGGCTTGTCTTTTATCTGGTTTAAGAGTTTATGTAGAGGCTCTTAGAACACCGTTTGTAGGGCTTAATAAGCTGTTGACTCATTTTTTTCTTGGGAGTCCTTCTTGGACTTTTGGTCTTTTTGCCCTTTATCCTTCCTCTCTGGCTGCTTGATTGATGCCACGCTTTATTCAGCTTGACTTATATCCTCATCAACATTGGCATGTTATTCGACTTTCACCCTCAATTCGGACAGACGGATACAGCCTTCTTGGTGAGGGATTGCCTTAGACGGCTCTGTGGAGGCAAGCCGAGCTTAAATAAGGCCACGTCTAACTGCTCACTACAGTCTTCTATCTCATTGTACACCTCCCAATAACGTCGAGCATACTCCCTAATGGTCTCACCCCATTCTTTCGAAGGGCGAGTAATGTGTCAAAGCTTTTCGACTTTCTACTATTGGTAATGAACCGAGTAGTGAAAAATTCAGCTAACTACTGCAAATTGATTATCGATTAGGGTGCCAGCTTATGGAACCAACTGAGGGTTGTCTCTCCTAAACTAAATGGAAACATACGACAAAGAAGAGCATCGTTCCCACTCCAGAGGGCCATTGCTTGCCTATACTGGCGAATATGGCTTACGAGATCTGTCTTGCCATCATACATCGCGAACTTCAGTAGGGAGAACTTACATGGTGGATCTGCATTCTCGATTACTTTGGATAGGGGCGAAACCAAGATTTTCTCTAGGGATTTTCTCGCCACATCTTGTGTTGTTCGGTCAGCGCCATGTTGCATTTTAGTGTCCATCCTTTTCTCCAACCACAACTAGAGGTCTTGGTTCGGGTCTAGTTTAGCCCGAGCTACCCTTTGGGGGTTTGGTCGAGTAGACTCAGCCCTAATTGTTTCAGTTTGCCTAGAACTTCTTAGGCTCTCCTTGGGTGCTTTGCATCTCCGCCTTTGAGAATAACTTAGGCTATAAAACTTTGGGCTTTATTCGATTTCTTCCAGTTTAGGACTTTCTCTTTGCCTTACGATGGGATCCCTCTAGGCTTCTTTCTTTGAATTCTTTGTCTGAGTTCCTCGATTTCTCTTTCGCGCTGCTCCATTCTCTCTTCAAGATCATCAATGACCCTGTCACGTCGAGCCAGCCTCTCCTCCAGTCTCCCTCTTCCTCTCGAAGACGCAGGAGAAGGCTGTTCTCCCCTGGAACTTGTGGTAGAATAACGTAATCGCCTCCCATGATGTGAGGGATCGTCCCTGCGCCTTCGAATTTTCGATGGGACCCTAGGCACCCTCGGTCGTTTTGGAATGACGGATATTGATCTTTGGGGGACACCTTCCTGCCCCCTTGTATGGCTTCCAGTGAATCCGGTAGGAGCTTGGCTCATGATTTTGTTGGTTCAGGATCGTCGTTCCCACAGATGGCGCCAAATTGTGTGCATTATAAACTGGATGGCACAATCAGAACTAATCGAATTGGTTCGACCTTGATTATCCCGAACAGAACTATAAACCAAACTCCTCGTATCCGAACTCGCTAGATAAAACACGTGATGTTCCCAAACTCCTGCAAGATAAAGAACACCGTTAGTGCTTTTCGGCTTGGTTTGACCAGAAAGGACTCTGACGTTTAAGTTAGATTTCTCTCTGAGAAGTCTCTAATCAAGAACTGGGTTTGGAATCACGTACCTGGGGGTATGAAGCACCTCTCTTTATATAAGGGTTGAAACTAGGGAGGCTGAGTCCTCTTGGAACTCTGCCACTTATCCCTTATCCCTGAGTTATCAAGGAATCGGCCTTATCGTTTGGTAATCCTATTTTCCTTAGGAAGCTTTTACTCTATCTCCTGAACTTTCGTAATGGGACTGGAGTATTTCTAAGTTATCTCTTAGCCTAGGGTTTATTAAATCAAACTGGCTGCATCGTGGGCTGCCCCTTTTTGGGGTGACCCAAACTTGTCGTGGGCAAATTGATAGTGGGCCAGCTCTTTAAGGGAGTCTTAGATCTGTTTGCTTTGGGTTGAGCTCCGAATCCGTGATTCTATCCGCCCACAATAATTAAAATTAAAAATATAAAAGAAATAAAGATGAAAAATGTATACTGACACTCATGAAGATAATGAACACTACATATGAAATGGAAAAAGGATAAAATTATAAAACATGAAGTAATGAAAAACAAAATAGTAATTTCTTTCATCAAGTAGATTGTAGAAAAAAGCAAAATGTTTTTCTGCTCAGTTTGTGCTTGGGTTAGCTTTTTGTAAGTTTTTTTTTTTTTGGGATTTAGCTTTTTTGTAAAAAAAAATAAATGTAGAAAAATATGAAAAGGGTCAATTAATTATAATGCAAGCCAAATAAATAGGCTTTTTTAAGATACTTTTAAAAAAAATTGAGATAATTACATTTACCTCCCATAAGATTTAAGCTTATTACAGGGACCTCATCTGTGGTATCGGAAATTACACTAATCTCCTTGAGATTTAATTTTAACATCAATTGCACCCAAACTATTAAAGTTTTCATTGAAATTTAACAAAAATTACCCCTCTTACCCCAAAATCATCATTCAAACTACATTTTTCACCCAAAACCACCATTTCCACTCCAAAACCACCATTCTGTTGAAATTTGGGGTATGAATGGTGGTTTTATGGGGGAAAAGTGGTTTGAATAGTGATTTTGGGGTGAAAATGGTGGTTTTGGGATGGGAGGAGTGGTTTATGTTAAATTTCAGCATAAATTTTAACAGTTGAAGTGCAATTGATATTAAAATTAAATCTCATGCGAGATTAGTATAATTTCAGAGACCACGTGAGAAATTCATGTAATAAGCTTAAATCTCAAGGGAGGTAAGTGTAATTATTCCAAAAAAATTAATCCAAGCACAAGTTAATAAGATCAACGGAAAAAGCATGAACTTTTTATTATAGTTATCAATATAGAATTCCTCGGCTGAGCAGGAGCTTCTTGTTATAGTTACCGATATAGAATTCAGGAGCTTTTTATTATAGTTACCGATATAGAATTCCTCGGCTTAAAAAAGGCCAATGGAAAAAGTAGAAACTTCTTATTATAGTTATAGACTAGTGAGTTTTTTTTTTTTTAATATTTTGTCTCCGTTTGGCAACCGATTTAAAATTGGCTTTTAATTTTTTTGCTTAATGCTCAAAAAGCTAAAAAGTCAAAAGACCTCATTTTTTAACTTAAAGTCTTTTAGTATTTTTGCTTTTTACATACATTTTTTTATATTTTTTAAAAATATCATAATTTTTATTATACACATTTATTTTTTATAAAAAAATATATTTTTAAAATTTACTCGTCAAAATTTATCAAATAAGATCTATATTGAAAACAAAATTATCTAAAAATAAATTTAAAAAGATTATAATAATTTTAAGCAAACCTTTTTGTTTTTTGGCTTTAAGCCATTTTAAATCTTTGACTTAAAAATCACACATATCCCGACTAAATGAGTTTTTTGACTTTTTAGTTTAAAGTGATTTAAAATCAAAAAATCAACTTAAAACCGATTGCTAAATGAACTCATTGTAAATATGATGTAAAAAATTAAGTAAAATAAAAGTTATGTATTTTTAATTGGTGTAAATTAATATTATTATTTAAAAATATTTTAATTTTTAAAAATAATATGTGAAATAGTAGTATTGCTTTGCGTTAGGTTGATGATTTATAAGAAAAAGAGTACAAAAACTAATTAATAGAGATTGTCTTTTTTAACCCTTCTATTACATTTGTAGAATTGTTTACTTTTTAACTTTTTTATTTATATATGTTTGTATTTTGAAGAAAAAATAAATTAAAAATGCACTAATACATTAAAACCTAAAACTTAGAAAAAGAAAAAAAAAGGTAAAAATACCCACAAAAAAATTACTATGAAATTTAATTTTAGATATAACAAAAATACAAACCATACAAAAATTATAAAGTAGGCAAAAAACTCGAAGTGATAACAAAAAGAAGTAAAAATTTTTTTATAACTAGTACATTTATTCATAGCTGCTGAAACATTCATTAATTTAATGGCATAAAATATTCATTTACCATTTTAATTATTAAGGGCTCATTTAAGCTCATCTCAATTATTTAAACCATTTATTTTATAAAGAATATTTCGAAGATTATCCATATATAAAATTATATTGATATAATATATATAGATACAAAGTATTTTTTGAGATATATTTCTAAAGATAAAGAGTTTATATCTTAATTGATTGTCTTTTTTATTTTTGCTATTTTAAAGACCATCTAGGAATAATTTTGACATTTTTTCATTTATTAGCTAAATTGTAAAAGATAAAAGTAATCGTACATCAAAAAAGACAAAAGTAATAGTGTATTTACTATGACAAGATAATATTAAATTTATTAATTAGTAATTATATCTTACTCTTTAAATGTTTTCATACAATTTCTATTTAGACATTGTGATATGTTAATTTGCTAATACTCTTATATGTAATTTCTTCTTTGTTCATTAAGGACTTCAACTTCGAGAGACTTGAAGTATCTTTTACAATCGAGACTATTTTTTTGCTACAATGAAAAAAAAAGTCGACTACCGAGATTTTCATTAAACATCAAAAAATATAATAAGATGACTATTTTTTTAGTGGTTTAAGAATTTTTTTTTCACAATAAAAAAAAGATCGTCCACCGTGATTATTATTAAACATCGGAAAGATCGAATATAATAGACTTCTTTTAGTGGTTTAATTCTTATTTATTTTTATTTTATTTAATTTAAATTTAATTTAAACAAAACTTAATTATTTTAGTTTCTATTCATCTTATGTTTGTTAAGTTCTTCTCGTAAGTTTTTATTATTGGCTTGTGTTTTTTAATTTGTATTGAATTTTTTTTTCTATGAACAAACCAACAATTAACCCGTGCAATACACTGCACCGGCTACAAAAATAAATATTAAATATATTATTTTAGTATTTTATAATACTTAAAACAGTATGATTTAATTAAATATATCATGTAAAATAATAATTTTAAAATAGTTATTTTGATATATACAAAATAATCGATATAGAACATTTTATAAGTGTTTAGAGGCTTAAGAGAGAATAATAGAACACATAATTAACACACAAGTTTAACTGTAGATGCCAATAAATAATAATAATTATCTTCATTCCCATCTCGCTCTCTCACCTTTTATCTTATTTTGTACTATTTTTTCTACCTTTGATCACTATTAGAAAAAGTACTTTTTGCCTTGAATTTTTTTAAATCGACCTATTTGCCGATGCAAAATTATCTTTTGTCTCGAGTTTTTTGCGTCGGCGCATTTGTTGACGCAAAAGGTATTTTTTTTTAAATAGTATTTATAACCGATGTAAATAAGTGTAAAATCAACGCAAAAAGTACTTTTTTTTTTTTAAGGAAAATATGGCCGACGTAAATAAGTAAAAGTTGATTATTTACGACGGTAAATTAGCGGTGGCAAAAAATGTTAGTCGCAAAAAACGTTATTGGCGATGACATATTTGCCATCACAAATACTTTTAATCAAAACTACGAGTTTTGGTTTAGGCGGGATTTTTTCCCCCTTTTCCCCTAAATTGTTTTCTGCCCTAAAATTCTAATTAAGATTAAACGAATTTTGCCCCCTTTCCCATCTCAAGTTCTCGTTTTCTCTCTCCCTTCCTCTTTCTCTACCTCTTCCTCCCTCCCATTCTCTCTATCACCGCACCGCCACCGCACCGCCACCGTACCGGCAAAAGCTAAGCTAACATTGCTACACTCCACCGTCGCCCACCCTCACGACCGTCGCCCTCCTGACTCTCTCTCTCTCTCTCTCTCTACCCTCTCCCTTCAAGCTGCGACACTGCCGCACTTCCTACCGCCGCCGCGCCACCCTTGAGTACCTACCACCGCTGAGTCCCTACCACCGCAAACGCTCACTCCGTTTCTGCATAACTAAATTTGATTTGCTTTTCTTTGTTTTCAGAAAGCATTGCGATGACCTTTATCATGTCTATGATACGAATCATTACTGGTTGCTGTTGATGATCAGAAAATTCTTCTAGGGTTTCAAATTCCCAGCGCTAATCAGCCAACCTTTCTCGTGCAGTCCCCCACTCCGTCGTAGAGGATCCTAACCAAAGGTCCGCACGAATCACATCCCTTTTGTTCTCCTTCTAACTGTACATACAATTTTCTCTGTAATTTTACGCATTTCCTTTGGCTGCTATTGCAATTTTCGCTCGAATTCGTTTTGTTCTTATTGTTTTGTCCTGTAGAGATATTGAATTTCATAATTGTATATTGTGGTTGACAAATTGAAGAACATCTAAACAATGAGATTGGAATTGATGATTAGTGAATTTGCAAGCGTAAAAAAAAAAAAAAAAGGAGAGAACAAATATTTGTCAAAAAAAGTCAATTTGCTAATTATCCATAAAAATAATAATTAAAAATCCAAAAGCAAAACTTAGCATTTCAGGATTAGAAGTTTGTGGATGTTGGTCTCACGGCAATTTATTTTCAAATCTAAATGTTAATTCCTATTGGTTTAAAAATCTAAATGTTAATTCTCTGTTGGTTTAGAAAAAAAAGTAAAAATAAATCAAGTGTTAATACTCTGTTGTGTTCTATTGTATTAACCAAATTGTGGCAGCATTGTGTTTGTGGTTTGTTGCTGTTCGGTGGGCGTGCTTGTTTTGCTGTGCTGGGGGGCTGTTGTTTTGGTGTGATATTTTCATAATTCTGTAAACTTTATTTGGTTGGAACCTTATGTGGTTTTTTGATCAATAATCATATTCAATTTTTCTTGATAATATAAATTTGTTTGACACTAATTTCACAGTTAATGCTTCACATTAATTTACTACTGCATTGTTTATTTGTCTCAACATGTTCAACTGTTTAAAGAAAGATAATGGATATTAAGGGGGTTGTTGCTGAAATTCAAAAGGACAAAACTACTCTTGTGCAGAAGGTTTTTTTAAATAATAATTCACATGTTTTTGTGAACAAGTGTCTTGTAGGGGTAAACTTGCTTATCTATTGTTGATGCTGTTATCAATGTTTGTAGCACTATTGTATGCTTGACTTTGGTTGTTTTATTTGTTGCATATTTGTTCATTTGACAACATTGTTTTTCCTAATGAGATTTAGTCAATCTTGCCTATTGGTAACCCAAGTCTTAGTTCATCAGTTGATATGCAGGCGGTGATGTGAAGAAGGTCATGGCCAAAAACAAAGTGTCAGATATGACTGAGGTCTTTTTGTGTCCTTTTAACTAAATATCAACAATCCAGCATATGTACTTAACTAAGTTCAGCTTATAGCTTATGGAAGATGACTGCAGCTTAATGCTAGCTTAATTCTTAGTTTAGAATGATTATGGTTACCATAATCCCAGACAATTTCCTACATGCCACTTAATATTTTGTTTCAACTATTTGGCCTTTGAGCTGTGGGCGTGAACACAAGTTCGTATTCAATTAAAGGTGTCAAAAGCCATACCCAAATTCACTTATCAAAAGAATCGAATAAAGAAAAAAGCCCCCTCAAATTCTTGACAGTGGAATTTATCCAGCTACATATGCATGCTTGTTGAATGTTTATGTAACTTTGCAGCAATTTGGGTATCATAAGGTGGGATCTTGTGAAGAGAGAAACCGGTCAGTTTGAAACAAAAACGTTTTAATGAAGTTAAAGCTTTTCTTAAAAATAATAAAGATGAATCATTTTGGAAATGACCAAAAAATGTTGGATACAGACTACAGGCTCTACAGTGCACCTTTTAAGCAACAAGTGGCGGGCATGAGGTTCTTAGGCTTAAAATGGGTTTCTGTTGCCACCTTCCGAATGGTGGTGGGCACTTTTATAGTGATATAGTTATTTTTGCATGTGATTTTTCTTGTATGAACATACCTTTGTAAAATAGCTGAAAATAATTGAGTTTATAACTTCTGATGAATACAGAATGCTTTCAGACACAAGTATATTATGTAATTTTTGTTAACACAAATACATGCATGCATATGCAAGTATATTGTGTGATTTTGCTTGCTTAGTGATTCTGTTATGTTTCAAACACCTTTTTAGCTGTCAGACAAAACAAAGTAGCTCAAACTGATATGTTTTGCGAGTAGTGGTGTTGCTCGCAAGATATTTGCTAGCCCATTATCCTGATTTGACAATTGCTTCACGAACAGGTTGAATATGATCAGAGATTTAAATTTTTCACCGTGGTATCTGTTTAAACGATACATTTACAGTAACTATGGGTCGAATTTGGCAAAATAGAGTGCCACGTTGATTTGTTGGGAACTAAATTCTCAGCTTAGTTGGATGGTATGAAGGACACTGAGAACCTTAGGCATCAAGATAAGGAGAAAGGAAGGCTTAACACTTGGGTTTTTAGGTCACCCGTCTTGCAGGGGGATATTCTCACACGAAGCAGTGTTGGTAGAATAATATTCAGTGTCTGTGTGTGTGGGTTTTTTGTGTGCGTGTGTGATAAGTTGATTTCACATTGACAAGCTTGAAGCAAATGGTGCATACTTTTCTATATTCGATGCACAGAATTCATTTGAATCAAGTGTATGGCCAAGGACAAACCAAACCTTTTCTTCAATTTCTTGACTTTTTGTTGGACACACAGTTTGCACTTGGGGCTTGCACTTTAATTTTACAAAACATGGTGAAATAATTATGCATGCAACATCAATGGATTATCAACTGCACAATCACTTCCAATTGCACTTGAATTCTTTTTTTATTATTATTTGTGCTGAGACAGGCCACTAAAACTGTGTTATCCTTGACCATATCAAGTTTCAGTCTTTACTTCACTCACCAATGTTTGTACCCTTTGCTTTGATGCTTCTACCTTGACTGACTTGGCCTGAATTGAATTTCATTTTGGTAATGACTCAGTTTTAGACTTCAAAAAATAATTGCAAATAAAATAGGCAATTACAACTCGAATAGGTTTTTAAGGGATTGCCAACACTACTGTGACTGTATAACCTAAAATTTCCAATTTGGTTGATTATTAAGTTTGGTTACATATTAGTCTTCAAAGGTTAAAACACATTATTGTATAGCTTGTGACATCTTCATGTCACTAACAGTCATGCTTTTTGGAGAAATTGTTATATGATTGTTTTGCTTCGTATCTTTATTAAGGCAACATTGGTGAATAGAGGTTGCCTACTTAGGAGGAGAGATTGATGGAGGGAAGAGAGTTTGGGTATGGGAGATCTGGAGATTCAGTGTGAGGGAGGGAGGAGTAGATAGCTCGCACGGATGTAAGTGCTGGGCCTGCTGGCTGCGGTGCTCGTTCGTGATGCCTGCAGTAGTAGTTGGTGGTGGTGGAGATTAATTGCAATACCAATGCTAGCAGTTGCTGGCCGGGTGTTGCTGAAGGCTAGTGTGGGTTATTGTCTTGTCGAAGTGAATGAGATATGGATTTAGAGAGAGAAAAATTATATTGAGAGAAATGAAAATAGAGGGTAAGTTTGGTATTTTGAAGAATTAAATGAATGACAAACATCAATCTGTTAGTCAACTGTTTAAATGAGTGACATCATCATCTGTTAGTTGACCTTACAGTTGGCTAACAGAGGGATGCTTTTGTTATTCGAATTTAAACCTCAATGAATGGGGAGTAATTTTTAAAAGCTTAAGGATTCAATTGTTTTATTCGGAATTCATGCAGGCGAGTTGGAGCCTCCTCATAAACCTGGAGGTGGTATTTGCAATTTACATTCTTTTTTTCATCTTTTTTTCATGGGGTTTAATAGTTCTGTGATGTTATTATTCTGTATTGTTCTCGAGCCTGTCACCTATCATCCAGTATATCCCCAGGATAGCACATTTTGTTAGTTAATGTTCACTAGCCTTTTTTTTTCTTTGTTTTACAGTTTTACAGGCTTTGATTTATGAAATCTGGTGCATTTCTACTTTGTAGTTATAAATTTATAATTCTCAGTTATGATTTGAATTCATGTCTGCTCTTTTTACAGTAAACTTCAGAGTGAAGCCTTGATGATGGGGCAAATGAATTATCGATGAAGAAAGATTTATTTTGAATTGTGCTTGTTGAAACAAGAAAGATTTATTTTGAGTTGTATTACTTGAAACTTAAATATTGTTTTGAGACATATTTAGTGCACTTTTTAATATATTTTGATTTATATTTGATGAATGTGTAATTCTTAAATATTTTAATAAGCGATTAAACAGATATGAATATTGTTATAAAGATGTAACATTTGATATATTGTTATAGATAAATAAGTGAATGTTTGGATGTGAATGGATCGATGAATTTTTAATTTTATTTTTTGCATCGAAATTGTTACCGTCGCTAAAATCAATAGTATTTGCAACAGATAGGTATTATGAATACATTTGCGACGGAAAAAGCCGTAGCAAAAAAATCTTGAGTTTTATATATATATTTTGCTTTGGGAGTTGTACTGTCGCAAAACGTTTTTTGCGACGGCCGTCATGCGGTGGTAAATAATTATATATTTAAAATAGTGTTTGCGACGGCATTGCGTGGTCGCAAAAACACATTTGTAAATAGTATTTGCGTCGGCCATCGCCGTCGCAACCATTTGAGACGGCAAAAACATGATTTTTAATAAGTATTTGCGTCGAAAGTAGTGCCATCGCTAAAAGCATAAAGTGCCGTTGCAAAAACCCTTTTGCGACCCAGACAGTTGCCTCCCCCATTTGCCGTCGCAATGCCGACGCAAATATCTTTTTGCGACGGCTCGAGTATTATTTGCGACGGAAGAGAGCCGACGCAAAAAACCCATTTTCTGGTAGTGGATAAGAAATATAAATTGAACGGTATTTTCTCCTCCCATTTTGTTTTCCTTTTCCCAGTCTACAATTACATCAATTAAATATATTTTATGCATAAGCACATATATAACTTTATTTTTTAACAACATTATGATAAGATTAAAACATAAAAATATTATACTTATTTTTAACTTATTTCTTATATGTTACGCTATTTTATCAATTTAATTCTAATTATTTATCAATTTTTTATGTTATTATCTCAGTTTTATTAGTATCATTTTTTAAAGTTAATAATTACTCATGTTTTGGCCCGTTCCTGTTCATGCAACTTTCTTAATTTTCATTACTTTTAATTTTTTTCTCCGATAATATACGAGATGAGAATGAAGATTACATCTATGCCCTTGTCCTAGCCTCTCGTTGATATTTCTAATCCCCATATGACACATTATTGAATTATATCGATTTTTCATATATTTGTTGCCCCGAAGTGTCCTTGTATGTGCACACTTGTTTTTAATAAGAGCGAGCACACAATTAAGTAATTTTATATCATTGCCACGAAGTCAATATAGAATAAATTGTGTCGTGTGGGTGTACATGTATATCAATTTTAATTGATTTCCTCATTAATGGATGGTCAAGTTGGTCCTCCATGTATTAATTGAGGTGCGCGTAAATTAATTCAGACATTCTAATATATGTAACATTTATTACATCATTTGGTAACCACTTTGATTTATATTGCCCACTTACAAAATGTCTAAGAAAATGACATGTAACCCACATATAAAATCCTCAATATGTCAAATGTCAGTTTGTCAAAAATAGTATCAAATCATGATCATTAAAAATAACAATTAACCTTTAGAGAGTATCTCCTAAAATTAATGTTTGCAAAGTTTTAGAATTCAAAGATCGGAAGGAGTTGAACAAACTCCTATGTCTTTTGAAGTTTTTATTACCTACTACTACTATCAACTTAATTTGATTTTAACTAAAATGTAACATATTTTAACATTTTGAACAAATTTAAAAAAATTTCAACAAGTGAATTTAGGAAGAGCAATTAAAAATCTAATTCTTCAATTAATGATCATACACGCGCCTAATACACGCGCCTAATACATCAAGTAATATAAATAATTTATCAATAATTCCTAACTAAAGACACTTTTTAAAATCTATGTTGGACAATGAATAATCTTTTCAATTATTAAGAGTTACTAAAAAATGAGTTAACTTTAGTAAAGAATAATTTTTATTTTTTAAAGATACGTAGAAAATATTCTTGTATATCTAATGAGACATATCATTATCACACTATTATCATCACTCCAACACTACTTCCACAGTCACCACCTCCCATACCACCAGCAATGCCACCAATGTCAACTGCCACCGATCCCATGTTGTCATGCAATCATCACCAACACCATCCTATCTCCACAAATATTGTCACACTACCCTACCTTATACATGGATGAAGGCAAAATTTTTATAAATTATTACTTTAAATAAAATATAAAATTAAATTTTAATTGTTTATAAGAAAATTGGAGTGATGGGTAATAAATATTTCAAAAACGTTAGATGGACGAACTTATATAATTTAAAAAATTGAAAAACCTAATATATTATATCATTTTTATACTACTTTTAATTTAGTACAAGTTTATATATAATACTCATTGTATAAGGCTGCCATGTCACGTCCCAAACCCGGGCCAGTGAGCTAGTCCCTAAATTCAGCATACATAGATCAAATCCATAAGTGAAGTACCAAAATAGTAGAACAAATAGAACATTATATTCAAATGATTTAAATTAAACAACCCAAGTTTCAAATTTTACATTCCCCAAATGTTCATATCCATAAGTGAAGTACCAAAATAGTAGAACAAAATAGTAGAACAAATAGAACATTATATTCAAATGATTTAAATTAAACAACCCAAGTTCCAAATTTTACATTCCC
>JAOTRH010002476.1:45575-57962 GCA_034768845.1 Heliamphora exappendiculata
CAAAATAGTAGAACAAATAGAACATTATATTCAAATGATTTAAATTAAACAACCCAAGTTCCAAATTTTACATTCCCCAAATGTTTGAGACAAACCACATTCAATTCTAAGCTATTACTTTCATTACATGATTTTCCTTGAGTTTAGATACAGCAAAAGAAACAAAAATAACAAAGACATCATGACTCCATCTACTGGCCCTTTCAAAAAACCTCCATAGCTTTGGTGCCACCCCGCTCTTTGGAACCTGAAATAATTTGAAATATATATACATGAGCCGAAACTCGTAGGATAAAGATTAACTCATATCTAATATATGAATTGTGAGGTGTGATGGGTGTAACCGAGATAAATATGCACATTTATTCAAATCATTATCTTTTTACACACACACTCGTGCACACAAAATTTGCCTCCATTTAACGTTTGTTTCCATCCATAAATCAGTCATTTTATTATTATTGTTTATTAAATCTTCACTGTGGAGCCGCTAGCCAAACTTAATTCACATTAATCCATACGGGCGATCGCCAACTTTTATTATGGTGACCACCAACTCCAAATAGCCTGACGTGTCCAAAAAACGTGACAACATCTCATTGGCTGAAGAATCCTATAAATACCGTACCTCTTGTACGTTTTCAAGGATGGAAAATGAGTGAGAGGTTTTGAGAGTGAAGCTCTGCCGAGACGCCGAGCAATTCCGAGTCCCGACTCCGAAGCCCTGCCGAGATATCGAGTCCCAAACCTCCAAACACCTACATTTGAAGCCCTAGCTTTGAATTACCATCCGAGGATTGAAGCACATTCTCCAATTTGAGGATTCCTCGATTCAGGTACCTCGCTTGGATCCCCAGCCTTTCTAATTCAAATTCCTCTCTTTTGGAGTGGCCGGATTAAAATTCAATTTCAATTTGCATATTCCTTCTATTTATATAACCAATCCTGCTTACTTTATGTAATTTAGTTGATTTATTTACCTTCTTGATTATTAACTTGTCTATATTTCACACTTAACACACTTGTTATTTTTTTTCTTTTATTAAATTATTAATTAATGCTAACATAATTTAACAATACGATTAAATAATATCATTATTGTTATGATATAAGCACTTACATAAAAATGATTGTAATTATCAATATTACACCCATTTAATTCTAGCATTTTATTTCTTCGCTTTTTCTTTTCTTTTCTTTTTATGTTAATTTAATATTCTAGCATTTGTTTTCTTTTAATTAGTCTAATTTTTTTTTACTATCATTCTATTGTACTTCATTTCCTTTTCTTATAACATTAGTTTAATACTCTATTTTATTTTATTTTTAACTTAACATTTCTTTTCTAATTTTTATTTTCTTTTCTTGTAACGTAGTTTTAATTTTTTTTATTCTTTTTAAGTTCTCTTTTCTTTTCTTTAATACTAATGTTCCATTTTATTTTCTTCCCTTTCTAGTTTTTATTTTCTATCTTTTTCTTTTTCTTTAATGTTAATATAGTTTCTTTTACTAACATTTTATTTTATTTTATTTTTTTTCTCTTTTATCATTAACTTTAAATTCTCTTATAACACTCTATTTTTTTTTCTTTTGATTAATGTTTGTTCTCTTAATGTCAGTATAAAGCACCATCTTTTTTTTTTCTATAGCTTTATTTTTCTTTCAAGTTATTAAATCAAAAATCATAAAAAGTCTTTTAAAGATATATTTTATTTTTTTCTTTTACTTTCTTTATTTTCTTTTAATGTAAATAGTTAGAATATCCTTTTTTAGTATAACATTTTTCTAAAACTCTTTTCATAAATTTGTTTTATAAACTTTCTTTTAAGAATTTTTTTTTTATACATATTTTATTTTACATTTCTCATTTCTTTTACTAATTCATCATGTTAATAAATGTTTTAGTTTCTTTACTTGAAAGCATGTTTATTAATTCATCTTTTATTTTGTATGTTTACTAATTTTCATAAATTTTTTTTATAAACTTTCTTTTAAGATTTTTTTTGTACATTTTTTTTTTTGTATTTCTCATTTCTTTTATTAATTCATCATGTTAATGTATATTTTAGTTTCTTTACTTGAAAGTATGTTTAAGATAGTTTAATTTGCTTTTTGTAGCAAATCCATATTTAAGTAATTTTGACAACATCTAACATGTTAGTTTGGTTCATTTTTGATGAAATGGTATACCGGTGTGTTCCATTTATCCTTTAGTTAGAAATTGCATGACTTAGGATTTTCTTTTCTTATTTGTTTTGTTTGGAATTCTATGTACATATCTTATGTATTTTTCATATTTAATTTTGAATGTTCTCTATTTGCCTCAATTTTCTCTATTTGCATGTTTTTGAGAAATTTTTATCAAATAACCAATAATGATTAGTAGAGGCCAACCTTACGATTGGACGAACGAAGTGCCTAACACCTTTCCTGATTCGTATCTTAACCCCCAAACTCTTTTTCTCTGGTTAACATTTTCAAGATCAGTAGCCACTTTTATTTTTCTTAGTTTTTCTCAAAAACTAAGTGGCGACTCTGTTTTCAATAAAAATAAATTTTCAAATGTTGATTTTCAAGGTGTTAAAATATTTTTTAAACATCTTTGAACTCCCATATTTTTTACCATTTTTCAAAAGACCCCTAAATCTCAATGCCACAGTTGTCCGTTTTCGTTTCTGTATGTTTATTTGCGTTTTGATACATGATCGGACTTAGATATGCATGCATGACAGTTTTTTGGGGTCGTTAGGTGTTGTGGTGTGAATTTTAAAAATTAAAAAAAAGATATTTTGGAGACCTATAAATATTTAGAATTAGATATTTTCAAAACTTCTCAGCTAAGTTTTCTCTATTTTTTCTCTGCCTTCTCTCTAACTTCTCAAGGGCCCAGGGCTTGGTTTTCAACGATCCAACAGCGGATCCTTGTTATTGGCATCGTGGTCTACGCATCCATTCGGACGAAGTTTTTTTTCAACAGAGCTCAATTGTGCACGTGGATCGAGACGTCAAATTTTTAACTCACTGAGGTAGGATCCTAGACTCTCATATCTTATAAGGGTGTTACGTGTAATCGTGCGTGTTTTTACCATCTTGAACTGTATGAAAATTAATTTTGTTCAAAGTTGGGTTTTGCGTTTAAAACCCGTTTATTATCGTTTTCGGTGGACATAATCGGGTATCGGGTGTTTCTTTCGAGGTCTTAGTGCTAGACCTAGGTGTGTGTATGTCCGAGGGTGTTGGATGGGAGTTTAGAGGCGCTAATTCGAGGTTTGGAGGTTGAAACCCGTAGCTCAGAACTTGTTTCTGCTTGAGGTCAGTCGACTGGATCGTGAGGTTCAGTCGACTGGATCTTGGTTTTCGAGGTTCGGTCGACTGGACCGTGGGGTGAATCCACTGGACAGTGATTTTTGGACATTTTTGGCAAGATTCCAGTAGGGTGTTTTGGTCGACTGGAGGGGGTCCAGTCGACTGGATCTAGGCTGTTATGGGTTATTGTTTGATGGTTGGTTCCTTGGTTTCTAATTAGTTTCCAATAGTATTCAGTTGATTGATTATGGAATTATTCGACTGAAATACTGTTGGATTCATTTTGGGATTCGGGTGGTCGTGTTGTGGTTTCAAGGGTCATGTCGTGGCCTCGGGTATTTGTGATAGGTTTCGTCCTCGAGGTGACGTGCATGATTAGATGTAGGTGTGAGTGCACGGTTAGGTGCGTGGTGTATGTTCTTCATTGGGTACGGGGCGTGTTTGGGCCCATGGCACCTTTGGGGGAAAAAGGTGGTGTTTTTGTGGAACTCGTGGTTGTAGGGTTTAGTGTTGGCCTTCGGGTTAGGCTTAATTTTGTAGGTTGTCCATGTGAGTGGATGTTGGGTTATATGGCAGGTGGCGTCATGATGTGAAGTTATATATGGTTATGTGCGTTTATAACTGGCTTTGTACATTTTTAACTCTAGTTTGTTTATATACGAATCATGTAGAAAAATTACATGACTTGATATCGTTACGTGTAACGTGGTTTTATACTTTAAAACTCATAATTTTATAGGCATGTATGTGTAAGCTCTGAGGAGTGGATGCATGTAGTGCATGTTGCATGTGTTGTAAGTATTGTGTGAGTCACGTGTGTAGCATGTGACGTGGGTGACGTGGTTTGTGAAACGTAGTGATAGTATGTAGAATTATGCATTAAACACTGGTTTACTCATGCATAGGTGTATGGAATGTGATAGATGAACATGTGGTTCAGTGAATCTTAACCCTGGTTAACAAGCCGTTGGTTGGGGCTGCGGTCCTTCGACGTGAGGCCAAGAAGATGTGTTGGGGCGGCGGTCCTTCGACGTGAGGTCCCTCGGTGAGAGGCCGAGAAGATGTGTTTTGGGCTACGGTCCTTCAGGAGAGAGACCGATAAGATGCATTAGTCGGAGGATGCGGTCCCTCGATGAAAGTCCGAGAAGAAACATGGATTGCATGAAATACATTATGGGATGGATAAAATCAATTTTAAATTATTTTTAAGACTCGCGTGAATCACGATATGAAACCGTTTTCAAACCGTTTTCGAGGCTCCTGTGAGTCTAACATGGTTATTATCCTCGCTTTTCCTTGCTTGTGAAAATCGTTTTGAAGGCTTGAAAGAGAGTCTAAAACTACACTTCGTTTTCCTAATATGTTTAGCTTATATTGCATGTGTTGTCAAGCTTCTGCTGAGCTTTGGCTCACGGTGTGGGATTTGAAATACTTTTCAGGTACCGGTCACGCAAGTTGATTCGGGATTGCTGGAGAGGCGAAAGATCTGTAGTATTCCTTTTTGCTCGTTTGCACATGTATGTTGTAACATGATTTTCCAATGTTGAAATCGTGTAATGCAAGCTTTTTGGTGATTATATACAATACATGTATGTTTATATGAGAATGTATTCTCTGGTTGGGTGTTATGTTTGGATATTTTTGGGTGTTTTACGTGATCCGAAGTTTGGAGCGTGACAGAAAGTATGACTCCAACGTCCTGAGGTGTAAAGTTTAATATCCAATAAAAAGGTACCAAGTGGACAATGTCTCGATCAAATGGACCAAAGAGAAGGGCTTAAATTATAATTTGAAGCCTTCAATCTCAAATTAAATAAGATCAAAACTCATCAACTTTCTGACAATTTTCAATAATGAATTTACGCCAAGAAAGTGGCTGCATGGCCACACCTCCATACTTCTCGTACCAATACCACCAATTCAATTCTTATAAAAATTGAAATAAATACATTCAAGAAAATTTATGAGGCTATCCTTTCAAGCCAAAATTTATAAACTAGTGCAAATTGTAAATGAACTTCAAAACGTTTCTTTCCATCTATTAACTTCAAAATGTGTATAAAAATATGTATCCCTTCTTCAACACAAGTTCATGTATCAAAAGTCACCCTCAAGCATCCATTTTCAATTACACATATTAAGATATCCATGATGTAAATGTTTAGCCTTATGCCTTACAAGTCAATGATTAAAATCACAAAAAAAAAAAAATTGTTTGTCATTGTTTCAAAATAAGTCTTGAGCTACTCCTACGCTAAAAAGTCCTCATCAACACCTGAAATATTTTTAAACAATATGAGCCAAAACCCAATAGGAACAAGACTATCTGAGAATAAAAGCATGACATGTGATTAACGAATGATACATAAACGATTATGTTTCACAATCTCGATTTAAGTTCTTGGATTAATTTCAAGATCCACAAGGTTGAACTTGTTATTTCTTCCAATTATCAACTTGAACTTGTTATTTCTTCCAATTATCAACTTTACATCAACGGGTTTAACTATGTACCAAACGGACACCATAAAGCATCAACCGATAACTATGAAATTTGTAAGTTACAAACACAAATCGGCCACTTTTTGGGGGGGTTAACCCAACGGGTAGGGTACCCAATCTTACGTAAGTTTTGGTCTTTTATCGAGAAACTATTAAAGCCCACCTTATCCACATCAAATCGACAGGGTACATTAACATAAATCATTTCTCGTATCAAACACTTTTTAATTATCCAAGTATAATCACACATCCATTACCTCTAAATTCACATGGACATTTCACCAAACACAACATAGGTGTAATTTTATAAGTACAAAAATTATCATCTCAAATACTTTCTATAGAATTTCTAATTTTAGGACGATCTGAAATTTAAGTTTCTCGATCATGAATAGGATACTATGAACATACTAATAGTATTTATTAAAGCCTTTATTATACATTTTCACAACAAAAATTAGGGTTTATACTTCAATATGAATTTTTTGATATTTTTAAAAGAAAGAGAAAGTATTTATCACATATAAATCATAAATATTCTAAGCTAGTCTAGAATCCTATCTTATAGAATTAAAAACTCAATGATTTAAGCATACCTGAAATTTCGAACTTGTTCAAACAAAAATTCGTTTGAAAGCGTAGCCTTAGATGTGTAGAACAATTTTTCCTTTTATGGCCTCGTGAGATACCAAAATTTGAACATTCAAAAGCATGAGAAAATAAAAAGAAAAAGAGAGAAAGTGACATAAATAGAGAGAGATAGAGAGAGAGATACATTGGGAGATCTTCCCAAAAGGTAATGCTTCCATGAAAAGCTTCGAATTGGTCAACCCCCTTTTTTTACATATACACATGTGTATATATATATATATAATTAATTACTATTATAATTCCACATTAATTAATTAAAATTACTTTCTCATATATTACTAAAATTATAAAAGTAATCCCAAAATAACTTCTCGGCTCCGCAACTACATGTGTATTCATAATGTTCAATCAAAAGAAAAAAAAATTATTGAGCCCACACGACATATACCTAAAATAAAATATACACACTATTTTATTTGACACGTATTAATAATTATATGAGAAAATTAATAAAATAAATAAAATAAGGATCGAATCTCCACAAAACCTAACCTTATTTTTTTTTGAACGGCAAAAGAATTGTATATATAAAAGGAGAGGTTGAATAGCATCTAAAGAGAATAGAACATATACAAAGATGCATCAAACAATCTCAAAAAAAAAAACAACCAACAAGTTGACAAGAAGCCAACCAAAACGCAAAAAGACCCCGAGCTACTAAACCCCAACTACAAAAGCCATACAAAACAGGCTACCAGTAAAAACAGGCATCCAGCAGTAAAACCATATGTAGCTTCAGAGCCACCCCAAAACAAGCCAGCAAACGCAGCTTCAGATTACATCACACACCAAACATACTTAGCAAAACCACCCCAAAACAAACCGGCACTACCTCAGTAAAGATTGAGTAAAAAAGCAGGATAGCAGTAATGGCCTCCAACCACAGAACCAACTGGACACTAGTAATTACTTCCTTCCCGTCGATTTGGCTGAGGTATTCTTAAGAAGGCTAACACTGTGAAGTCTATATACAACATCCTCAATCGAAAATAATAGAGGATCACAGTGTGCTCTAGTCCATACAGCTACTCTGAACTTGACAAGCTCACACAGGTTACACCACTTTGGTTCAGATCCTCTAAACATTGCCTCGTTTCTTGTTAGCCAAATAGTCCAGACCACTGCATAGAAGGAGCAAAGTCATAGATCTCTCTTGATGTTCCTGAACTCCACTCCCAGCCACCAATCAAAAACACTGCCCACACTTTTTGGGCAAACCCAAACCATCCCCCACCACTCCAAGATGGAACCCTATAGCATCCAAGCCTGCTTGCACTCCAGAAAAAAGGTGATTTATTGTTCATTTATTGCAAAATGAACCCCCCCCCCGTCCCCCCCAACCACCCCTGTATTACATTCATGTTCCATGAGGATTGGACCAGCTCCTTGAATGAGGGATCCGACAGACAAGCATTGATAAATTTAAAGGGTTTTGGACCCCAGTCAACGGCTTCATCTGACAATAGAATAGGGCAATGATCAGATAATAGCCTAGGGAGACTCCATCGCATAGGCTTAAAATTTGAAATCCACTCTTTATTGACCAGGAACCTGTCAAATCTACTCCATTTCCCCTGATGTGCATATTTGACTAAGTGAATTTTCTGCCCAGGAGAGGTATGTCCAATAGATTTAAGGCTTCCATACATGCCTTAAATCTTTTCATGCCCCTGTTGTTCCTACTGCAATCTGATCTTTCAGCTGGGCATTTGATTTCATTGAAATCTCCACACACACACTATGGACTGGGAAAGGCAACCTTCAGGAGTTTAAGTACCTCCCAAATTGTATTCCTTTCAGATTTCTCATTCGGATTGTAGATATTAACCAGGACACATTCAAAAGAGTGCATAAAAGTACCATCTAGGAGTATATAATGTTTATGCTCCACCTTGTTTTTCATGGTGAATACTGCCTCATCCCATATACTAATCAGAACCCCAGCAGCTCCCACCGAATGAACAGCTTCCCATGCTCCCAAGTTCCTTTCCCCACAAGGTGTTGATTTTGGACTGATCTACCTCTGGCCATTTAGTTTCCTGAGTAAAGAGGACTTAAATATGCTTACTGGGCTTGAGCTTCCTAACCATGCGTCTCTTCGCTGCCCTCCCTAATCCTCCGACATTCCAGCTCAAGAACTTCATATGGATTGTCAAGAATTGAGGATTTGGTTATAGATCCATACCTCTATCTCCAACACCCTGCATCCCAGTATTGTACTCCATCTCAATGATGCTTTTTATGGCCTCTAGCTAGTCTGCCCCATAGCTCATCCCCATTAATCTCCCTGTTTCAAGCACCATTTCATCTTCTCTGATTATCTGAGCATTCCTATTCTGGATGTCCTGGGTAGATAGGGAAGAAGCTCCCACTTGTGCCACAATCTTGATCTTCTTTACTTTTTTGCTGTTCCCTTTTACATTTTTTGAGCAATGTTTAAAGGAGTACCCCATGTCCAGCAGAGATTTTTGCTTTTTATGTTCGGTGGGTTCAGCGTGATCGAGGTTGCAGGTATGCACACCTTCTACAGGCTGATAAAATTTTCCTTCGCCCATTACATTCTGGTAATCAGCCTCGGTACCCTTTTCTTTTCTACACAGGCTCCCAATCTCATGAAAACTCCTTTTGTCCTCTGACCCCTCTAGAGCCACCCTACCCACCTTTTCAACATCAAATTCATAGGCATGATTTTGACTACTCCTGGGGCAGATGATTGCTCCATGCTCAGCTACAGTAGTTGAGACCTCTGCATCTGATACACGTTTCGTATTCTCAGTGGGTGTGTGTTCAAATGATTCTTCCACCTGGCTAGCTAATGCCAGGTCATCGGTCTCCTTCCTCCTTCGTTCACTGCTTTCCTGGTCTGCTGAACTCCAAAGTTCAGTTGGATAGGCCTCCATGTCCAGCCCTGGTTCGAGCTCCATGCAAACCCCTCTGAGGTTGGGTGATGTTGAAGATGAGACAGCCTCACGGCCACTACTAGGTTTTGGTTGTGGATCTAATTTTCTGTGAGCCTCCCCAACAGCTCCCCATTGATATATCTCCTAATATTCACCTTCGCAGCAACTAACTTGGTAGATATAAGTGCCCATTGGATGCACTGATGAATAAAGTCTTGATTTGTGTTGATCAAAACACTCCCCACCTCTAAGTGGCTTCTCTGACTTGTCTTAGAATCAATACTTATCACCTCACCCCATCTTGCTCCTATTTTAGTAAATGTGTCACTATTCCATGCATGTAGTGCCACTCCAAAGACATTTAACCACACCCTTCTTTCTGTAATGAATTCCGTATAGGACCATTTATATACTGTCTCAAACCAGTTCTCCAACCAATCTCTGCCATCTTTGAGGAACAGATCCATATCCTGCTCATCTTGGAATTTTATGAAAGATTTGGCTCCTCCCAGTGAAATGATTGAAATGTTGAAAACACCCTCTTGCCTCATAGCTTCCTCTATGCCATTTGTTATGTTGCTTCCAATTGCTATCCCAACTACCCATATCTGATTGTGGATCACCATCAGCTGTATCAACACTTCTAGCTCCTTTGTTTAGCACATTCCTGGTGGTCTTTATCCTCCACTCTTGTCTTGGTTTATGGGGTTTTCTATCTCTACGAGACATAGCATGGTTGACTCGTATTTGTTTGTCGTGGCACCATATCCTGTTAATGAGGGCTGGATTGCTCGCATAGCTCCATCTTTGGTGAAGAACCGAACAAAGCCAAACCTGGTTTTGTCTCTGCTTCTTCTCCTCGTAGGAATGAACACATCGGCCACCCTTCCAACTTGACTGAACATACTGCGCATCCATGTTTTGTTCATCCTTTCTGGTAGATTATCAACGAATACTGTTGGCTTCTTTGTCCTATAGCTCTCGTTGCTTCTCTCTCCTATTGGTCCCGTTACTGTTGGATAATTGCTCTTCATCATCTGCTATACACAACCTAACCATTGGGGTTCTTTGTTATTAATTATTTCTTGGTGGATATATATTGTCATATTTTGTAGGACCTCTAACGAACATATTTTGTGGATTAGCACTCGTTACAATAGTAGAAATCAAGGAGAAACCTTAAATCTATCAAATCGTGAATACAATAATTGTTCATATTAGTAGAACCATCATTCGAAAAAGTAAATACGCGTTACAAGATACGTAGTGTAGCAATGATGCAAATAGTAAGTGAAGAAATTTTCTCCCTTACATCCAAGGAATTGGGGTAGTTGCTGTCACCCAATCATAGCAGAGTAGGCTATGAGCCCAAATTCGTTTTATTTGGGATCTAAAAATTTAATCGAAATCGTTTATTATGTTAAATTTATTGAGTAAGTAATCTCTATAAAAAAGTCAGATCAATCAAACAATGTTAGTCATATGCTGCGGATACATTTGTTTGACAATTTGTTCTCAAAATATTATAAATCAATTAATTTTTTTCAAAACAAGCATACTTTGATGAGATAAATAATGATTGCTGATTATTCTAATTTTTTACAAAAATTACCTACTCATTGAGTTCAACATAATAAATGATTTTGATTGAATTTTTAGATCCCAAATAGAATAATTTTAAGTACTGTGACTAGGAACCCAGTCCCATATCCAAGTTCCACAAACAATGTTGGAAGATAATGCGTAATAGAACATGCAGCAAACACTCTGTTGTAGTATACATTTAAGCTGGGTATGGTAAAAAATTTCAAGGTATGGCTAAGTTATGATCTAAAGCACAAAAGGTCCAATTGACGTATTTTCTTAGTTTCCAATATGGTAAAAAATCTACAACATAAGTCGAAAAATCAAATGCATGAATTTGCAATTTATATGCAAAATTTGTGGCAATAATTTTCGCAATGCTCTATTTTGAAGCTTACATTTGAGCAAACAACTTGTCTCCCGGCCACTAGATGATATTGTTAGGAACAGTACAATACAACAAATATAAGGTCCATTTCAGCTCTTAAATGCGAGCCCACCAACAAGATTCCTAATCTTAAGGAGCCATAAAAATATTTGAGTTTTTTGTCGGTAAGAAGACTGCAGTAAAAGAGTTTCTTTTTTACTCAAGATGTGCTTCTTTGTTGTTAATTATTACTTTTTCATAACCGGGTGTTTGGGCTGGTAGGCATGTGTAGTCCGATTATTATTTTTTGGAGGTCTAATCCATGACCCGACCCATTTCGAAACTGTTCTAGTTTTAAATGATTTTTTTAATAAGATCTAGTTCATGGAATAGAGAATCAAGCCCATAGGCTTTTAGTCTTTGTATTGTATTGTCTCTTCTAATTGTGAACTCACCACAACTCTGTAGACGTAATTCTAGTTTTAAGTAAAATCATAGACACTGTGTGATTGCGTTATTTTTTTTTTTTTATTATTTTTTGTCATATCACATGTCAATTTATGTGCAGTTCGACTAATTTTAAAATTTTAAAATTAATGGTTGAACAAACTTCCAGTGGCCCTAGAGACTCGAATTGGTGATCATTGAAGACAAACCCAAAAACTGACTAGTCGACGCAGGATTCTTTGTTATTAAATATATCTTGGTGGAAATATGTTGTCATATTTTGTAGGACTTCTAATGAACATATTTTGTGGATTAACACTAGTTATTACAATAGTAGAAATCAAGGAGAACCCTAAATCATTCAAATTGTGAATACAATAATTGTCCATATTAGACCATCATTCTAAAGCTCTTCTCGTGGGCCATCAGATTTGCATATTGTAAATATAGAATAGATCCAGACGATCATCAAGCTGAAACTGGGGGTAAAATCAACGATGTCAAAGTAGATACAGGACGGAACCGAAACATGTATCAAATTAAGTTCACAACCCAAATTGGAAGTTCTGACAAAGGGACATCCTTCTCATCCAATTAATTTTAATGGTAATTCAATTTCTTAAGGCTTCT
>JAOTRH010002477.1:0-24197 GCA_034768845.1 Heliamphora exappendiculata
GGATTGGGTCCTGACATGGTAAGACCATACACACGCGAGAATAATGCATTGAAACCCCACTAAGATATTGGACAGGTAAAGAAATTCACGCACCAAGTCCTCTCTGGCATCCGCTACTGCCACTCCCACCGCGTCCTTCACTGCGACCTCAAGCCCCAGAACCTCCTCATCAACAAAGACAGCGACCTCAAGATCGGCGACTTCGGTCTCGCCCGCGCCTTTAACGTCCCGCTTGGCAGCTACACTCACAAAGTCGTCACGCTCTGGTACCGCGCCCCCGAGATCCTCCTTGGTGCCTGCCAGTACTGCCCCAGCGTCGATATGTGGTCGATTGGCTGCATCTTCGCCGAAATGGCCACGCGCAAGCTGCTCTTCCCTGGCGATAGCGAGATTGGCCAGATCTTCGAGATCTTCCATTGGCTGGGCACGCCGACTGAGACTGAATGGTCTAGCATGACGACCTTCCCAGAATTCAAGACCAGTTTCCTGGAACCCTAATAACCTCGGTAGGACGATTGCTGCTCACTCACTGAGCGCTTGCAGTAGTGAGCGCTCCTCACCGCTTCTTCTCTTACAGCTCACTTTAGCTAACGCTGCGTAGATCTTAAGGAGGTGAGCCTGTTGAGTTCGAGCCACTGTACTGGAGGGAGCTGCAACCTCGCGATCGAACAAGGGCTGTGTTTGCCGCTGCTAGTGAGCCTTTAGTCTAGCGCTGCGAGTCGTCTACGAGTGCTTAGCGAGCAGTCGCTCCTGCCAGTTTGCTACGACCTCAGCGCCTTCCTTAGGGAACCGCCAGCACGCACAGGCCACCTTCTACAATATATAAACCCCCTCCTCCACCGCCTCTTTCTCTTCTTCAACAACCACCACCAGGCGCTGACACGCGCGTGGCGGACCATCCCAGCCGGCGTTCGTTGAACGGGTCGTGGACTACGAACGTTAGACGCAATGACATGGACGTCGTTCCCAGGTTTGCATATTATGCCAAAGCCGCCGAGATTTTGAGTGGGCAAGGAGACAGTAACGAGCTCGTCCACGCGCAGATATTTCTACTGGCAGGTCTCTACAAAGGCTAGCTGGCTTGTGTCACAGAGAGCACGAGCTGGATCACAACAGTAGGGCGCGCAATCCTCAACCTGCTCAGCTGGTACAAACTGTATGACGACAACTACTGGACAGCTAATAACGGCGTGCAAATGCATCCTAAAAGCGGACAGGGGAGTGTCAAGGATGAGGAACAGATGTTGGTCTTACTAGCTGCATAGACCTGCCTCCAACTGGAGAGCGTCGTTCTTGCTGATCTGAAATTGCCATCGAGCAGCATCGAGACCGTCGGGGATTTGCTGCCAATGCTGGACAGGGACAAGTCGTCTCGTGGAGTTGACTCATGTACTACACAGCGCAGCTTTTCTTGTGCCAAAAACTGAACCACATGCATCGCGACCTGTACAGGTCAGAATGCCCGAGCCAGCCATTGCCCAAAGTATGGGGCGTGCTTGAGAGCCATGCGAACATCCTCACAAAGTGGAGAGAAACACTCCCGCCCTTGCTGAAATGGGATGACCACGACCCGCTGTCATCCGACATTCTCGCAGCTCGGCTACGAGCGAAGTACTACGCAGCCAAGTACATCATCAACAGACCTTTTCTAGACCACATATGCGCATCATACTAGGTCTCAGAAAGGGTCATCCTATGGAAGATGTTGCGAGGGATGGATATGGCAATCTGCAGGACAAGGCCGACATACATCTGTTCAGAGCCTTTGACAAGCAGGGGAGGTCGATGGCGTGGCAGGCCGCCCAAGACTGTATAAACGCAGCCATGTGTAGCACTATCGCGTTGGACGGCGTGAAAGGGTGGCTAATCGTCCCTAACATCCATAGTACAGCGCATGCGTGAGTCCTCTTCACTCTACATCTGTTGGGGGTTGAAGCCACTGACCTGTCCTTTAGTTAATTCGGGAACATGCTTACCTTGAGTGTAGCGTTCACGACAAAGCGCACAAAGCACATAATTGAGGCCGACGGGTTCACAGAGATGCTGCAACGCACGATCCAGTTCCTTCGAGGAATAATCTCAATCTCCCCTACAAGCGCAGTGGACTGCAGCGTTCTCGAAGGTTTTCATAATTATTTGTTCCCAACGTCGAGCTCTATCTCAGGCACGATTCCAGCTGACTAATAACTTTGCTTTCCTGAACTGTGACGTCGCAGATACGCTCCGCTGACTCATCAAGTATTCAATGCATTTGCCTAGTTGTACGAGGAACTGCGCAGGTCTACGTGCTAGAGCCTGCAAGGACAATGTTGGTGAAATTTCAGGATTGCTCGAAATTGTCTTTTTCTAGCAATGACAGATGGTCTTCCAACAACTCCTTAGCGATCGCGTTTCACATTCACATTCACACTCACACTCATACTCACACTCACACTGACTGACACAGCACGCCCTCTTTTCAAATTGCTCGGGTTATGGCCTATGTAAGGCATTGCTTGGTCAGATCAGCATTTATCTTCGAGATCGTCGACTATATAGACTGCTCCTATAAGTTTATCCCTGACTCCAATGGGCAAGCAAGTCAACCGTGGTTTAAGACCTGTGCTAATAAACAACATTAGAGAATGAACGTCCGCCACCCTCGAAGCCCTGCGCTCTCTGGTCGTCGATCTGGAAGAAAGTCTATCAGGTCATTCAAAAACTGTGGATTAAAGGCGAACTCAGCGACGAAGAGCTGGAGTACATTGAAACGTTGCATTGGTCTGAGATGTAGGAATAGCGATCGCAGTCGCTGGAGCGAGCATGGCAGATGTACTGTGACAAACAAATGATGCTTTGCGCAAGCCAATCTGTTGTTGATCAAGCCAGGGAACGCGCCATCAGTTCAGCCGCGTCCAGCAGATCTCACCCCTTGTCGCAGGCGATAAGGAGGCTAGGACATGAAGCAGCAGATCATCGAGCGGATTGTGCACGAGGTCTATGAAGGCACAGGTGGGCTTCGAACGTGGGTTGCAACGATTTTATGGATATTAGGTTGTTGCGACCCGTGCCTTTTCGGGCCGACGCATTGGTCGCTCAGGGGAGAGACGTAGAAGCGGAGGGTTCTTGCAATCTTCTCCCACCACTGACGATCGCGTCGCAATGCAGCCCATTAGCTATGGTGTTCAGCACACGAGAGAAAAACGTGCTGCATGGTAATCAGGGTGAAGTGGCAAGCATACTACATTAAGCCAGTCGCGAGAAGGTTTGAGGCAGCTAGGTCGTGATTTATCTCCCAGGGGATCGGAATAGAGAAGGTGGGGCATGCTACAAATATTGCATCACAATCGATGATAGAGCGACAATTTATTGTAATTAGGGAGCAAGAAAGCGCCGGAGCCTTGATAGTCGTCGCAAACAATATTAAACGTTGACTGGTAGACCACGATCTCGCAGAAAAGCTTTTGGAGCATACGCTCACAGGTGGTGACAGAGGATGAGTGGTTCTGTAAGGGTCGAATTGGGAGAATACGCCATGGTATGTGTTTCGGCTTCTTGTGACCCACATTCAGCCGCCTATGTTTGCGGGTTTTTGGAAACGGTGACAGGACTGTTTCTATGGCCAGTGTACTCTGCGTCTCGCGTCAAGGATACAAAATCGGGCTTGACAACACACTGCTGTTGCCGGTCTATAGCTGCAG
Organism: Heliamphora exappendiculata; assembly: GCA_034768845.1. Lineage (NCBI taxonomy): Eukaryota > Viridiplantae > Streptophyta > Magnoliopsida > Ericales > Sarraceniaceae > Heliamphora > Heliamphora exappendiculata. The sequence goes on from JAOTRH010002477.1 coordinate 3,681, forward strand.
GCAGTCTGTAGGCAGTCACGACGTGTTGCCGCTTTAAGAGAGGACTGGAGAGGCATGGAAACCGTGGTGCTGTGGACGATGCTCGCTACAAGCAAGCCAACGTTGCTTTCGCCCCCTTTGTAAGTTTATCGTAGGAGCCGTTCCTCTCTATAGGCCCTTACGCTTCTTGCTGTCCATGTATTCTCTTAAGTGCTCCCCAAAAGACGAGGCGGCCAATGTCTACTTGGTCTCCAAGCAGCCGCATCTTCACCCGCTTCGTCCAAAGTTTGTGAAATTAGGAATGCCGGACCTAGCTCCTACAAGGTCTCGTCCATACTACCTTAGCCCTTTACAAACGCATAGCTTCGCTGTATACTACTACTGGAGTGATTGTAAGTTGGCCCGGACTTGTAGACAACGAAAATTCTAACAGTACTATAGCGTATTACTGCTACAGTATTACGCTGTTAACATTACTTACACTTGTGCAAAACTATTAATATGAAGCCTTTCGAATCTGTGCCAGATGTTATGGAGAGCACGAGGCGTGGAATCAACAATGTCCAGAACGAAAGGGGGAGCTCGCTAGGGCGAAGGCAGCGTATGCGTCTCGTCCCAAGTAGTACGTGGTATTAGCGGCCTATACAACGACGGTCCCGTCATGGCCGCGCCTAGTCTCCTCCGAAGGAAATGCTTAGCAAGAGATCTTGGCTAGCAACTGGAAACTGACTCTGCGGGAGGAGCCTCTCAGACCAAAAGAGGCCACAAGGTTTTAGTGCCTTAGGCATCCACACACTCTGTATATATTCAATCCCGCAGGATTCTTTCTGTATGGAACTGTCAGCCCACAATCTCAAGTCTATTGGCCCCTCTACAGTAACTATTCAACTCTATGAGTGTTATTGCAATTGAAGATGACGTTCATAGTGTTGCTCTTGCTTACTGTTCAAGACTTCTCGATCGGGCGGATCAGGTAGCGTTTGTAGCCAGAAGATTGTTCGTTGCATAGGACCTGATATTCCGACAGGAATAACGACGAACCTGAATTTCTCTTCGTTCAAGGCATTAGTCCTGTGTGAGTCACATTCTGGCCCCCCGTACTGGCAGTATCAAGCTGTCTTCTGCAAACAGATGTTGTGCTCGCTCTACTGCATGCGTGATTCAGGAAGTGCGCTTTGTTCTCCAGCGTCATCTGTTGCCTGGCAGACGGGATGTGGGCATCGCCATTAGTCATCGCTGTTGTTTCCTTTCAAGTGTTGCGTCCAGACATGATGCCACAGGACATGCATAGGCTCCCATCGCTTTTTGCGTCGCTCTTCAACCAACCGATCGTCTCCTAGACAAAACAGGCATTGCGTAGGAAGACACCAGGTTGGGAACCTGCTGTGCGCACTAGACACGATATCCAGACGATCGAGACTCAGTAGCGCATGGCTCAGACTCTTCATCAACGATTCACAGGTTCTCTTGGTTCATCTTCTTCGGTGTTGATCCTTCGTTCCACCCTGCCACAGAGCTCCTTCAGCGCTTGCAGACCTTCAGCCCATCGCGGAAGGTCATCTGAAGTCTAGGGCGAATTATTGGCTTCCAGCCTCGCCAAGTGAGCTCTTTCAGGCAAACGAGTCGTTATACTTGGAACGTATTCGTCTTGACATGCTGCAATTGCAGCGTCGCTCTCCACGCCATGCAGTTGTGCCTTTACGATGGCTTCGTCCTTGCGTCGAAAGTAACCTTCGCGATGCTGTCTCCCATATCGCTGTCTGAGTGCTTTTATCTTCCTTGTGAATTAGTCCCGTTGTATCGATAATCTTTGAGACACCGCCTGCCACAGCAAGGAAATTTGAGATTACATGAGTTATCTGCGTAAAATATTAGATCTTTTTGCGGCTACCCCTGACCGTCCTCTATAATGTCGCAATGACGTACGTTAGTATCGAAGGAACTCCACATTTGCTAATCATCGGACGATATGTCACTAGACGGCCTTTTTGCGGGGTTCGTTGAGTCTCGGAGCAACGACGACTTCATTGGCACTCAGTCATACATGAGTCCGCACAGCAACGATTTCGCTCGAAATGCCCCACAGTATTATACCTTTATGGATTAATCGACGAAGACTCGTCTGATGAATCGATGACCTTCGATGCTGCCGCAGCCACATGCTATCTACGTTGTGCCTGTCCTATGTAGCCTCCATAGGTCCTCAATACTTCGGCCGATAACCGGGAATTCGGCGGCCGTCGGCTTGAACCCATGCATCGATGACTGCCTGGTTGCACTCGGCGCGAGTGATCTTAGGAGGGACGTCCAGTGCGAAGTGATCCTTCGCAAACTGCTTGAGAGCGGGCAGGGATTCAGGGCTAGACTCGGGTTGAGGTGCACTCTCGAGCACAGGCTCGTCAGAGTGGTCTCGGAGGTAGCGGGCGACTGCGCCCGTGATGTAGGGCGAGGGCGCGGGGACCCAGCCGACAGCCTGTTGCAAAATCACTGCGATCTGTCAGTATTCTTGTTCGGCGAAGAGCAAACGGAATTGCTGGTCGGCAGTTCAGTTTGGTGTGTGGGGATGACTTACCGCCTGGTGTGATGTTGAAAGTGCGGTACTCGAGCCCTGTAGCCATGTCCCTCGCGGCCTTGATACAGGCATCTTCTGCAGCCCTGGCATCGCTTATAGGCGGAGGGTTTGGAAAGTATCCGCGGCGAAGCTGGAAGGTTGATGCAAGCTGTGTCAGGGCACCGGTGCTCTCCTCTGTGTCCTCGTCGGCGGGGGTGGTGTCGGTCTTGCTCAGTTGGTCCATCATGCTGGCCGCGACTTCGCCGCCGAAGGCAATGCGAAACAAGGTCTCCTCAGGAAGCATGTTCTTCGCGCTGGCTTTGGAGGCAATACGCCAACGACGATCGGTGCGGCTGGAGCGCATGCCGAACAAATTGCGGACGACGGCATCAGCGAAAGCGCCCCGGACTCTCTCGAGGGCGAGGTGCCCGGCCGTGATCTCCTTGTCGGGGATCTCTGACAGATCTTCGAGAATCTGAGAGCGCGGTGCAGGCCTTCAGTGCCATGTCCTCAATCTCAGGCTCGAGTTCGATGCTGGCCGCGACGATGACCCTGAAGCGATCCAAGTATGCCGTCTGGAGCACCTGATCATATGTCTCGTCGACGGTGAGGTTGTACATAACCTGCCGCATGAGCTGACGAATGCGACCTGTGCGACCAATCTCCTGGAGGTTCGAGCTGGACGAAACCGGGTCGACGTTAATGTGGATGTGACCACCCTTTTGGAGATTCATGGATTCTTGTGCCGAGATGACCGACAGAAGAATGACCTTGACTTTCGGGTTCGTGTTAAAGTCGATTTCGGCCTGGACTCGCTCGGAGTTCTTCTTGCCGGCGCGGATGACGACGGTCTGGATATCCAAGATCTTCAGGAGGACCTCGAGTGACATGAGGACAAGGGGTTCTGTGGCCCACACGATGACCTTCTCGTTGTTGTCGATCAGGTGGTGCTTGATGAGGGCGAGCACCGCTTGTGTCTTGACTGATGTTGCCGAGAGATACATGGCCATAGCCAGACGGTTGTCGGGAGGAGCGACGTCAAAGTCGTCAGACGTCCAGTTGTAGAGAAACTCGAAAGAGTCTGTGCCCATGGTAGCGCTGTGACGTATTAGTACGAAACGCGAAGAAGATTTCCAACTGAAATGCCAGCCGGCAGTTCAGTTGCCTCCATGACTTACTGGTGATGAGATGTCGCGTCCAGCTCGACCTTGCGGATTTCGAACCCGTCCAAGCGCGGGTTGAACGAAGCGATGGCCAGGCGGCGTCGCTTGAGGGTCTTGCGGGTCTCGTCGTCGACGATCGTGGCCGAGGTATGCGCGGGTGGCGGTGTGCCTGGCTCAACTGGTGTGTTCGCCTTCGCCGTGGACGTCGCTTCGGCGGTCGTCTCATCCGTGGCCTCGTCCGTAGTCTTCGCCTTGTCCTTGGCCACTTTCTTCGCGAGCTTCTTCTCGAGCCTCGCGCCTGTCGCAAGGGCGTCGGTCGTCTCCTTTTCAGCGTCACGCACATTGGCCTCAACCCCTCGATACATCATATACTGCTGAGGTCCCATGGCGAGTTCCACGTTGATGATCTGGTATGGAGGAATGTCGGATCCGATCACTACCTCCTCGTCGGCGGCCGTGATGCGATCACCCTTCGCGCGACGCAGCGTAAATATGGACATGATGAGTGGCAGCACATCCGAGCCGAGAGACACGTCCGTAGCGGCAGCCTCGTTGTGACAGAGCTTCCGGAAACCAGTCGGATCCAGGGCGCGAAGGTAGTCGAGACGCTCCGCCGCGTCCTCGATGGCAAATAGGTCGTGATCGTACACCTCTCGGAAGGACCGGTACAGCTTCTGGTACGCCTGCCGAGTCAAGGGCTCGGGATTGATCTCGCCGGCGGCAGCAAGGGCCTTGTACCCGAATCGCAAGACACCGAACAGATCCAGCAGAGAGGTCTTGGAGGGAGTGGCGGACATGAGGACAGCTTTGGCCTCCAGCAGCCAGAGGCCGATGGTCTGCTTGCTGAGCGGATTCTTGACTCGATGGGCCTCGTCGATAAAGAGGATGCGGAACGAATCGGCTGCGATGATGAGCACGAACTGTACAATGGTGGCGTCGATGGCGTTCTGCTCGTGGAGGGAACTCTGAGCCACTTCTTCTTCATCTTCGGGGTCTTCTTCATCTTCGTCTTCGTCTTGGGTTGGCCGCGGCGCCGGATCCGTTGCTTTGCCCTTGCTCTTACTTCGCCCAACCGTTGCTTGCTGGCCGTGCTTGCGCAGGATCCGAGTGTGGAGGCCTTGATAAGTGGAGAGAATCAACGTGTGCGAGGTTTGAGGGTCGTCTGGATCCAGTGTGGACAGGTAGGCAGTCAGGCCTGCTGCAGTCCGAGGATGGATCGCCATGTTGCGGGACGAGGTAGACTCTTTTGCGGTGCCGAGTGAACAGAATGTCTTGAGGACGATGTTGCGGCGCTTGTCTTCGGTGGAGTATAACAGAGCCTTGTCTTTGAGCCAGGCGCCAAGGGCGGACGGTGGAACAAATGCCAGGCATGGGCGATGCTTGGGCTTTTCACCCAACTCCTCCATCATATCTTGGTACTGTCTGGGATCGACTTCATTCGGCAAAGCTAGAAGGATATGTTAGTTGACAGTGTGACAGTTGAAACGAACTGCCGACGGGCAATTCGTTTGAAGTTTTGAACGTACCGTCGAAAAGGTCGTCGAACGCTGGCTCGCCCTCAACATCCATGAGCCGGTCGCCTGCCAACTGCTTCATTTCCGCGACGATCAGATTTCGCTGCTGGATCCAGTTCTGTCGAGCCGTCTCGATTTTATCCGATTCGAACAGGATAAGCTCAAACGACTCTATCGTCTTGCCGATGCCGGTATCGTCGGCGAGTATGTGGAGCAGGTCGAGCATGCGGGCCATCCAGAAAGTGCCCTGTGGCTGCCATGGCATCAACGTCATGCCGCGAGAGTCGATGCGGAAGTTGGTCTTCGTGACCGGGTCTGGCTCAGGCAGGTCTTTCGTGACCGTCAAGTTCATGGCTTGGACCGTCTCCCAAAATTCCGGAGGCTTGGCGGACCGCTGATTCAGAGACGACTGAAGGTCCAGGAACTTCTTCTTCTCGATGTCTGTGAACGTCTTGGGAGCCGCGTCGATCGTGCCGGCAGAGACAGCCTTCTCATCCTCGAGCATGTGAAGCTCGTGGTTCGCGTCCTCTTCGGCTTTCTCTCGCGGAGTACGGTCGTCAGTGACGTCGAAGAAGTTCTTGTTCTGGTGGCGTGGGTCGTTGTAGAGGAAGGTGATGTTGCGGGCACAGATCTCGAGCGCGATCTTCAGGGTCTCCGAGTCCAACGAATCGAGGTCGTCGCTGAGCTTGACGGCCTTGGTGGCGGCGACGTTGGTGGACCCGGCAATCTCGGCAGCATCCTGCTCAGCGTTGGCAGCCCACAGACGGAGAAGTTGGTCGCCGGGAGTGCCATTAATCCCTCCCTTGTTCATGAAGTATTGGAATGCCTTCGTTTGGCGGCGCTGTTGCTGTACAGTGTTCTTGCCACTCTCCTTGGTCGCGTAGATGGGGAGGGTAGGGGCTGAGCTGTAGAAGGTAATCTTCTCGAGATCCGACACTTCGGTCTTGTCGCGCTTGAGTTTGAACGCGCACCAGAGGATGATGCCGCGATATATGTCTTCGCCATGAAGGTCGTGCTTGCCTTGGAAGAAGATACGGTCCTGTTGTGGATCGCCTGGGCCAGTGAAGATGCGGCTGACGCCATCGATGCCGAGACCATCTGTCTTGTCTTTGTGGATGGCGCTGAAAACAAACTGCATGATCTGGACGTACATGCGGTTGGAGTCGGTGGCTGGGTACCGCTGTAGATCAGGTGACACTTGCTTCTCAATATCGGCGGCCTGGATGGAGTCGGTGGATAACGCCTGGAATAAGAGGTTGGCGTGCAGGACTACCTCATTCTTCTTGTTGGCGGATACGTCTGGGCGAAGTCCGAATCTCTATTGTTGACTCTGTGAGCATGTGTGACGCTGGAGAAAATATTTGTGAATGAATTGCCGCAGTTCATTTCGAATGGTTGTGGATCTTGTAACTTACCTCTCCATGCATCTTGTGGAGGTGCGTCAGCTCCGGCCCAAGTGCTTTGACAACGTCATGGAGTTGCTTGGCATCGTGGAGGTTGAGATATCCGGCGACAGCTGGGAAACTGGTGCTACTGGTCTTGAGGTTGGCGACCGAGACGCCCATGTCTCCCATCATGGGCTGGAGGAGCTTCTTCTCTTTCAGTTTCTACTTTTCTGCGGCTCGCTTCTCCTCGAGTTCTGGCAACTGAGTCTCGAACTTGTCTTTCAAGGACTTTCCTGCGGTGGCGCCGGACACGTTGGCGGGATCATAGCGAGCTCGGTTGCGCTTGCTGGACTAGGGTTCTCCGTCCCGCTGCTTTCGCTTTCTGCTGTTTGGCGTAGGGGAAGGAAGAGTGGAGAGTGCGGGATGGAGTGCCGGTCGGGTGCGGTGTGCGGAAAGGCACGGGGGTGCCGGGCGGGTCTGCCATAGCGAGCGCGTTTGCTCGGTGTCCGCTGGGGTCCGCCGAATGGGTGTTCTGGGGGTTGGTGGTGACAGTCGAGGAAATTTGGTATGATCGAATTTCTAGGGAGTGATTGGTGTGGATGTCGCTGACTTTGAAAAGTTGATCGAAGACAAAGTGAACTGCCAGCCGGCAGAAGGAGAGAGGAAGAGGAGGTGGTGACGAGGGTGTTGTTGTGAAGAAGAGAGAAGAGGAAGGTTGGAGAGTTTTGTTGACGGATAGACGCTCGGACCACCCGCCGGCGTGCTGAGTCACCCTCCGAGCGCGTGTCAGGTGCAGCGAACAGGTCTGGGACAGTCAGTTCGCATTCACTAGACAAACGCATTGCAAACGGAACTTTAGGTTCCAAATATTGGCAAGCCGAGTGACGCACGGACATCTGCACATGCCTAGCGCACTCGCAGCCGGCAGCCGAAGCCCTGGATGATCGTCGTACTCTCCCCGTCCCCACTTGGTTTCGCGATCCAGCCAGTGGGTAGGTGAAGTGGCTTTGCCCTTGGGTCGCTTCCTGCATCGTGACCCTTGGGTCGTTTTGACCACGGAATACCATTGACGGAGTCCTTCGTCCTTACTGGTGTTGGTCAATCCTTGGTAGGTGGGGTGGGGCAATAGTGGATGGTATTTGACAGCCTCACGGTACAACTGCTTCCAGAAAAGCCGCCGCATTCCATCGTCGGTAATGAGGGCTTTGTCCACCTGGCGGATTAAGACTCGGTATGGTTTGTCTTCCCAATGCAGGCGGGTGGCGCTGTCGTTAACAGAGAAGAGGAATGCAATAGTTACCGATACGTCCTTTTGCGCGCCGATGCGACTTCCACGAACGAGATATGGTGCGATTCCGAATATCTCACGCAAGTAATCGTGGCAGAACGGCTGCATGCCCTGCATAGCCTCTTTCACCTGCCCAGGCTCAATTTCTCGTCGGAGGTTGGTAAGCACGTCAATCCGGAATTGCAGGAGACAGGTATGGACGAGCCAGTCGATCAGTTGTTCACGCTTGCTTTGCCGCCGAATGACGCGAGGATGTCCAAGCCACTCTAGTGCCATGTCGATGCGTTGGTCGTGATCGAAGAAAACCCGCACATCCGCCCCCCGCCGGAGCACCCGTCGCCGCAGCCTAGCGTTGCCGAACAGCACATGGTCGGAGTACTGAGGTTGAAAGACTAGGTCCTTCCAGTCGAATCTTGGCTCGATCCAACAGTAACCGTACTTCGGTAGAGTGTTGCAGAACCCTAGCCCAAACCACACCCGAGATCGGTCACCTTCCCCGTACTCCTTCCGACTACACCATAGGGCCGACTCCCGCTTAAACTGATGGGCTCCGAGGGCATATCGGAGGCAGCGAAGGAACATGGCCATGGCTTTCAACCGCTCCCAACCATGGTGCCTACTCTGAGCATGGGCGCGAACGACCTCGAACCCCATCGCGAACTTGTTTACGTTACTGCGAAGAAATGACAAATACCCTGCAGTTCGAATGCGCCAGGCATATGACGGACATTCCGCCAATTGAGTCTCGACGTCGTCGGGTGGTGCATTGCACAGGCGCTCATACAGTGCTTGAAGCAATAACCAGCTAATCCGGTGTTCTTCCCGGATGCCAAACGACTTCTGGATAGATGCTGCGATCGCTTCGTGCACTCGATGTTTACTATGGAGATACGCGCGCTCGATGACCCGGTCATCGCGAGACTTGCCTCCAGCGATCGTTCGAACGGCGCGCTTTAGAAGAGGCGATGCCGCCATGTCCTCGAGTCCATCATTCTCAAAGGGAAATGTCTTCTGGGCGTCGTATATGACCTTGACTAATGCGTAGAGCTGACTGTATACCAGCTGTCCTTGGCGGAGCTTGGATTTGGCGGGGGTTACACTGGTCATAGACGTAGCCTTGTAGAGCATGTTCTGCGAGTAGTACCTGCGGGAGGGGCTGTTCAATTTCGGCAGCTCCCCGTCGTAGAGCCATTTGAGATACGCCTCGAGGCAACACTGTTTCCACTGGTACACCTGGGGCTCGGCATCGAAGGGCAGGTGGCCGTCCTGTAGAACACTAGAAATCGGGCATATCTCTTTCCCAATGTCAATGTAGAACCGATCCAGCTGCACAGCAGTTAGGTCAATTGTACCAGTGATGGACTCGGCGAATCCATCAATGACGTCGGCGAGAGTCTTCCGATCTGTGTTAGTCTTCCATCGAAGTTTGGTCCCTTTCGCCGTAAAGAATAATTGCGGTCCCCTAAAGTCTCTGAGACCAGTCCGATTCTCAATCGTACTAAGTACGTCTTGCCATATAGTTCGTAAGGCCTCGGGCTGGAGGTGATAAGTGACTGACTGCTCCGTCTGATATCCTTTCTCGCCAATGACTCGAGCTTCGGTCTGGCGAGCGCGAGAATTGGCTTTGGCGTGACGGTAGCTGGAGGGGAGATGCTGTGAATAGTGACTGTCAAAAGCACCTTGAATGGCGGGGTTGAAGATCTCGTCGGTCCAGCGTCGAAGTTGCTCGGTCGTCATGCCGTTGAATGTATTGGTAGCGGGTGGAATATTGTTGCTACCTTCATCGGTTATGTTGCCTCCCGCCCCGAAACACTGTAAATAGGGGAACATGACGAACACCGATACGTCTGGCGCGCCCGTAAGACGTCCAAGGAGGTAATGGGGGATGTCACGGAGGATGGTCTTCTTCGCTCGAAAAGGTGCCTCTCGGTCGTCTGCGTCGTCTGCTCCGAAGCGTGTATCCTGAATATGAACGTCGGTCTTGATGTTCTGCCGGTTTTGGGCGGATGGTTGATATTCGATCCCCTGTTTGGCAAACGAGAGGCAGGAAGCGAAGCCGAGGTAGCTGTCTATGTCGAAGGCAATGTCTGCAGACATTCCTGTTGTCTCCTCTGCGTGAAGGCACACATGCTTTGGCCGCGGCTCCCGACGATTTCCGGTAGCGCGAGGTGTGAATCCGCAGAAAAGGCCTTGCCATCTCTCGCCACCAGGCAGATCACCAGATCCAACTTCACTAGGCTGCAAGAAGTCCGGACGACTGAGGACATCGGGAAATGCATCGTCTGGGAATGCTTCGCTTGGTGGTACATGCCGGGATCGCTGTGCAGATACTTCGGTGACGTGTGAGATGTGTGCCTCGTCGTGTTCCTCCGAGCTGCAACCGTGGTGGCCAGCGATGAGTTGAGTGAACGATTTGTCTGCCACGTGCTCGATGGCATCCTGCAGACCCTCTTCCTCTTCGTCAGAGCTCTCTGTATCGCGTCTAGGCGAGAAGCTAGGAGGGTTCGGGGGTTCGCTTGCAGTTTCGTAGTTATCGTCGCTATCGTCGCTCTCGTCTGCAAGGTCTCTGTCCGCTTCTGATTGAATCTCACCTTCTCTTGCGTAGTTAGGTGTCTCTGATATTCCTGGCTCTTGAGCAGGGGTATGCCTCTCCCGTGCATGAGGTGGTGATGGTTCGGACTCCAAGCCAGGATTGCGAAGTGATGTTGGCGAGGGCACTTGGCTGGAATCAGATAATGGTTCCAGTGAGCCTTCGGTAGGAGGTGAGGATGGCGGCGGCGGTGACACATGTGGTCGGAGAATGGTTGAACCAGACTCTTGCTCAGGGTCCGTCTGCTCTTGCAGCTCCTCCTTCTCGCTCGTGGTTTCGTTCATGCTATGCGTCAATTCGTGGGCACCCACTTGGCGCTGTGGGCCTTCGATAATATGGTCTGTTCGGTATGTGTGTTCGTTTTGTCTGGAATAGTAGCTGACATGCTACTACTGCTTTGTGCGGTATCAGAGCTTCGCTGCGTTGATGGAAGAGTTGCGGATTCATAACGAAAGTGAACTGCCGCCTGGTAATTCGTTTTGGTTTGTGTTGCTGAAAGATAAGGCGTTAGGGCGGGTCTGGTATGATGTGCAGGCGTGGCGACGGCCGTTGGTGCGATACTGCAGTACACTGGAGATTCCATTGTTTGGGCCTCCGACGTACGGCACTCCCAGTCGGAGGGGTGGGGTTTAGCCACTGCGCGTGTAGTCGTTAGGGTAGCAAATGCATCCTCGGACGATGTTGCACGACTATGAAATTGTTTGAAAAAGCCCGTGTTTAGCACCCGTGTGGTGGGTTGGGGAAGGGATGTTTCGATCAGCGTCTGTGCGGCTTTGTGCGCTGGGGATATGCGTTCAGTGTCGGGTGGGTGGTTTTCGGCTGCGCCCGCAGGCCTGGGACATGTGTTGCTTCGATACAGCTCTTGGTGTTCGTCGACGGGAGTTGCCTGCGCCTGAAGTCGAGCATCTTCGACGTCTTCCTCCACTGTTAGTCGTTGAAGTCGGAGCCCAACCGATGTTGGGGTAGGGTCGGCGTCCTCCATTGCCGTCGAGCAGGTATTAGTTGGTATCTGGACTTGGGCTTCTTGTTCTACTGTCAGTGCAGCCAGCCTCAATCGGCGTCTTGCTTGACGAGCTCGATCCAGAGCCCGCTTGCGGTCGACTTTCGGGTCTCCGGATGGGAGAGATATAGGTGGTCCACGCTTGGGCGGAGGGTTCGGCGCAGCAGGATCCATGGCAATTTATAACATGGTATTGACTTATCCCTGCAGAGGTGTTATGGGAGGGGAAGAGGCAGAGAGGCAGGACGAGGCAGACAGGAGGAACTGCCTTTGGAGTGTCGAGCCTCTACTGAGCCCTGCGGCTCCTCCCTGTCGCACGCATTGTCACGCTCATTGCGACGCTCTGCGATGTCGGCTTGGCACGCTATCGAACCTTCGCTGCTGTTGGATGGGCTAGAGCTCAAGTCGCAATCCGCAGGCCGCCATAGTGTAGCCTGCACATCACAGCAGGAGGCAATCTCGAAGAGGCTGCGGGCTGCTATGTCCTCTGCAGACAATCTCTCATCGCTAGGTTCAGCCCGAGGACGCTGAGAGGGATGGATGGACAGGGTGCTTTGCGACGAGGTAACTAGTTGATACCGCTGCTTTTGCCGGCTGCGGTGCCGGCGGGACCTCTCTCGAGCCAGCTCTCGCCGGCGCTGGACAGAAGGGTCGCTCGATGGTGTCGCAGGTGGACGTCCAGGACGTGGCATTGTATTGTTCTGGGACACACAGGCGTTGAGCAGGTCCGAGCCAGCAGGCGTATTATGTAAGCCCTGCGCAGAGTTAGCGCGTGACGAAGGGTCCTCTACTGCAGAGGCTTAGTACGTGACAAAGGGTCTACTCCAAGCGCAATCAAGGGCAGTAGGCGCTTTTTTGCAAAGGAAACCTAGCCTCTACTAGTGTCCAGCCTATAACAGTTGTAGAGAGGAATCACATACGTCGGTAGAGCGGATGTAGTCGAATACGTAGAGTATACAGTGTAGAGCAGGCTTGGCGCGTGACGAAGGGTCCAACTGGGCGCAATCTCAAGCGCTTCGCTGACGAGGTTGACATTGACTTCAATCATACTCTACACCCTACGTTGCTGCTACTATAGCTCTAGCGCTGTCGCAGAGAGGTATAGGAACGTTAGTAAGGTCGATAGAATATTGTTTAGGCAGTAGGTAGCTAATAGGCGTCTAACCTCAGAACCTATATATAGAATTTCATATAGAGTCACAGCTATGCATCTAGTAGCGAGTAGCCGAACCGCGAAGGCCTTTGCCGATGCAGAAAGGGCACCTGTCCCGCTACTAGTCTAAAGCATCTTGGATAATACTAACGCTATAGTTACCGCGAGGGAGCCCTTGCTGCTAGCTCGCTAGCGCGAGAGTCGTTGCCTTGTTAAGGAACGCATTATGACCTAGCCGAGGACCTGCACGTCCTTCTAACCTGTAAGCGGTAGAGTCAGATTCAGGCAGGGTAGTGCCGCTACCAGCCGTCCGTTCGACCTGCCTGCTCCCGTTGTCATAAGAGGGGTGCCTAACGACAATAGCCGGCTCCGTCGGAGGCTGTGGCGGCTGGACAGGCTCCAAAGGCCTTAGCAGTGGGATTCCTTAATCGCGTCCGTCTCCGCTGTTATGCAGCTCGATAGTTGCCGCTTCGTCTAGCAACATTGTGCTACTAGCATGATGCTTAGGGGTTTGGGCCGGACGGAGGAATGCGCCTCTCCGCTTCGGACTGCTCGGCTTCGTTAGGTCGGACCTACGAGAATGGCGCAATCGAAGTGGCCGCTGCGACGCTGGCGCCATTGGACAACGACTCACTTGCATCGGCTGTTGAAGATTGGCAGCGTCATGTTTGCCACCGGTTGCTGTATATAGCTCAGGCATGCTGCTACCTGATAGATCCATCAGGAATGACTCTCGACCACCTTGATTCAACAGCTCACCAAGGAGAGGCTGCAACGTCGGCACAGATAAGCAAGGCGAAATGCAGCTGGACGCAAATCGCGAGCATATACACCGCTCAGCGCCTCGTGCATGCTCTGGTCGAGCTTGGCCCCCTGTCTTGCTCGCTATAAGCCTGCTCAGACGAGCGTTCCAGTCTGGTTTCTGGAAGACCTAGACTGCAGCGTCCCTGTCTGATGCCCTGCTCCAAAGCGTACGCTACCAACAAACTTTTCTAAGGCGAGATGAGTTAGCACTCCATTGAGTCCATCAGAAATTGCAGGATCCATGATGATGTTGTTCTCTGAAATATGTCGGTGGAGAATGTTGGCTTCCACTTGTACAAAGTGACGTCCTTGACGGCGTCGCAGAGTGTGGTGAGAAGCACTTCTACGGATTCAGACTCGCTATGGACTATAACTAGTTTCGATGAAATGGAAGGCCTGTACTGTCTGATATAAAAAGTGACTCTGAACGCAGTATGGCCGGTGGTCTCGCTGATCGTCCTTCTTGGTCTGAAGAAAGTTGTTGTTGGAATATGCTGTGCAAAATATGGATCGGACAGCTGCTGTCGCTAGCGATAATGCTCCAGCTCTCCAAGCTGCGGATGGTGATTTGGCTCTTGGATTCCGCTGACTGTGGTCGCTTCGGTGTGAAACAGTCCATCGATGAAGATACCAAGGCGCAAGGGTGAGAAGGATAAGAGAATCCACTGGCGAAGCATACGTTGACCTCGAAGAAGGCGATGACCTTGAAAGCAGCAATGAATTTGAGGACAGCGATGGCGGCAGCGATAACCTCCATGGCGCCAATAATCTCGAAGAAGGCACTGACTTCAAAGACGGCAATGATCTCGAAGGGAGACTTGTAGACGGCATGCTTCGCGAACCAAAGCCATTGGATCGAATGTTTCCGCCCCGAACGATCGACAACGGGCAAGACGAAGAGCTTCGAGGGAGTACTCCGGAGGATGGATTTCCATAGGTTTGCGTTCGGTATAGGAGCAGGCTTGCGGGGTATCTCGAAAGACTTGACGTATACCATCCAGCAACGTTGGCTGGCCTGGCTTCGACAGACCTGCCGATCCCCAATGACTCCCGTCGGCGACAGAGACGCTTAGGGGAGGAGAGGCTCACAAAGGCCGCATGATTGACGCTGCTTCTTAATGGATGAGAATTGAAATCGTTGTGAAGATGAATGATCTGGCCAGTTGGTCTTCGGTATAGGTGAACTAGTGACGAAGTTTTGTCGAGCATAAGTACGGATAAGACTGGTTGTGGTTGTGTTCATCTGGCTCGGAGGAATGTGTGTATAGTACATGTAGATACAAACCTTTTAGCTCACCTCTTCCACCATGCGCTTTGGCAATGTCTTCGTCGTTCACGGTGGTGGAGTGTTTATAGGTACTCTTATAGGATGTCGATGAGGAAGCAAAAGAGTCGAGGCCTAGACGGCCGAAAAGGTGGGCCACATCGTCGTCCTGGTCGCCGCCGTTCCTAGGTGCTGTAGTGCGATACTGAGCTGGAACATGCGTGTCTCAGAGGCGCGCACAAAGGCTGGGCCGGTAGCTTGTTGCGCTTGAATGGAGCATAATTGCTCGAGCTTGTTTGCATTGTAATAGACATGATGAATGACATTGCAGAGCGAAAGGTACAATGCGATTGTGAGGGTGAGGCCAAATGCCTGTGCGGAACGGAACGGCCTTGAAAGAAAGGTTCAACCCATTCTCTTCCCTTGCCTTCACATCTTCCACGTCCTCCACCAACCGGACCGAACGCGTCCGCTCCTCCTGCTGCGAAAAGCGGGATGTGAGGATGAGGAAGAGGTGTGGTCCTGGAGTATCCCGCTGTATTGGAATGTAGCAGGCTGCTTCTGCTGGGAATGCAGGGTTAGTTCTAGTCTCTCGCAGGCACGGCGGCTCCCGCGAAAAATCTTGCTAGCGTCCTACTTTGTTCGGCCTAGCCCCTCACGCGCGGCGGCTCCCCCGAAAGAGTTTGGGGGCGCGGTCCAGGAATTCTGAGTCCACAATAGAAACATTTTCTTAACAGTCACCAGCTCAAATCCCTTCAAATTAAAACCTATGATGCATTTGTGTCTATATTTCTGCATTGTCTGATAGTGTGGCCTTGTGGATGAAACGTCACAGCGGGCATTCTTGGAAAGCTAGGGCGAGGAAGGCAAAGAAAAGTTTCCCACTCAGTAGCGACATGATGATAGGCTTGGTCGAACTCGTCTTGTCTACAGTCCATCACACGCGCGCATGCTTGATAGAGGTCTCCTAATTCCAGGCTTGGCTGGAAAGGTCGGCTTAAGCGACCTGCGAGCTTCGGCCAGAATGCAGTAGCAGACATGTTGCTCTCGCGCAGGTCTCGCATTTCGCGTTTCCCCACCTAGCGCAGGCTGCCTACATAGCGTCGTAACTCCACAATTGCAGCTTGGTCCGAAAGCTGTATTGAAGCTTCTATCGTTAAGATATGCATCACAATCTTGTTCTTGCCTGCCGACCCGATAGGAGTGCGAGGGCAAAAGACGAAACAGTTCCAGTAGTATCCGTCCGTCGACACGACTTCGAACCGCCCAGTCATAGGTGTAGTCGTCCACGGCGTGTTGCGCCAAATAATCCAGTACGTCTTGGTGGGTGAGGTCGCAAAGGCGCGCGTGGACGCAGCCGCAGGATGAATGTGCCTGCATAGCCCTCATGCTCGGTCGTGGGGACTGCAGCGGAGTCATGAATGCGTCGACATGGGAAACGACCCTTTCGGTCCAAGACACTCTCGGATACTCTCCCCGCATTCGGCCAGCTGCGTGTGAAGTGGATCATCCAGTGCCGTCTCTTGACAAGCGGGGGCTTTCTGATCCACATCAGTCAGTCGAGTACATCAAACGGGAGGAGTAGCGAACCATCCATTCCTACAGCTGACCAAGACCCGTAGGTTCCCCCCGGGGTATGAACAATGGTGTATCCCGCCTTACAAACTGCATCGATCTACGTTGACGCTGGGAGGTGATGGCAGTAGGGGCAAGTCGTGGCTCGCTGCGCTTGACATGGTCCTACACGAGATTGCTCATCTCGCAGTGATGTGGAACTTGTTGCACCAGCTACATTAAGGACCAGAGGCTTATTCCACGCAACATTGGAGGTGCGACCAAGGCTGCATAAGCTACTTCGCTCTACGAGCGATCACCTCCTAGCATCCCTGCCGACCCTCGTCGCTCTCGCTTATAATCATCCCATATCTAGTACTTGATGGCCTCCCCACGGGCTTGCATTCGGTGTCGCCGGAGAAAAATCAAGTGCCAACGTCGCAACATTCCTCGACCTTGTGGTCAGCTGATGCCGCTTCGAACTTTGCGTTCGATGGATACCGTCCCTAACCAGTCACTACCACCTACCAACCCACCTTCGACTCCGTTCAAGAATGGTAAGACCGCAGCGGGACCAAGCAGCGATGTGATACAGTTATGCGCGGACTACTTCAGTCGTCATCGGTCCAGAAATTTCAAGCCTACAGCAGAAGTAATTCATTTTCTCAACAATCACCAATTCAAATGATTCTTGTGGCGGGCTCACCATGAGGGGCAAGACCGTTCTGCGTTGAAGTAGCTGGAGTTCGTACAAACGTTCTTGGACGAATAGTAAGAGGTGCAGGACTCGGTCTCGAGGCATGGATGTCAGGCAGCGATAGATGCCAATCGAGTAGGCATTGCTTGTGGCCTCCCGCAGGGAGTTCCAGGCTCCTTCGCTGTCGTGGATACTCGCCCGTGCTCCAGCAATGAGCATGGGGATTATGACCGGCCGAAGTCTCCTATGCGGATCAGCAGCCTCGAGAGAAGCCCAAAACATGACCCATCGCTGGCACACAAGCTCCAGAAGGCTCCACCCGTAGCTGAACCGGTCTCTGCCGAGAAGTCGCGCTCGCTGGGGCGCAGTAAAGTCGGTGCTGGGGTGCAGCAGTACATACGCACAAACCGCCCACAGCAAGTCGCAGGAGTCGTCGTACGTGTGCGTATTAGTCTGTTGTAAGGCGTATTCGATGTCTGCTTGATCCACGATCGGTTCGCAGGCGTATAGGACCCCCGTCCGGACCGCACCCCCGTCCTCCGCGTTAAAGCAGCACTGTCCCCAAAGAAAGGCGGGTCCAGCGGGGCAGCTGAAGCTGAGTCAAACTGCATCGAAGCCAAAGAGAGGCGACTTTAATTGGTCAGAGATAAGATGTGCCAGTACCTCGCCGAAGAGCTGACCATCAAAGGTCAAGCAGCGTCCTTCGACTTGAAATATCTGTCCCTCGCCATGTTGGCTAAAAGCATGGCGTACCGCTGTGGGAGCGTTCGGCGTTGACGGGACTGCTTTGGGCACTGCAGGCCAAACTCGGAAACAAAAGATAGCAAGCATGGAGCATGGATCCTGTCAGAAGTGCGAGGTCCTCCGTCTCTCAGCACCCATTCTATTCTCAGTGCGCAGCTCATCTAATACTGTATAAATGATGCCTGCGCACTGAACCTCGGTGACACAGTCCCCAATCTCAATTTGACCAATAGGATCTTTCCCCGGCTGGTCAGCTCGCTTGGACGGGCCGCAAATTAAACGCAAGTTGCTTTCTTAAGGACTTTCCTTCTTCGCCGGGTTTCCTTTCTTCTTAAATTTTCCCCGAAATCTGTCAAGTCAGCTCGGTCACTATAATTCGTTGCGTTCTACTGCCGATAGCATGTTTCACCGGGGCGACAGTCGGATTACAGCAACCGCGAGAAGTTACAGAGGCAACCTCAACTACACACAGGTCTATGGAGAAAGTGAGATCCTGGCAGGAACATTAAACCGCTGTGTAATGCACGGAGGTGTGATCGAAGGCGGAACTCTCAATCACTGCACAATTAACGGTGGAACTGTACAAGGTGGTGTGCTGAACCACTGCAAAGTAGATGGGGGAGTTATCAAAGGCGGCATATTGAACCACTGCAACATTTTACCTGGAGCGCAAGTGCCCGAAAACGCTGCGACTCTTAACTATAAGACGATCGGACCCGATTTCGTGTTTGACGATAATGTTCAGCGTTACTCTAAGCATGCACACAACCCTTTGACGACAACCAACTACCGTGACGTCTCACTTAGACGTATAGTCGCCGGGGGCCACTGTCAACTTACGATGTCGAACTCGCCAAACATGGCGACAGGTTCGTCAGGCAGATACAGATCGTACCTGCCTCCACCTACGCAGCTTCATGATGGATCATACAACCAGGACCCACAGAGACGGTTCACACGGGCCTCGAACACTGAATCAAGCTACAATGCTAGCTACGATACGAACGACAACGAGAGGGAGTGTGAACATGACAGCGATGAAGATCTAGCGTACGACGAAGACGATAATGAGGACAAAGATGATGATGAAGAGGAGGAGGACGATGAGGCAGCGTACTCGTACGATGAGCTTCAAGATAGCGATTATGTTGACGCAGACGATGTTGAGAGCGATGACGAAGATGTTTCTCAAGAAGATTACTGCATCCTGACACATTTCGATGAGCGAAAGCGCAAGAGTACTGTAGACTAGTATCCGACGTCGAATAGCAAGTTTATCACGGGCGTAAAGGAGACTGTTTGAATGCTAGAAGTCAGTGCAACAAAGGTCGTCGCGGATGAGCTTACCATCTCGGGCGGCGTACACAGTTAGGATAACATGGAAGATCCGATTATTCCTCCTCGGCTGGAGGCTATGATAAGCTCTGAGGACAAAGATGCAATCAGAATCCTTATGAGATCGGAGTGGAGCCTAAACGTTCAATCTAGGACGGTGTGGTCGCGAGTAAAAGCACCGTCAAAAGAGGTTGATCGACATGAACTGGAGTTGCGGGAAGCTCATTTGGGAGTTCCTATGCACGGAAAGGAGGCGTCAGAGGAGTTCCAAAAGGAAACGGTAGAAAGGTGCCAAGAGGAATCAAAGGCGTACGAAATTAGCAAGACTTGGCTGGCACACGAATTGGCGCAGTTACATGGACCGCTTGAGCCGCAGAGGAGAGAGAGGCGGAGACAGAGAAGCGCGAGGCCGAGAGGCGAGAGGCGGAGAGGCGTGAGGCGGAGAGGCGTGGGGCCGTCCTAACGGAGCTCGCCAAGCGGCTTCCGATTGCTTAAATTGCAGGCCAAGGCCGGGCAGTGGAATCGATGGATGATACCGCCAATTCCCAAGGAATATTAGGACGCGCTTTTCTGCTCAATGCAGACGTTCGAGCTCAATTCGTCCGATTGTCCTCTGTTTGAAGCCCTCTCCTACCAATGGGATGCGAACAGTCACAAAGGCAAGAAGCGTATCATTCTCACCGAGGACAAACGGGCGCTGGGATCAGTCGAAATCGGCTACAACCTGTGGGACTTCTTAAGGCACATTCAACAATATAATGAAGAATTCTGGGTTTAGGCAGATGCCGTATGTATGGATCAGAGTAAATTCGAGGAGAGGGGTCACCAGGTCAAGCTGATGGGAGACATCTACGTCCAGGCACCTAAAGTTTTGGCTTGGTTGCCTGTGGACGAACCGAGCTCTTGCTTCGATGCTCTACAGAAGCTTCATTCAATTACGCGCGGTACCGGGTCGAAGGAGGAGACCAAACTTCACGAGCATGAGGATGGCTTGGTTCATCATCTTGCATCTCTCTTCCGAAGCCCTTACTGGACTCGTGAATGGATCATCTAGGAGATTCTTCTTGCTCGGACGGTCACTCTAGTCATCGGTACATTCGAGTTCTCTATGCAAGACCTCGACGACATTTGTGCCCACGTGGAGGAGGCACGAAAAGACCCTGCCTCTGTCTGGGCGATTCCCTCATCGCCCCTGGACAAGCTCGCCGCTTACAGGCGTGATAGGCGCCAACACAACACATATCCGCGGACGCTATATGAATTACTTGTCATTTATGAAGAGAATCGGTGCAGTGACCCTATGGATCATGTTTATGCTTTGTACAATCTCGTCGGGGAGCATCGAGAACATCTCCAAGTTGAGTACAATCAGGACCATCACTTATGGCTGCGAGGGATCATCCACTTTCTTGATCAACACGAGCCGTCGTCCAGACCGGATATGATACGTATCGCCAGTACTCTCGAGCGCAAGTTAGCACTAAAAAAATTCGTCG
>JAOTRH010002488.1:0-24196 GCA_034768845.1 Heliamphora exappendiculata
TGTGGAGATGGTCCTTGGGGAGCATGGTGAGATGTGATTGAGCCAGTGTGTGGCAATGAAGACGAGAATGATAGTCTCTGTGTTCGAGCATAGAGCATGTTTGAGATCAGGTACCATGGTGAATTGGTCTCTTGCTTTACATTTATCGCTGGAGTAGTTGTGTTGGCGAGAGTTCTGTGTTGGGATTTGGTAGTGTGAGTTGGATCTTGATCCGATATTTTCTAGATGTTTCCTAGATGACAGTGATGTCAGTAGAATTTGTACGTGTGAACAATCTGTATGGAGATGGATTCCTTAAGGATGTGTATTCTTAATATCAGTTATGTGAAGTTATGTGACAGACAACAACTCATTTTTGGGGTTTCAGTTGCTGACGCATGTCTGCTGTTGTACAACGTTACTGGGGCATTTCTGCTATTGTGCAGTGTTGCTGGGATTGCATCTGAGATTGTTGATGGTTACGGGCTGGTGTTTGGCTTGAGTTTCTGTGTTAAATTTCGGAGACAAAATTCCTTTAAGAGAAGGAGAGTTATGAGACCCCGACCCGATTCATTATGGAATGATTAAGTGTTTGAGTTATCTCGTAACCTTCGAAAGGTGTTAGGTACACCTTTGGCGTGTGTTCGGGTTCCGTTGAGGCCTGTTTGGGTTGGTTTAAGACTAGAAAACAAATTTTACGCAGAAAAACACACTGCCTTGAGGTTCGATCGACTGGAGGGGTTGGCCCAGTCGACTGGACCGAGATTTTTAATTTGGTCGACTTAACTAGGGTGTTCGGTCGACTGGACCGTGGCGGTGGGCATTTTTTAGGTTGTTCAGTCGACTGAACTGGGGGTCCAGTCGACTGAACTGAGAATTTTGGTATTTTTCTACAAATATCTGAGGCTAAGATATTTTGATGGAGCTTTCTTCCAAGCTAAGTTTTGGTTTTCTCTACCTTCTCTCTAGATTTCTAAGGGCCTGGGGCTCGATTTTCAGCAATCTGACTATGGATCCTTGATGATGGTGCCGGGGGCTTCGTATATATCTGGACAGAATTCAGTTTCGTCAAGATTCGATTTTTGAGACTTCGAGTTTTGACTCGCCTAGGTAGGATTCCAGACCCTACTGTTGTATTAGTGTGATATATGTAATTGTGTATGCTTTCACCAGGTAGAAATGCATTAAACGTGATTTTCATGTGTAAATCTTAGTTTTTGGGTAAAAGTGGATTTTTACACCTTTTCTCGATTTTTATACATAACCCGGGTGTGTTGACATCCGTGGCTTTCAAAAGGAGGTTTGAAAACGGTGATTTGTGAAATCGAGTGAAAAACGTATTTTTCGTGGTTTGGAGCTAACCTGCGGGATTGAGTCTCACCTTTTAAACGTTTTATTGAAAATAGTTTTAGATCTCCATTTTGATGGATTGGATCTTTTTTATACATGTGTTGTATAAATTATTTTACGGGTTTTCGTAGTTGAGCTACGGTAGGTTTTTAAATATTCTCCATATATGTACCGTGACAGTGTGTGTTGAGTTAGGCTTCCATTACTCCTCAGTGTAAGTCCAGAAACGTGCGCAGAGTAGGTCCCTACGTGCCTTCGGGTTAATCCCTGTAAATGAGGTTGGTGGGTGCTTAGTGCCCTCGGGCTATAGTCCCGTAAACTAAGTGGTTGTGTGGGTGCTTAGTGCCCTCGGGTGTGACCCCGTAAACTAAGTCAGTTGCCTCCGTTAATGGCGTTATTGTTGTAACTCCGTATAGAACTTGTCATTACTAAACCTACGGGTCGAGGGTAATGGATGAGAGTCTATAGTTGTTACCTTTGTCGATGTGGCAGAGTTGGTACATAGGATTACATTTATATCTTTTTCCTCGGCTAAGTTGCTTGAGTGGAGCTTACTGTTTTATTACAGCTTATCATTTTATTTTCCTCAGTTGTGTGTTCCGAGTGGGAAAATAACGTTTGATCCCGGTTGTGTGATCCGGGTGAACAAAATTATGTTTTTGATTACTACTTTCCTTTAACTGTGGCATGATATCTGTTAAGATGATATGCATAGTTTGAAGGATGAAAAATGTGGGGTTTTATGAGATAAAACCTTTTTGAGACTTGTGATAGTCTGACGAAAAACTTGTGATTTTGGAAGGAAAAGCTTTTTGGCTCTTGTGGTTGAGCCCGTGTGTGTATAATTGCATAGCCTTCTTTACAGTTTTATTGTCTATGTTCTATTGGGCTTTGGCTCACGGTGTGGAATTTTGTTGTAAAACTTTTTTCAAGTGAGCATGAGGAGTTGACCTAGTTGCAGAGGTAATGGAAGACTTGCTATAATTTTTCCTATTTTTGTACATGTACTTTTACATGTAACGCCTGTGATGGCTGGTTCTGTATGCCTTTTGGCGATATGTTTATTTATGTATGAGATGCATGTTTTCAGTTTATGAGAGTTGAACTGTGAGAATTTTTTATCCAAATGTTGTATTTTGATTATCAACTATGAAACCTATTTTTTTTTAAATTGGAGTTTTGGTGGGCTTTCACGTGACCCGGATGTTCGGGACATGACAGGTCCTCACACGACAATCTTGGCTCTCGGTTTCTATATTTAAGCTTACCTTGAGATTTTGATTTTCCAGCCTAAATTCTCTATTTCTATGTATTTCAAGTTACCTTAGATTTTAATTTTTTCGGTCATTTAGGCTTTAGATTTCCAGAGAGCTTTTAGATAACAAAACAAAGAAAAAAAAGGCACCGAATCAGTCGTAACCTTCCTTTTTTTGCCGTCCTATAGCCGCCGCTCTACCTCCGCGACGCCGGTGATTTTTGGATTCGCCAACAACTGAGTAAACTCTCTGTTCTTCTCCATATTTTTGGTCCAACCTTCATTGTTTTTTTGGTGGATCTACATTTCTTGGATCAATTTACATTTTCGATTATCAGTCCCTATAGGTTTGCGACAATCTTGGCTCTCGGTTTCTATATTGAAACTTAACCTTGAGATTTTGATTTTCTAGCCTAAACTCTTTGTTTCTATGTATTTCAAGTTACCTTATATTCTAATTTTTCCAGTCATTTTGGCTTAGATTTCCATAGAGCATTTAGACAACAAAACAAAGAAAAAATAAAATAAAATAAGGCACTGGATCGCTGCAAAAAGAGATCATATCAGGCAGAGCTATAGAACTCACGCTGATGATGTTAGAATAGCGAGGAACAAACAATCAAACATGAAAGAATAGATTTACAAAAAAAAATACATGCAAATTCTTTGCGAGCTTTTTGTTTCTACAAGTGATTTCATATTATGGGTACTTTTTAAGACTTAATCTTTTGATTCTACAAGTGATTTTATTTGATTGAGCAATTTGTGGAGTCATTAAATATGAAAATAACACCTACAAAGTTTGACATAGTTATTATCACGCCCCAAAATTCAAGATCACGTGAAAATCCACCAAATACTAGATTTTAGAAAAATAAATTTTCATACATTCAAATCCACCTGTTGAAATCATAATAATACCCAATAGGCATCTCTCATAAGCAGTAAATATCCAGATCTAACATGCATAATTATATTGCCTCAAGGCGTACAAAACACGCCTTCAGAAATAGGCATACAAAAGAAAAACTATTAAAGTCTTCCGCCATTACGGGCACCACTAGATCAACTCCTCGCGATCATCAACCTCCAGGTCTAAAAATGTTTTTACAATAAAATTCTACACCGTGAGCGGAAGCCCAATAGAAATAGACTATAAAGCTGTAAAACAGGATATGTAGTCATATGGTGGGAGAAAACTCAACCACAATCAAACCAAGCATTCAAACTAATGCACATAACAATTAAAGAAACCTGTAACCAAAACGTTATTTTTCACTCGGATCACACAACCGAAGAAAGAGAAATAAATCCTATGTACCGACTCCGTCACAAAATGATAGAGGTAGCAACTATAGACTCTTACCCATTACCCAATCCCAAAACATATTATGACCGGTTAGGTAATGACAAGTTCTATACGGAGCACCACAACGCAACTGCTGACTTTACGGATTAAAATCAAAGGACAATAGCACCTACACACCTTCTTTACGGGAACTTCCCCGAACGACAAAGGTACCTATTCTGCACATATTTTCGGACTTCTACCATGGCAACTCGTGCCACATACCCGCTATCCTGGTACATCTAGAGAATTATATCACAAAATCAAAACGTTTTTACATTTATACATTAAACATGTATAAAGATTCATCCATCAACATGGAGATCAAACAAAACATTTATAAAATTGAGACTCAACCCCAAAAGTTAGCTCCAAACTTCCAAAAGCGCATTTCAAGATTTTCACAAATCCTCTGTTTTCAAAACCACCTTTTGAAAACTATGAACATCCACAAGTCATATCATGTAATAAACCAAGAAAAGCGCAAAACATGCTTTTTGCCCAAACAAACAAGCTATAAACCTAAAACATGATATTTGGTCAAAAACGGATGAAAAATGGTTACGAAAGTTTGACATACCCTCACTATTTTGATCATAACCTTTTCTACAAAAAGAATTTTAAAGTGAGAGAAGTTCCATTGGAAAGAAGACTTTCGGGGCTTCCATTAGAGCACAAAAATGACCCGATTCCGAGTCCGAGTGAGGGAGATATGATCAAAAGAAAATGGTCTAAAAAAATGGCCCTACGGACGCGTCAATTTGGATTCGCCCTACGGACGCGTCAATACCACCAGAAAGAAGCACTTACTAGGTGCCCGCTGGGTGCTTGAGCGCCCTTCAGCAAGCATAAACGCTCCAAACTTTCCCTGTTTCGAATTCCAAGCCCCAAAACTCTCAAACACTCACAAAGATGCTTCAAAACACATGTAAACCTCCCAACCCACATATTATTAACACCCACGGACATACACAAGCCCAAAACATCAAGAACCATCGAACAAAAAGCCTCAAAGCCGGTTCTCCCAACCGAAAACATACAAAAATGGTTTTAAATCAAAACTCGATCTTTAAATCAATTTTTCATGCATTTTTAAATGGTAAAGATGCATATGATTACACGTAGTATCCATTTAAGACAATAGAGTCTAGGATCCTACCTCGGTGAGTCAAAAACTTGATGTCTCGATCCACGTGCAAAATCGAGCTTCTCTGAAATGAAATTTCATCTGGATGGATGCGTATGCCATGATGCCAATAACAAAGATCGGTAGTTGGTCCATCAAAAACCAAGCCCCGGGCCCCCAAGAAGTTAGAGAGAAGGTAGAGAGAAAAAAGAGAAAACTTAGCGAGTAAGTTTTGAAAATACATTTTGAATAAATATATAACTCCAGATATTTATAGGCCTCCAAAATATCTTTTCTTGTATTTTTGAAATTTTCACCATAACTCCCTACACCCCCAGAAATCAACCCCGCATGCATATTTAAACCGAAACATGCATCAAAACGCATATAAACATATTAAAGCAAAAATGCCAAAACGTGCATCGAAAAACACCAAATATGCATATATATATATATATATATATCAAAAGGGAACGGAATTGGGTCTCACAACTCTCCCCCCTTAAGGAATTTCACCCCCGAAATTCACTACAAGGTCACGAGGTAAACAACTCTGAGTATCTCGCACGAACCTCAGACTCAAGCTCCCACATCGCTTCTTCAACCCTGTGATGAAGCCATAGGACTTTGACATAAGCAATCGTTCACCCGCTCAACACTTGCTCCTTCATATCTAGAATTTTCACTGGATGCTCCTCATAAGTAACATCTTCATCAACCAGCAGCTCGGCCCAATCTAACACGTGCGAAGGGTTAGGCTCATACTTCCAAAGCATAGAAACATGGAATACATTATGCACAAATGCTAACTGAGGTGGCAAGGCCAGATGGTATGCTACCACACCAATCCTTTCCAAGATCTCAAATGGTCCAATAAAGCACGGTGATAGCTTCTTGCTACGGCCAAACCTCATCAACCCTCTTCGTGGTGAGACCTTCAGAAACACGTGATCCCCCACTGTAAACTCTAACGGTCTCTTCCTCTGATCAGCATAACTCTTTTGGCGGCTCTAAGCTGTCACCAGACGCTGATGAATCACGACAATCTTCTCTGTCGTCTCCCGTACTAAGTCGAGTCCCAAAATAGTGGTCTCTCTCACATCTGGCCAACACACTAACGACCTACACGGCCTATCATACAAAGCCTCATGCGGTGCCATCCTAATATTGGACTGGTAATTGTTATTGTATGTAAACTCTGCCAATGATAGGTGATCCTCCCAAGAACCCCAAAAATTAAGCACGCAGGCTCTCAACATGTCCTCTAAAATCTGGATGGTCCTCTCAAACTGATCGTCTGTCTGTGGGTGAAAGGTTATACTAAAAGTCAAGCTCGTTCCCAAGGCCACCTGAAGACTTCGCCAAAAGCGCGATGTAAAGCGCAGGTCTCAATCAGAAACAATAGTCACAGGTACTCCGTGTAGTCAGCCTTTCTCGCGAACATACAACCTACCCAATCTATCCACCAAATCCTTTACACAAACGGGAAGGAAGTGTGTCAACTTCTTTAACCTGTCAACCACAACCCAAATAGTGTCGTGTCCATTCGACAAGCGAGGAAGTTCTGATATAAAATCCATTGTGATATTCTCCCACTTTCTCTCAGATATAGGCAACGGCTGTAACAATCCTGGAAGTCTCTGGTGTTCTACATTCACCTGCTGACAAGTAAGGCACCAAGAGACAAACTGGATCACGTCCCTCTTCATTCCCGTCCACCAAAATTGACGGCGCAAATCATGATACATCTTCGTACCTCCGGGATGCATTGCAAGATGTGAATGATGAAGATCATGTAGCACCTCAGCATGGCATGACTCTGGCACAAATAATCTCCCTGTTAACCTCAAACTCTGATCTAGCCCTACAACCCATCCCGTAGTGTCCATCCCACTGGCAATGTGGTCCCGTATCATCTGCGCCTCCTGATCGGTTCACTGAGCCTCTAACACGCGTGCAACCAATGCGGGCTGTGAAGCTACTGAATATAAAGTCGCACCTCTCCTTGTCTCCCCAAGACACAGATCAAACTCCCCAACATCTCTAAGCATATCCCATTCTCGCATAGCCACAAAAGCTAACGAACCATGGGATCTCCTACTGAGTACGTCAGCTATGACATTTGCCTTTCCCAGATGGTACTACAAATCAAAGTCGTAGTCTCCCAGCAACTCCATCCATCGTCGTTGGAAAAAATACAAGTCTTTCTGTGAAAATAAGTATTTTAAGCTCTTGTGATCAAAGAAAACCTCGAAGTGCTCACCATATAGATAATGCCACCATGTCTTCAAGGCGAAGACCATGGCTGCCAACTCCAGATTGTGTGTAGGGTAGTTCTTCTCATGCGTCTTCAATTGTCGAGAACCATAGGCCACAACCTTCTCTCCCTGCTTCAATACACAGCCCAAACCATCATGCGACGAATCGCAATACACTGTATACCCCAGACCCCTCTCTAGAATAATCAACACTGGTGCACTAGTCAATCTCCTCTTCAGTTCCTGGAATGCTGACTCATAGGACTCGCTCTACACGAACATAACTCCCTTCCGTGTCAGGCGCGTCAGAGATGCTGTCAGCCTAGAAAAGTCCTACACGAACTACCGATAGTAACCTGCCAAACCCAGAAAATTGCATATCTCAAAAACGTTCTTCGGTCGCTACCAATCCATCACGGCATCAGTCTTCGATGAGTCCACTAACACCTCATCCTTCGACACCACGTGTCCAAGGAATCTCACCTCTGACATCCAGAAATCGCACTTCTTGAACTTTGCATACAAGCGATGCTCTCTCAGAAGCTGTAGGACAACATGCAGATGCTCCTCTTGCGTCTCCCTCGTGGGTGAATATATAAGAATATCATCTACGAACACGACCACAAAACTGTTTAAATAAGGGTGGAAGATACGTATCATGAAACTCATAAATGTCGTAGGGGCGTTTGTCAAACCAAACGACATGACCAGAAACTCGTAGTGACCATAACAAGTCCGAAAAGCGATCTTCGCTATGTCCTCATCCCTAATCCTCAACTGGTGATACCCTGACCTCAAGTCAATCTTTGAGAAGCAACGCGGCCCCTTCAACTGATCAAACAAGTCATCAATCCTCGGCATAGGATACTTCTTCTTCACCGTTACCTGATTCAGCTTCCTGTAGTCTATGCACAGTCTCAAAGACCCATCCTTCTTCTTTGCAAAAAGAGTTGAAGCTCCCCACGGTGATGTACTCGGCCGTGCAAACCCTTTGTCAAGCAACTCCTATAGTTGTACCTTAAGTTCTCGCAACTCAGTCAGTGCAAAGCGGTAAGACGGCATAGAGATGGGAGCAGCTCCCGGGACAAGATCAATAGAGAACTCCACATCACGGCTCGATGGCAACTGAAATAGGTCGTCTGGAAAGACATCTGGGTAATCACAAACCACAGGGGGTAACTCCTCCCAAACCCCAACGGTCTTATCCAACCTGAGAGCAGAAAAGACGAAACCCAAGTTCACTCGAACCCGAGCGACACTGGGCATAGACACCAAGCCCTCATCCCAGTCACCCACAAAGTAGAAGTAATCACCCTCCGGTGTATAGATCAACACTCTCTGTCGCTCACAATCTATAAAGGCACGGTAGGTAGTCAGCCAGTCCATTCCCAGGATGACATCAAACGTGGTCATGACTAGAATAATAAAATCAAACTCTAAACAACGACCGGCGACTCCTAACTCACAAGATCTGCAAACTCTACTCAACACCACATTCCCACTGATTAGGGTCTCTACACTCAATGCACTACCCAACGGGTCTGTTTGTAACCCCAATGCAGATGCAAAAGCAAAGGAGATAAAAGAATGTGATGCTCCTGTGTTGATGAGAACACTGGCCCATGATCTATAGACTAGAAGAGTATCTCTGATCATGGCTGGAGTAGCTGCAGCATCAGGTGCAACTGGTGCTTTGGAAGCACTGTGATCAGCAAGAACAAAAGCTCTGGCCTATGGTGGTCTGGTCTGCCCACCATAACCTTGAGTTGTTGGCTGCCTCATAGACTGTGCTGAGGCACCTCTCTTTGCAAACCTAGACGTTTAGGCCTTAGGTTGTTGAGGAATTTGTCATCTCTGTGCAGATGGAGTAGCTGGTGCTCTAGTCGCACCCTGAACACTCCCTTCTCGGGGATAGAATATATGAATATGCCTGGACTGACAACACCCAAAGCATACTGGTGGGCCTCTCGCCTGTGACTGAACAGACGCTGAACTCTAAACCTGGCCCTTCCGCGGGCACTCTGGCGAATGATGCCCTGGCTATCCACATCAATAACAAATCAGCGCTCTCTGTTCTGGCCTTCCTATTGAAGCCACTGAAGGTGCAGGTGTGGACGACTGCGGCTAATACGATATGACAAAATGAGAACTATGTCCAGACGACCTCTGGTGCTTTTTCCCATGCCTCTGGAACTGTGCATCTCCACTGCCCTGCTGACTCCCACTCTCTTTAACTATGCGGCTCTCTGCCATTGAGTTTTCTACTCGAATAGCGGCTTCCACCAGTGCGATATACACATCCAGACCCAGAGCTGCAATCCTATCCTTGATGGCAGGTTAAAGGCCCCTCTCAAACCTCCTAGTGTGCAATTCCTCTGTAGATACCATATCAACTGCGAACCGCGATAAATTCGCGACCAAACTTCCACCACTCCCTAGCATCTTCCCGCAATTGGAACGCCGCCAACTTCACCCGTAAAGCATCCTCCTCAATTTTTAGAGTATCAAAGATAGTCGTGGTCACTTCCAACCACTCAGTAGCAACTTTGGGGTCTGACTCTTCCAGAAAAGGTCAGAGGATCCAACTGTCAAAATTCCCTCATAGCCACAGAGGCTCCTGGCTCAAGAGCCCTCACTCCGGCCCTGGTCGCCTCTGCCATAGCTCTCATAGTAGTAAGCATCTCCTGCATGACATCAGCACCACCCACCTATTTTTGTGGGGCATGAACGTCCCCTTCTTTTGGAACCTAAGCATAAGCATGACCTCAGCTATGGCCTCGGCCACGACCCCGTCCCTGTCCTCCCCCGTGGACATAAGTCTATATAAGCAATTTAACAAGATAAGCTTTCCTACAACATGTTACTACATAACATAAACACGTAACGCACATAAGCATGGCAGCACGTAGCTACTTAAGGTTATGTAAACACATCTCACATACCGAGGAGAATCAACAAGACAGATGCGTCAATTTGGATAACCTATTGATATTCCTAGCTAGAAAACACGTCGGCCAAATGCGTTTCTAACTTGGCTTCTAAATCTGTTATTCCAAACGCCCTAAGGCATGACTCATCACTCCTGAGATTCAACCTCCATACCCATACATATACAAATGATCATACTCAACAAGCTATCAGCATGTTGTAAAAATGTTTAGACACATGCAAGAAAGCATACGTAATCAACATCACCAAGTGATAAACCCTCTTCCTATGGCTCTTAAGTATTCGAACCCAGAGCTCTGATACCAAGTTGTCACGCCCCAAAATCCAGGGTCACATGAAAATTCACCAAACACTAGATTTAAAAAAAATAGATTTTCATACATTCAAATCTACCTGTTGAAATCAGAATAATACCCAACATGCATCTTCATAAGCAGTAAATATCTATATCCAACATACATAATTATATCGCCTTGAGGCGTACAAAACACGCCTTCAGAAATAGGCATACAAAAGAAAAACTAATAAAGTCTTAAGCCATCACGGGCACCACTAGATCAGCTCCTCGTGATCATCAACCTCCAGGCTTAAAAAGGTTTTTACAACAAAATCCCACACCGTGAGCCGAAACCCAATAGAAACAGACTATAAAGCTATAAAGCAGGATATGAAATCATATGGTGGGAGCTAACTCAACCACAATCAAACCAAGCACTAATGCACGTAACAGTTAAAGAAAACTGTAACTAAAACGCTGTTTTCCACTCAAATGACACAACCGAGGAAAGAGAAATAAATTCTATATACCAGCTCCGTCACAAAAGGACAGAGGTAGCAACTATAGACTCTTCCCCATTATCCAATCCCTAAACATCTTAGGACCAGTTAGGTAATAACAAGTTCTATACGAAACACCACAACGTAACCGCTGACTTTACGAATTAAAATCGAAGGACAAAAGCACCTACACACCTTCTTTACAGGAACTACCCCGAAGGAAAAAGGTACCTACTCTGTGTACGTTTCTGGACTTCCATCGAGGGTAACTCGTGCCACATACCCACTATCCTGGTACATCTAGAGCATTATTTCACAAAACTAAAATATTTTCACATTTATACATTAAACATGTATAAAGATCCATCTATCAACATGGAGATCAAACAAAACATAGATTCATCCATCAACAAAGAGATCAAACAAAACATTTATAAAGTTGAGACTCAACCCCAAAGGTTAGCTCCAAACTTTCAAAAACACGTTTCAAGATTTTCACAAATCTCCCGTTTTTAAAATCGCCTTTTGAAAACTATGAACATCCACAAGTCATATCGTGTAATAAATAAAGAAAAGCGCAAAATATTCTTTTTACCCAAACAAACAAGGTGTAAACATAAAACATGACATTTTGCCAAAAATGGATGAAAAATGGTTAAGAAAGTTTGATATACCCTCACTATTTTGCTCATAACCTTTTCTACAAAAATAATTTTAATGTCAGAGGGGTTCCATTGAAAAGAAGACTTCTGGGGCTTCAATTTGAGCACAACAATGACCCAATTTTGAGTTCGGATGAGGGAGATACGATCAAAAGAAAATGGTCTAAAAAAATGGCCCTGCGGCCATAGCGCTCGCTAGGCACTTGAGCGCCTCACCACCAGAAAGCAGCGGCCACTGGGCGCTTGAGCGCCCTTCAGCGTGCATAGACGCTCTAGATTTTCCCTGTTTCGAATTCCAAGCCCCAAAACTCTCAAACACTCACAAAGATGCTTCAAACACATATAAACCTACAAACCCACATATTATTAACACCCACGGACATACAAAATCCTAAAACATCAAGAACCACCGAACAAAAAGCCTCAAACCCGGTTCTCCCAACCAAAAACATACAAAAATGGTTTTAAACCAAAATCCGATCTTTAAATCGATTTTTCATACATTTTTTCAATGGTAAAAATGCATATGATTACACATAATATCCCTTTAAGACAATAGAGTCTAAGATCCTACCTCAGTGAGTCAAAAACTCGACGTCTCGATCTACATGCAAAATTGAGCTTCGCTGGAATGAAATTTCGTCTTGATGTATGCGTAGACCACGATGCCAATAACAAAGATCGGCTGTTGGTCCATCAAAAATCAAGCCCCAAACCCCCGAGAAGTTAGAGAGAAGGAAGAGACAAAAAAGAGAAAACTTAGCGAGTAAGTTTTGAAAATATCTTTTGAAACAATATTTAACTCCAGATATTTATAAGCCTTCAAAATATATTTTTTTATTTTTTAAATTCGCACCGTAACTCCCTACACCCCCGAAAATCAATCCCGCGTGCATATTTAATCCGAAACATGCATCAAAATGTATATAAACATATTAAAGCAAAAATGCCAAAACGTGCATCGAAAAACACCGAATATGCATATATATCAAAAGGGAACGGAACCGAATCTCACAGTTATATTATCCAGATTATACAAATGGTTATTGTTATGATTATTTTCTTGGAAAAGAACAGCTAAGTTATTGTGCTTCATATTGTAGTTGCTTTTTTAATTCAGTTTTCTTTAAATTATTAGTTAGGTTATATTCTTCATGAGTACTCTTGCTTATAAAAGTATTTGATATTTGATAGCTACAGTAAGAAATTGATGCTCTTTTCCCTTTGTAATTATCTATGATTTTCTGCACCATTCTTTGCTAATTTCAGATTTCTAAAACTAGACTTCTAATTTTAGGCTTTTAAATTTGCAAATATGCACAATTATAATATCATTGCTGCTAGTTTATTGGCAATTCACTGATGGTTCTCAATTCGTGCTAAAATCATAAATGAAAATTTAAATTATTGGTCTACACTAAAAACTACTGGCATATAATTGTGGTGGAAAAGTAATAAGAGGTAGGACAAACAAACTTTATAGAAGTTGGATTTTATATGGTGTCTAACTAATGAAGCAAAATCATAATTTTGTAAGTAGTTAAATACAACAGAACAATTGGAATTATCACTTGGGGTTCACATATTAATGTTTCATCTTGAGTCATTTGGCGAAAGTTATTTACTTTAATAGAGTTCATATTGTTAGAGTTACAAGTCTCTACTATATTTGATAACATTGGGAGATTGGAAACCTCTCACCTTAAAGTGTTATGCTATAATACCTACTTTTGATTTGTGTTTCTTTTTCTCTTGTTTTTTGTTCTATTTTTTTATTTTTACCTATTAATTAAATTGATTGAATTGATAGTAGTGTAAATTAAGATTTTTCAATTTATGTCTCCTAAATATTTTATAAAATGTATGTGTAGTTTCGCAACTTTAACTGAATTAGAAATACATAGTATATTAGTAGTCCACAGTAAAGTACTAATAGCTCATAATGAGTAGTCATTTTGGTTATGGTGTAGTTCGAAGGTTTGTTCTTAATACGCAAATTTGCACCACTTTTATTTACTTCCAAATCCTTATTACATATTCTAAATTTGTTGTTTTGCTTATTCTTATTACATAATTCGCAATACTTATTACATAATTCGCAATAATACCACATACGCATAAGACTATTAATTCTAAATTTTAGAATATTGAGAATTCACTCTAAACTACTAATACATTTTATCTTAATGATTCTGAAATGAACAAAATATGATCAACTCTTTGTAAAACCATTATATATGATTATTTCTAGGTTTTTCCGTACTAAATCTTGTCTTCTTGTTTGTTATTTTATATTATGTTTTCTAAGAAATGATTAGGCGAAACTCATGCCATGCTGATTGTTCGAAGTTTCAAAATTCATGTGCTGAAATAAGATTGCATCCTGCACAATGAATGATTGTTGATAATTATGTCCAACAATCTCCGTCTTCTGAGGTCTCAGTAACAAGCGAACCAACGGGCAATTATGTGCAGCTAAGAAAAGAAGTCCTTAGCTTCTTACAGCACGCTTGCTCCGATTATTATTTGCGACGTGAGATCAGAAAAATCCTCAATACACAACCTACTCTAACATAGTTGATTGAGCTGGAAAAAATTGTCAATGTAGGGGCAGATAGAGAATATCTTGAATTATATTCAAGATATAAAAGTGAAGAATTTAAGCGTATATATAGTGATGGTAGTGCGTCATCATGAATTGTGCCAATTTCTAATTTAGATTTTTGGCACTGGGTTATTTGCTATGGTTACTTCTCATATTTATTTTTGTTCGTGTGATGAATAATGTTTCCTCAGATTTAATTGTCAATTGTTACCGAGCGGCATATGAACACAATTAATAAACAAAAAAATGGCTATTCACTTAGAATTTTGTTATTGCTATCATTAGCTAGGTGTATCTACACGTGTTGTTTTCTGATTCTAAATATTTTCCTTCTACATGTTTTGTTGCTAGAACAATTAATTGTAG
Organism: Heliamphora exappendiculata; assembly: GCA_034768845.1. Lineage (NCBI taxonomy): Eukaryota > Viridiplantae > Streptophyta > Magnoliopsida > Ericales > Sarraceniaceae > Heliamphora > Heliamphora exappendiculata. The sequence continues at coordinate 14,676 of JAOTRH010002488.1, forward strand.
TATGTTGCGTAACGTTTGGTCTTGCTTGAAGCATTTCAATTTTTAGAAATAGTTTGCATAATAAATTGTAATATTGAATTTAATTATTTGTCAATTGTGTTGATTTTATAATGATGATTGTTTTCTTAGTTCTTCTTGTTTATATGCCTAACTTTTATTTTGTGGGTTGAAAAGTCAATTGGTCTTTAGCAACCTTTGAAAACAACAAATAAACAAGAATTACATGCTCATTAGAATTCTTCATCAATGACTCTGTTGTCTTGGGGAACGTTTAACCTTTCATTCCTATTGACCAGTTCCAATAGAATTTTTTCTTTTGCAATTCAATAGTAACTCATGAGTTGTTTGATTCATAGATCAATCATGTGGTATGTTCTTTAATATGTCTCCTTGGATGAATGATATGCCATATTTGTCCAATGTTGAATTTTTATACCATCGAATTATTTTTTTGTTGGATCAATTATGTGAAATATGTTCCTTAATGTCTCATTCTTTTTGTTGGCTGCCAATTTATGTGACCAATCTATTTACTATGTAGTGATGTTGAATTTAGCTATATTTTTCCTATGCTAACATGCTTGTTAGTTCGTTATATTTTAATTGCTTAGAATTGTTGTCACATGGTTGCTTCTTCATGTTCTTGGTCCATGTTTCCTTTTTATTGTGGGTTGCCAATGGCACTCAACAAACCCATTTGTTCAATTGATTGAAAAGATTATTGATCTTGATCACCAGACAGTTGGTGCTTTTGCTGAACTTTGTTAATCCTTTATTTGTTAACTTTTATTGGTTTTTCAACTTTATATGTAAACAAATTTTGAACTTTTTCCCTACTAGCTCCTTTGTTTAGGAATTATTACTACTGCAACTTAGTTGGTGGTTCAATTGTTCCATTTGCACCAAGAACTAATATATGCAACACCCGCCAAAGTTGGCTTACCTTCTAACCATTACAATACAAAAACTTTGGACAGCCTCCTTGAATACCTACGTCATGTGACTTGTGAGTACTTTACCATTTGAATAGAAAAAACATCAACTCAGCAAAGCTAATTCAGTCATGCTAATTGCTTGCTGACGAACTTGGAGATGCAGTTGTGACCTCTTGTCCAATTGCCAGCAAAAGGCCATGTGTTGCAACAGTTGTAGCCACAGCAGCTTTGCTGCATTATAGTTGGTCGCTGCACATATATTAGCAACTAAGGTCCCATGTGTTGTGCAATTGGCAAGTAATGGCCAATTATTTAAAACAAAGCAGTCACAGCAGCTTTGTTGCACATCAGCTTTGGTGCACAGCAGCTGCATGTTGCACAAACCATCACCTAAGCTCTCAGGTGTTGTCCAATGGGCAACTACAGCCCATATGTTGGAACAATTGCAGCTTTATTGTGTTGTCCATAGCTGCATATGGTATATCAGATTGTTCTTGTCACGTCCCAAACTCTGGGTCACGTGAAACACCCACAAGCAACTAAGCATAACACTGAACCCAAGAATACACTCTCAATATAAAACGTACATGCATTGTATACAATCGCCAACCGGCTTACATTACACGGCCTCAATGCCAAAAAAGATATTACAGCATACATGTTTATAAATTAGCAAAAAAGAAGACTACAGATCTTCCACCCCTCCAGCACCTCCAGATCAACCTGCGTGACCAGTACCTATAAAATATTTCAAATCCCACACCGTGAGCCAAAGCTTAGTAGAAACTAGACAGCACGTGAAGTATAAGCTAAACATGCTAGGAAAACAAGGTACAATTTTTGACTCTCTTTTAAGCCTTCAAAACAATTTTTCACATGCAACGGGAAAGCAATGATACAAACCATCTTTTGGCTCACCCACAGGAGCCCTAAAAACAGTTGAAAAATGATTTTTACATCGTGATTCACACGAGTCATAAAAATAATTTAAAATTAGTTTTATTCATCCCACAATGCAGTACATGCAATCCATAATACATATAACCGGCCCTTACAAGCCACAATACAGTTCTACAGAAATACGGTGGTACACACCCATCAGAAGGATTTTCTCGGACTCTCACCGAAGGACCATAGCCCCAACTATTACACAATTAACTGGAGTTAACTTATGCAACACATGCAACTCACGCGACACACGCAACCCTGTGGCTCACGCATCCCATGCACACACACAACGCACGCATGCCACCCACATGACGCAACACATGCATCCCATACAATGCCTCACGTGCAACACACGCAACACAAGCTTCTTCAGGACCTCTTTTTCATCCCTCAGAATCAGACACACACGTCTTTAGGACCACATTTTTGTCCTTCAGACTCACGCACATCTGCATCGTCAGGACCACATTTTCGTCCTACAGATACACACAGTGCATCATTAGGACCACATTTCCGTCCTTCTAATTTTCGCACATAAGTGCATTGTTAGGACCACATTTTCGTCCTTCCGATACCCACGCATAGTGCATCATTAGGACCACATTTTCATCTTTCTGATTCTTGCACATCATTGGACCACATTTTCGTCCTTCTGATTCTCGCACATAAGTACATCGTTAGGACCACATTTCTGTTCTTTTGATTCTCGCACATAAGTGCATCATTAGCCAGAGTTAACGTAAATCTCTGACCACATTTTCGTCCATTGTTAGCCAGAACTAACATTCATCGGGCCAATTTTTCGCCCACTGACCACTTTTTTGTCCAACCACATAAGCACACACACGCGTGTTACTAAAACCAAAGTTTTAGGTACCGCAAGACCTCATATCCGTCATGCAACATGCAAAATGAAAACTAAAATTTTAAATGCACATAACCACGTAAAACACTATGTTTCACATAACGATACCACATGCCACATAACCAAATGTCCACTCACCGGACAACACGTCCTCTCACCAGGACAACCAGCGATGCAGAAAACCAAAACCTAACCCAGAGGCCAACACCACTCGAGCGCTCGAGCACTCAACCATCGCTCAAGCGGTCCCCTACCGACATACCTCTTTGCCACACCACCGCTTGAGCGCTCAACCATTGCTCGAGCAGTTACCCACTGACCCAACTCTCGGCTATTAGCCCGCTCGAGCGGTTAACGCTGAGAGAAAACCCAAACAAAGAAACAAAATCAAACCCCTGCACGCAACGATTCACTAACTACCACAAACACAACCGTGTACCAAAAACTCGCATCTAACCATGCACGTCATACACTCAACATAAACCCACCACGCCCACACGCGCCGAACACAAACTCACAACGCCCACATGCGCCCAACACTAACAGCAAATCTACATAACACGACCTAACCAAATGCCAACACAAACCTCCGACAAAACAGTTCTCACCAAGACCCCATCTCTAGAAAGAACACCAAACCCAACACGTCCCGCACCCGACGATGCACCAACCACCACGCACTCACCCTTCACCAACACCAACCGCATGAAATGACCAACACCCTCTCCGTGACTTCAATTGACAGGACCCCATAATCCAATCAACTAAAAATCACTAGAGGAGAGCAATCGATCGAGCCCTATAACCCAATCGACTGAGAGGCCACCACACGACCAAAAGAAACCCCCAAGGCCCCAACACAACCAACATGGGCTCTCACACGCCCAACACGACAAACACGAACCCCCACACGGCCAACATGGATGGAAAAAAAGTTTAGAAGTTTTGACACACCCTCACTATTTTGATCATAACTTTTTCTACAAAATGAATTTTCTTATGAGAGATGTGTCATTGGAAAGAAGACTTTCGAGGCTTCCATTTGAGTGCAATAACGACCCAATTTTGAGTCTAGACGAGGGAGATATCATCAAAATAAAAAGGCCCTATGCAGCTAGTCTGCTCGAGCGGACATCGGGTGCTCGAGCGAGCTACAACCCGAGAAAAACCCAGATTTCTTGTTCTTGAGTGTTCTAAGCCTCAAAGCTCTTAAACACTCACAAACCACCATCTCAACCACAAATCGAAGCCTCCAAACACATTCTCGACACCCTCGGATGTGCCCAAACCCAAAGCTACCACAAAACCTCAAAAGGAAAACTCAAAACCCGATTCCATCCACCGAAATCAACACAAAACCCCCCTTTCAAGCCAAAACCTACTTTTTCAAAACATAAATCGGTTTTTCATGCATTTTTAACTGGTAAAAACACACACGATTACACGTAGCACCCTTATAAGACATGAGAGTCTAGGATCCTACATCGGTGAGTCAAAAACTCGACATCTCAATCCACGTGCAAAAATAAACTGTCGAACTAAAATTCTGTACAGATGAACACGTAACCCACCGTGCCAATAGCAAAAATCTGCTGTTGGATCGTCGAAAATCGAGCCTCGGACCCCCGAGAAGTTAGAGAGAAGGCAGAGCATTTCGTGAGTTTTCAAAGCTAGAGAGAGAGAAGAAAAGATATTTTAAACAAAAATATCTAAAGGAAGATATTTATAGGCTCACCAAAAAATATCTTCTTTTTTTTAAAACCCACGCCACAACAGCCAACGACCCCGGGAACTAACCCCACATGCATATCTAGGCCCGATTATGCATCAAAACGCATATAAACATGCAGCAACTAAAACACTATACGCGTGTCAAAAAATGCCGAAAAAGAAAACAGGTTAGGGTCTCACAACTCTACCCCCCTTAAAGGAATTTCGTCTCCGAAATTCAGCACAAGGTTAAAAGGAAACAAACCATTGATCACCATCGACACATGCATACAAGATGGTCAGCTAAACCATTCCTAGGATATAGTCAAACAAGATCAGGTATCCTAAACAACGGCCAACTATCTCGAAGACACATGTTCTATAACACACCCCAACCACACCTCCTCACCAACCATTGTCTCAACACAACACACCACCCACGGAGTCAACCACCAACTCCAAACCCACGGCCACAGCCTTGAACACGGCCTCACCCTCTTTGCGCAGACATCACGACTATATGAAAGAAAGATAGAACATAAGACACAACGCGTTGCATGAACATAAACGCTAACCACAAAAGCGTGCTAACACATAAACACATTGGTTCATGCTAAACACACCCCACATACCAAGAAGAACCGACAAGAATGACGTGTCAATCTGGACAACCTGCTCAGATTCCCTGCTAGAAATCACGTCAGCTAAACGTCTTTCTAACTTGGCTCCCAAGTTTGTTAATTCAAATGCCCAAAGGAAAGACTAATCAATCCAAAGGTTCAACCCCCATGCGCATGTTATCATGCTAACACGCTCATGTTATCAAAGCATCTAAACACATGCAATCAAGCACACGCAATCAACCTCACACGGTGATACAACCTCTGCCCACGGCTCTAGGTATTCGAACTCAGAGCTCTGATACTATTCTGTCACACCCCAAACTTTGGATCACGTGAAACACCCACAGGCAACCAACATAACACCAAACCAGAGAATAGACTCTCAATATAAAACATACATGCATTGTATATAATCACCAACCAGCATACAATACATATCCCAACGCCGAAAAAGATGTTACAGCATACATGTTTATAAAGGAGTAAATAGGAAGACTACAGATCTTCTGCCCCTCCGGCACCTCCAGATCAACCTGCGTGGGCGGTACCTGAAAAATATTTCAATTCCCATACCGTGAGCCAAAGCTCAGCAGAAACTAGACAGCACATAAAGTATAAGCTAAACATGCTAGGAAAATGATGTGCAATTTTCGACTCTCTTTCAAGCCTTCAAAACAATTTTTCACATGCAACGGGAAAGCGAGGATACAAACTATTTTTTGACACACTCACAAGAGCCCTAAAAACAATTGAAAAAGAGTTTTTAGATTGCAATTCACACAAGTCTTAAAAATAATTTAAAATTAGTTTTATCTGTCCCACAATGTAGTACATGCAATCCATGATACATATAACCGGCCCTTACAAGCCACAATAATAGTTCTACAAAAATACGGTGGTACACACCAATCGCAAGGATTTTCTCGGACTCTCACCAAAGAACCAAAGCCCCAACTATTACACCGTTAACTAGGGTTAACCTATGCAACACATGAAACTCACGCGACACACGTAACCCGCACAGCTCACGCATCCCGTGCACACACACAACACATGAACACCACCCACATGATGCAACACATGCATCCCATACAACGCCTCACGTGCAACACACGCAACACAAGCTTCTTCAGGACCTCTTTTTCGTCCTTCCGAATCAGACACACACATCTTTAGGACCACATTTCCGTCCTTCAGACTCATGCACATTTGCGTCGTCAGGACCACATTTTCGTCCTTTAGATACTCACACACAATGAATCATTAGGACCACATTTCTGTCCTTATGATTCTCGCACATAAGTGCATCGTTAGAACCACATTTTCGTCCTCCTGATACCCATGCACAGTGCATCATTAGGACCACATTTTTGTCCTTCTGATTCTCGCACATAAGTGCATCATTAAGACCACATTTTCGTCCTTCCGATACCCATGCACAGTGCATCATTAGGACCACATTTTCGTCCTTTTGATTCTCGCACATAAGTGCATCATTAGCCAGAGTTAACGTAAATCTCGGACCACATTTCTGTCCATCGTTAGCCAGAGCTAACATTCATTAGGTCACTTTTTCGTCCACGGACCACTTTTTCATCCGACCACATAAGCACATGCATACACATGTGTTACTAAAACCAAAGTTTTAGGTATCGCAAGACCTCGTATCCGTCCTGCAACATGCATAATTAAAACTAGAGTTTTAAATTCACATAACCACATAAAACACTACATTTCACATAATGGCACCACATGCCACATAACCAGACGTCCACTCACCGGATATCCCGTCCTCTCACCGGGACAACCAGTGATGCAAAAAACCAAAACCTAACCCAGGGGCCAACACCACTCGAGAACTCGAGCGCTTAACCACTGCTCAAGCGGTCCCCTACCGACATACCTCTCTGCCACACCACCGCTCGAGCAGTTACCCACCGACCCAACTCTCGGCCATCCGCCCGCTTGAGTGGTCAACGCTAGGAGAAAACCCAAACCAAGAAACAAAATCAAACCCCGACACGTAACGATGCACTAACCACTACAAACACAACCGTGTACCAAAAACTCGCATCTAACCATGCACGTCATACACCCAACACAGACCCACGACGCCCACACACACCCAACACAAATAAAAAACCTACAAAACACAACCTAACCAAAGGCCAACACAAACCTCCCATAAAACGGTTCTCACCAAGACCCCATCTCTAGAAAAAAACACCGGACCCAACACGTCCCTCACCCGACGATGCACCAACCACCACTCAATCGTGCACCAACACCCTGCATGAAATGACCAACACCCTCTCTGTGACTTCAATTGACAGGACCCCATAATCTAATCAACTAAAAATCACTAGAGGAGAGCAGTTGATTGAGCCCCATAACCCAATCGACCAAGAGGCCACCACACGACCAAAAGAAACCCCCAAGGCCCCAACACAACTAATACGGGCTCTCACACGCCCAACACAACAAACCCGAACCCCCACACGGCCAACACAGATGAAAAAAAAGTTTAGAAGTTTTGACACACCCTCACTATTTTTATCATAACTTTTTTTAAAAAAATAACTTTCTTCTGCGAGAGGTGTCATTAAAAAGAAGACTTCCAGGGCTTCAATTTGAGTACAAGAACGACCTAATTCCGAATTCGTACAAGAGAGGTATCATCAAAACAAAATGCCCTACGCAGCCAGTCTGTTCAAGCGGACATCGGGCGCTCGAGCGAGCTACCACCCGAGAAAAATCTAGATTTCCTATTCTTGGGTGTTCTAAGCATCAAAACTCTTAAACACTCACAAACCACCATCTCAACCACAAATTGAAGTCTCCAAACACATTCTCGACACCCTCAGACATACCCAAACCCAAAGCTACCACAAAACCTCAAAAGAAAAACTCAAAACCTGATTCCATCCACCGAAATCTACACAAAAACCCCCCCTTTTCAAGTGAAAACCCGATTTTTCAAAACATAAATCGGTTTTTCATACATTTTTAACGGGTAAAAAAAATACGATTACACGTAGCACACTTATAAAACATGAGAGTATAGGATCCTACCTCGGTGAGTCAAAAACTCGACGTCTCGATCCATGTGCAAAAACAAACTTTGTCGAACTAAAATTCTGTCTAGATGAACGCGTAGCCCGCCATTCCAATAGCAAGAATCTGCTGTTGGATCGTCAAAAATTGAGCCCCGAGCCCCCGAGAAGTTAGAGAGAAGGCAGAGCATTTGGTGAGTTTTCAAAACTAGAGAGAGAAGAAAATATATTTTGAATAAAAATATCTAAAGAAAGATATTTATAGGCTCGCCAAAATTTTCTTTTTTTGAAACCCGCGCCACAACGGCCAAAGGCCCCAAGAACTAACCTCACATGCATATCTAAGCCCGATCATGCATCAAAATGCGCATATAAACATGCAATAACTAAAGCACTAAACGCATGTTGAAAAACGTCAAAAAAGAAAACTGGTCAAGATCTCACAGTTCTCCCAGAGGAGGCAATTTTTGAGAAGGTATCTATCTGCATACTGACTTGGTTATCTTTTTTGTCTGATATATTTTGTTAGTATTGTTAAGCGATCATTGTTTTATTTATTTTGTGGATTGCTCATGCTACATAATCATTTGGAAGAGTTTTCATCTTAAAGTTCAATATGAATGATAGGAAGTTCTTCTTCTATATGTAGGTTAGGTTTACATTCTACTAATCAACTTTTTATTTATGTTCTGGGAGACTTAGTTAACATGTTCTAAACTTGAAATTCTGATGATTCTTGCCTCAATTGGGTTTTAGGAGGCAGGTTAGGTTTGTTGGAGGCAATACTGCCATGATCATTATTTTTGTAAAACGATTTTCGATAAAAAAAATAACTGGATGGGCAAACGCTGAAACGGGCTCCAGATAAAATTTTTAACGAAGAACGATCAAATTAAAACTCGTGCAACCAATGTTAATTTAGAAGAATACCTCTTGTAGATCTAATCTTCAACTACGACTTGATTCCGAGTTGAAGCTCCAGCCAGATCTTCTACTGTATTACCTTACGTGATCCTCGAGCGTAGTGTGGGCTACGATCCTCCGAGAACTCGTACCGGTAGAACCCCGATATATTTAAGTCTTGAAAGACAAAAATAATATCAAAATAATATATGAGATATATGAACTATCAATTTTATCAATCTCAAACTGGTTCAGCCTACCCGCATATATATAGGGTTACAGCAGGGACCTGGGGAGTAATTATGAGTTAGACTTCCAGTGGAACACAGATACCTACGAGCGGTTTTTGCAATTATGAAAAGACGCAGTGGTTTCTACAATTTTCATAAAACACTGAATTACAGTTCACACCACTAAAAATTATAATTGCACTCTGACCCATAATCTCAAGACCTTCTTGCATTGAGCTCCTGTTATTAAATGC
>JAOTRH010002519.1:0-24184 GCA_034768845.1 Heliamphora exappendiculata
AGATTTATAAGAAACTTTAAGTAAAAATTTATCAAAAATTTTATTTCTAATATTATCAAGGTATGAAAAACTTTTCAGACTGTATATCTTTAAAAAATTATTGTGCTATTGTATTTAAAAAATACGAAAAATTAGTAAACAGTCAAATTTATAAGTTATTTACTATTTTTCATCTATCATAAAATTTTTTAACGAGTAAAGTTCATCTTCATAGAAGTCTTAACACGCAAGGTTCTCTATTGATGCGTGTAAGATTTTTTAGGACAAAAATATCCTAGAATACGGATAAATTTATCCGTAAAAAAAGATAGATAAACAAATTTATTCTGAACACATATAGATATGCAAACAAATAAATTTATCTGTTTGATATGTAAATAGATAAATTTATTTGTCTTATTGTAAGCACGTATAAAGATCAGAGATAAATTTATCTGTTTTATTGTAAGTACGTATAAAGAGCATATATAAATTTATTTGTACATTTTCAAAACATGTATAAAGAATACAAATAAATTTATTTGTTTTTTATTGAAAGCACGTGTAAAGAAAACAGATAAATTTATCTGTCTTATTAAAATCACGTATAAAGAATATAGATAAATTTATCTGTATCTTTTAAAAACTTGTATAAAGAATACAGATAAATTTATTTATCTTTTATTGAAAACAGGTATAAAGTGCACAAATAAATGTATCTGTTATGCATATATAATTATTTGTTTGTTATGTAAAACAGATAAATTTATCTGTTTGCTGAGTATTTTTGAAAAAAATTATGCAGTTGGATTTTGCGCGTTAAATTTTTTGTTTATGGATCTTGCGCATTAAAACTTTTTTTTTTATATTTGGCTGAAATTACCTAGAAATTATATATGTAAAAAACATGAGATTAATTAAATAATTAAAAAAATTGCTTATTTAGCTTATGTTGTTTTAAGTTAAATAAGTAAAAATTTATTCGGTGAACCGCAGATGTGAATTTAAACCAAAAGACAATAAGTCAAAGGCAAAAATGCAAAAAGCTTTAAGTTAAAAAAAATATAATAATTTTTAAAATTTATTTTTATATAATTTTATATTTAATATGGATCTTATTTAATAAATTTTGATGCGTAGAATTTAAAAATAAAATTAATTTAAAAAATTAATTTTATATTTAATTAAATAATTAAAAAATAACTTAAATAATACTTTGAGCGATACTTTTGCTAAAAATATTAACAGCATAATTGCACCGTGTATAGAGTTGGTCAAACTTATTGAATTCGATCATTGACTTCGTGACTATTAGTTAATATTTTTAAATTTGAATAGGACCGATCAGCTCAACTGGTTACCAAATTGGCCAAATTCATTTAATTGACTAAGAGCAAAAATTGATGATTTTAATACAAATTGGCCAAAATTGCAAGTGAATCGATGACCTAGACGACGAATCGGTACCGATTTACAAAAATTAGCTCTGTCTGTTTAAGTGTTTAAGTTTTCACTGTTTCTTACTTTTTGCTTCATCCTTCAAGTCTTCTTCATTAGTATTGCTTCATTTTGCTTTTTACTCTTATTTTGTCTTTTGTTTATTTCAACTTTTGTTTATTTTTTTAACGTTTTTTGAACAGTTTTTTAACTTTTTTTTGCTTTTTGATCTTATTTTTTTTGTCTTCAGTTTATTTAGTTATTATTTTTGTTTATTTTAATTTGAGAATCAATGATGTTCTAAATTTTAATAATTCTCAATGATGCTCTAAATTTTAATTTTTTTATTAGAGATTTTAATTATTTAATTAGAATTATGCTTAGATTATGAGATGCTCTTATTTTTTTATTTGAATTGTGAGTTAGATATTATTTTTATTTAATATTTATAAATCTAAAAATTATTAATGATGTAATTATGACGTCACGGTTTTATTCCGATTTAATTCCGGTTGAACCAGTGACTCGCCCACCTATTTTTTTTTTTCTGGTTTACTCAACGGTTCGGATTTAAAAACATCGCTATTAGCTTTTCTGTCTATTTTTAGGAATTGAATATGAATAAGTTTTTTTGTTTTTTTTTGACTAACCTATAAGATCATGTTTAAAAATTATTAGTATTTTGAATAGTTTTATTTTTAATTAAAATGTATATATATATATATATATATATATATATATATATAGGCTTTTTATTTAATAACATTATTTCTTTTTTTGACTTTCCTAATTGCACTATTTCCTATTTGATTACTTTCCTTTTTCACAAATTTTTTTTTGTAGTTTGCCTAATTGGAATGTTTTCCTATTTATTAATGTTTCCACAAGATCCTATATAAATCTCAGTCTCTCTACACACACACACATATATATATTATTTCTTATTTAATAACATTTATTTTTTACATTTATAATTATGTCCGTGTAGTAATTAAAATTTTATCTTTTAGTTAGTTAGACTTTAAGTCTAAAAAAAAGAAAAGAATTGTGTGTTAGGAAAATAACAACTTACATATCAAAAAAACTCATCAGATCACTATAAACATAAATTATTGGTATTAATCTATTTTGTATCAATATGATAGACATCCAAACATAAAAAGTTACTAAAAAATATTATAATGGTGAAGAACATACGATGGAAAAAGAAAAAATACATTAAATATTAATATAAAAATAAATGACATACAAAATAGAATAAAAAAAAATATAAAGGATATAAAGATCTGGATAAAGAAAATAGAGATAAGAGAGGTGAAAGAGAAAAAAAATCTTAAAAGAGAGTGATCAGAGGGGGTTACTGCCACTGCCCAAAATGAAAAATTCTAATTTCATTGTTGATACATAGCGTTGTTGCAAAAGTTGAAAACACTATTTCATATGATTTTTGACATTATTAAACTTAATAATTTATAAATTATAATTTATAATAAAAGTTGTGAACATTTGATAAAAATTATAATTTGTAACAGAAATAAAAAAAATAGTTACAACTTATAATAGAAATTGTGTGTGTTTAAAATAATTTATAATTTATAATTAAAATTAGTAACAAAAAATTCAAAACTATTAGTAATAACTATGCCAAACACTCCAAAATTTACAATTCCACACACAATTATAAACTCTATAATTTAATGAAAGAAAAGGCTTATGTCTCGTTTGATAACTGGTATAAACTGAGTAGAATTAATAATGACGTGAGATTAATATATGAAGATATGAATTGATAATAAAGTGGGATTAATTTTTTCTTTATATTTGATTTAAATTAAATAACGGACTACGTAAACTTATATTTAATTTGGATATAATTAAATAACGTGGGATATAATTATAATGGTCAATTTTTAATATTACCCTTGTTGTTAAAAACTAATAAATATTTATTTTATTTTATTTTATTTTATAATAGTTAGTAAGTTAATTTATTTTAAAATTAATTTAAATAAATTAATAAGTTAAATTTTATTTTATTTATTTTAATATTTTTTAAATTCACTATTTGAAACGATTTTAAAATTAATAATTAATAATAATAAACAATAAAACAATAATAAATTAAAAACTCATCTCCCAGCATCGGAGATGAAGTGGGATCTTCCAGAAGAAAAAATTAATTTCATCTCTCTTCGCGTCTCACACTGGTTTCATATATATATTTATCTCTCTCTCTCTCTCTCTCTCTCTCTCTCTCTCTCCCTCGTTTCGTTTCTCTCTAGTTGGATTTCGATACAAATCCAACGGCGTAAGACGGCGACGAAGAAATCGCAACAAATCGAAGACGAAGAACTCGAAGATGAAGACGAAGGGCGTATAGCGACAACGAACGGCAGGAATGAGCTTATGGAAAACGTATAATGGTCCATGTAAACCTACTTCACCCGAACTAGATTACCAGTAACGGGTGGCGTTGGGTATTATGAATCTTGGCCATGGGTGGGAGTCCGGCCTTGTAAATTACAATCAAACATGGTTTAGGTTGTACACCGGATTGGTAAGCCATTTTGGATCTACTATAGCGTTTATCAAATATGACCTTAGTGATTTAAGTCGATTGGGACAGTTGATCTCGTGGTCGTGTAAGCTATACATTTTAATGAAATGGTGGGTTCAATTTCTATAGAGAATAAATTAATTCTTATAGGATATGTTTGGAATTTCAATAAGAAGAGATTGAATTGGATATGACAACTTAATATGTAATTTAGCTACATTAATTTTATATGGTGAATACCGCATAAGTTTAAACTAAATTAAAGGTGGTATAAGAAATGTTATTTATTATATAAAATTTTAAATTTACTTAAATAACCTTAAAGGTTTTTTTAGCTAAAAAATTAACATTTTATATGTTTGAATAAAATTAAAGGTCATTTTAAAATTTAGTTCTTATTAATTGTTATATTTGTTATTCTAAACGGTGTATTAAATTAAATAAATACGATGAATAAATTCACTCAAAATAGGTAATAGGATAAAAGATTTTTTAATCATATCTCTTATACGGTTACATGATCAAATTGAATTTTATAACTATATTTGATTTTATTATATTATAACTCCAAACATTAATTTAACAAGTAACATATTATTTTTTTATTTAAATTAAACTTTTGTCTCAATTATTTGAAATTGACTATACAAATTATTTTTTATCATTTTATTAGTAACGTTGTCAAAATATTTATTCCGTTGTATCAATAATATAAGTGGACAAGATTTTCACATATTTATAAGTATGATATTTATTAAAAAAACCTTGAGCGGAGCTAATTAATCAACTCAATATATGTACGTTGGTACATTTTGCACTACCAAGGTTTGATAATCAAAATTTGAGACTTAAAAGACTTTTTCTCTCCTTATGTTTAAATTTAGAACTTTTTAAATGTTATTAATTTTTTAAATTAAATTTTATTTTAATTTTAATTAAGGCCTACTAGTGAACGATGATGCTAGTTTTTCAAAAATTAGTTAGGTAAGCACTAATTAACCCTATGATATAAAAAAAATATATTTACAATTAAAACGTTCATATTAAGAACATTTTTTTTTATCGATGGTTAAAAAAAAATGAAAAGAAAGAAAGAAAGTAAGATTAGGTCAAGCATTCCTGGTGGCCCATCTGAGTTGCAAATTGTTCATTGATGAAAAATATCCATAATTTGTTGCTGTGTTCAAAGTCAATTGCAACAGTTACATCAGGCAGCAAATTGTTCAAACACGAATTTGACTTGAAAACCCTACACACCATCCCTGCTCGCCCCTCTTCTCCATAAAAACCTACCCGCACTTCATTATACAGAGCCAATTTATCTACAATCATGAACAGCTTCCTAAGATCTCTCGTCCCCCTTCCCCTTCTCCTCCTCCGCTTCCCCTCCGCCCTCGCCGCCACTTTCACCATCCAAAACCACTGCCTCTACACCGTCTGGGCGGCGGCCAAGCCCGGCGGCGGACGCCGCCTCGACCGCGGCCAAACTTGGATTCTCAACCTCCCTACCGGCAGCCACGGCCGGATCTGGGGCCGAACCGGTTGCGACTTCGACAAATCCGGCCGGGGAAACTGCCGGACTGGCGACTGTAAAGGCCTCCTGGAGTGCGACGCCTACGGCGAAGCCCCCGTCAGCATCGCCGAGTTCTCGCTAACGCTCGACAACATGCACTTCTACGACCTGTCGCTGGTGCTGGGGTTCAACGTGCCCATAAAGTTTGGCCCGGTTTCGGTCGGGTGTACCCGGGGAATCAAATGCTCGGCGGATATAAACGACGAGTGCCCGAGTGAGTTGCGGGCGGCAGGCGGGTGTCATAACCCGTGTACCGTATTCCGAACCGACGAGTATTGTTGTAACGGAGGGAAGTGGGAGAACTGTAAACTAACAAATTATTCAAAGTTTTTTAAGGACAGGTGTCCGGATGCGTATGGGTACCCTAGAGATGGGGATAGTCTTAGCATTTTTAGGTGCCCAAGTGGGACCAATTATGAGGTGGTGTTTTGTCCTGAAAATAGCTCTCTTGATAGGACCACACCCTTTTTGCTGGTCTGTAATTAGGAACTTCCCATGTCAACGGTGATTGGTACTTTGGTAGAGATTATTGTTTCTTCTTCTTCTTCCTTTTTTTTTTAATTTTAATTTATAATTTAGTAAAAAGTTAAAAGATTTAAATAGATGTATTTATTGTTTTTTATTTGTAGTTTCTGATCCTAGGTTAACAAATTATAAATTGTAACTATTTGAAGTTGTAAGTTTATAAGTCATAATTATATATTTTTTTAATTATAATTTGTAAGTTTGTAATTTTAACTACATCAAACTGAACATTTTTGTTGTACAATTGGTTTGTGTGTTAGTGAGGTGAATCGAATAGTTTTATGCGTTTGGATCCTAAATTTGTGTAAAGAAATTCATAAAAGGGGTAAAAAAAGAAAAGGCAAAAATGGAGGGGTGGGACTGCTCTGGGATTTTTTTTTTTCCATTTCTGAAAAAGCGTAATTTTTTTACTTTATTTTTGTCTTTATTTTCGAAGCTAGTGCGGGACCTACTTCTAGTTCCAGGCAGCACAAAACTTCAAGCACTTATCATTCGAAAAAACCATACAGGCTCATCTTCATTAACGGATTTAAGAGGAATAAATTACATACAAATCTATCCTTAAGCTCAAAATAGTCCTCAGAATTCAAAACTACAATCTCAAAGTGAGCTTAAAAAAGAATCATTTTTTCTTGGTCGATCTTTTACCTTTCTCACACCTTTTCTAGCAATAAATTGCTCATTTGCCAATCCGGACTTCAGCTAGGGTTTGTTGCCCAAAACCAAAACACTTGTTTGGCTACTCATCATTTTAAACCACCTTAACTTTAAATCAACCTTAAGTCTAAAACTGTTTCTGAATGTTAGCCCAAAAAACAACAAAACAAAATTTGACTTTTTGCCTTAAGGTCAAAGAAGGCTCTGGCTTTTTGCCTAAAAGCCCAAAAAGGAGTCAGGTTTTTTTTGTTTTTTTGCTTCAAGTAAAAAGACAGAAGGCCAGTTTTTAAGATGATTGCCAAACACTGCCTAACCAAAAAGCATCGAGACTAATGGATCCACCCAATATCCGATCAGAAGTTCTGGTGGTATTTATTACTACAACATAGGAGAGTAACAAGTAACAAGTAACAGCACAAAAGCCACGGGATAAAAGTTCACACAGTTAAGTTTAATCCTCCACAAAAGTGCCCACGAAAAGCAGTCTCAAACATAGAAACTGACCTCTGGCTTTGCTCCTCCAGTCATCTAATCTTTTATGGGTTCCCTTTTGGTTGATCCTCCTTGTTTCCTTCTAAGTTAGATTGATCTAGAGGCCCAATGTCGCTACGACTTGGTAAGGTGGCAGTTCCACGAGATAGGAATGCAGTGCTTGTTGGCAATTCGGGTACAGAATCAGATACAGGCTTCCCCGGTGCTTCAGAATCAGATAAATTATTGTTCTGGAATGGGTTGGGTGCACCGAAATCTAGTAGTGCTAAGCAACCGCGAGGCGGAGGAGCATGAGAGGTGTCAGCTTGTTGCTGGAAGGTATCAGATTCGTTTGTAACATGATCATCCACAGGTATTACCCCCGACAGAGTCTTAAATGCAAATTCTATGCACGGGTCTGACCACGAATCCCCAAATAGATCGGTTACCAATCCTGGTTTGTCCTCATCTTTATTATCAGTTTCCTGCCTTGCTGGTTCGTCTTCTGGAAATGCATGGTCCTCCAAAGGTTTCTCGATGTTCGGTGGAATTTTCATGCCTCTCAAAGCATGATCTCCAGTCTCTGTCTCTGAAAGAGTTTCTGTGCCTCTGAAAACATTATCTGCAATCTCTGTCTGTGAAGGAGTCTCAACCTGCTGAGGGAGGGTATGAGCGACATTATCAAGGGCTCCCAAATATGGTTCAGTTTCAGTTTCAACAGGCTGTGTATCTGCAGCTTCCTCACTTAATCCCAAGTTAGCCACCATCTTGCATATGAGCCCTGAAAGTCGTTTCGAAGACCTACTGGGCAACCCAAGTGCCTTTTTACTCTTCGATTGGCTAGAGTCGCGCTGTGTTTTTCTGTTGCTTTTCTTTTCCTTGCCACTCTCTTCCAGACTCCCATTTTCAGCACAAACCTTCTTGCCTCGTTTCCTCTTAGTCTCTTTAGTTCTTAGCAGTTGTGAGTTGCTAGGATCATAGCTTTCCACTGCACCAGCACACACTTCAATTTCGGCCATGGGAGTAGTAGTTGTAACTACAGCATCAGAAGGAACACTCCTGCGTTGCCTCTTCCGGGGGCCATCAGCATCGGTTTTCTTTGAGCTGCTTGTGGTACGGTTTCTCGTACCTGCAGCAGTAAGTTCTTCATGAGAAACAAGTGCTATTTGTTTTGGCTACTCGATAACCCCTTGACTTGTTCTGAATTAGGCAGGATAACAAAACAAAAAATGTGAGTATCACCCGATCTCTCACCTGAAGAAGGTCGTCTTCTGGGTGTATGGTGCCCTAGTTTATCCAAGATAGCAGCAGATGGAAGCTATTGACAGAAAATAAAAAAAATAAAAAAGACAGCAGAAACGATGACTCAATAATAGCGGAAAGTAAGCCAAACTGAATCATACATAGGTGGCAACATTCAGATAACAATTCTTGCAATAAATGGCACATCAGGCCAAAAACTAGTATTTAGTTTTCGAAAAGTTTGCAAAAGAGGTTAGTGGGTCAAGTATTAGACGTTGACTAATGCAGATAACAGTGCCATGTAAATGGAGCAAAGAGAGTAGGCGATGTACAACGTGGAAGGGATGAGAATGGTGGATAGGTAGCGCACAAGGGTCAAAACCTTAGCACAAGGCCATGGCTTATAACTCAACTCTTTATTAATTCAACTCTAATTAATACATTAAATGATCCATTTATTTATAAGTTTAAAACCGTAATCTAAAAAGGAAATTAAAATTCTAAGGAAATAAAATAAAATTTTAATAATATAATTTAGAATTCCAAACGAAAAGGAAATAAGAATAAAACCTTATTTAAAAGATATATAGAATCTTAAACAAAATAAAATCCTAATTAATAAAATAAAATAAAATAATAAATAGTTAAAATAAAATTGAAAATGGTCCTTCATATTCCACATCACTAGGTTTTAAATATGGGTATTTCTATCATCTTTTGGCCTCTCCAGATGCATAAAACACGTCCTTAGAATTATCTGCATAGAAGAATGAAAAAAAAACAAACCAGAGATCCCATGTAACAAGCAAACATAACAGAGAAGCTTCAAGCAGAGCTACTGAAGTCTATAAATGCATATACGGAATACATGGAAAACCTTAGTAAAAAACCTAAATACCAGTCTCAAGAAATACAGTGCTAGCAAAATTGATTTACAACTTGCATTAATTAACATTTTCATCAGTGGGCAAAAAAATTCCAATTTGGCTACACATTAATATTCTGAAGAATGAAAAAATAACAACCCACAAGGGATCCAATGCAATGAGCAAATAAACCAGAGGAGCTTCAAGTGGAGCTAGTGATTAACAGTGCTGTCAAATTGGTTTACAATTTCCTCGTATTGATGAACATCTTCACTTGTGGGCAGAAACATTCCAAATGACTACATTGAGTATTGACTTACATGGGAAACTATCTAAACTGCAATATTATTTAAGCAAAAATGACATGAAATTGGAGGAATAATTTAATGCAGTCAGTGGTGTGTAGCGTTCCTATTTATTATTTGTCTTTGTTTATGAGCACAGTAGGACTGGCAAATAGAATTGAGAAAATAACGAGGGATTTCTTGTAAGAATGTGTTAACCAAAAACAAGCTAATCTCCTTCGAAAGAGGAAATTTTTCGAAACTATCAAGCAATTGCGTGCAAGGTCCTTTTGCCATGTTTCAGAACTTCACAAAAAAGTAGCCAAAGATGAACCAATGATAAGTAATAAAGAATTTTATTACTTCATTGGGAATAAGTTACAAGAAATTGATTACAAAGACTAAAATTCCTATGAACTGAAAATTAAAATAACTTGAAAGAAAAAAATACATGAAAAGATAAACAAAATAAAAGATAAGTAGTTTGCCGGAGTGTAAAAAGTCCCTCGTGTCCATGATTTACCTTTTATAGACTAATTTGTAACTGTTTATAACCACCTTTGTAACTATTTCCATCATGGGCCAATTTCAGCCAACTTCAGTAGTGGGTAGTTGTGGGCAACCCTCTCTAGGCTACGATCTTGTAACTGCTCCACAATTCAGCATGATTTTTGGCCTTCGAAAATAAATAACTGTTTTGTAACATATGGCTGTATAACTGCTGACATTTGTCTTCTTAAGAGAAAACGTCAACTATCTTGTGACACCTGTCTATTGCATCACATATTTAATTTCTAACTGCTCTCTCGATGTACTTGAGAGGAAATTGGGCTATTAAATACTTGATTAAAATTATGAATCCTTTTGTTTAAAAAGACTTGGATGATATCGAAAAGAGAAAGGATTCGATGGGTCTTTTCGATATACATGAGCCATTTGGGCTTTGGTTACATATATTACCCTTGATCCTTTTATTACGGGACTCGATGGGTCTTTTCGATGTACATAAGCCATTTAGTTCTTGGCTTATATATATATTACCCTTAATCCCTTTATTATGGGATTCGATAGGTATTTTTACTGTAAATGAGCCATTTTGGTCCTAGGCTACATATATTACTCTTGACCATTTTATTCGATGGGTCATTTAATCATTATCGAAAGAATTTGATAAAACTTGGTGTAAACAATTGCTCCCTCATTAATGGGGTTTATATTTCTTAACCCAATAAATGATTTCCTTAATGACAACAGTTTTGAGAAATAAATATAACAGTTACCAAGTCACGTGAGGAGGAATACGAAACATTTAAATAGGCTTGTGTAGAAGCCTTAACGTCATTTACCGCCTTTGCGATATTCCTATTTTGCTATGATATTCATCCTCGCTTGAAGATTTCTCAAACGTAGTAACAATGGCACCTAGGAGAAGCTCCAAACATTTTTCCGTGACTCGAAGATTCCCTTCGGATCTCAAAGAATATATTGATCAATATGGGAATCACAATATTCTAATTCAAAACCCCAGTTTAAGCTCGAATTATATTCTCGGTCTTATTCTTAAGCCAAACATGCCTGAATCTTTTTCGTTCAGTTACCCCTTGGCACCAAATGAAAATTTTCTACTCTGTCAATTGTTCTTAAATTGGATCAAATGGGAAGGACTAGCACCTTGTTAGTAGCCTATTATTATTAGTATTATATAATTATTATGGTTATAATAGTGTACTCTATTTTTATTATAAATAAGAATGTTTGCCTACCCATTAGGGTACAACTTCTCATTATTCCCTGTCTCCTAACATGGTATCAGAACCACCATTATTTTCTCTTTCATGAAACCCTAACCCTAACCCTAAACAACCACCATTCAGCCGCCAGCTTTCTTCTCTCTATTCAAGTGCCGACAGCCTGTTTTCTTCTTCCCTGCAGTGCTGTAGCCCTCCTTCTCCTTCCCTGGAGTGCAGCCAGCCTGTTTTCTCCTTCCCTGAAGTGCCAACAGTCTATTTTCTCCTTTCTTGCAGTGTCGACACCCTCCTCTGAAGTACCGACAGCCTTTTTCCCCTTCACTAAAGTGTCGACAGGCCTTCTTTCCTCTCCTTAAAGTTGTCGATAGCCACTGATGGAACCCTAGCTGTAGCCAGTCTATGTAGTTGCCGACAAACATTCTCTTCTCCTTCTTCTTACAGCCAGTCTCTTTCTCTTTCTCTTAGCCAGTCTCTTCCTTCCTGCCGGAGGTGCTGATAGCCCCTAGGGGAGCCCTAGCCGCTGTTTTGAGGCTCTAGGGGCTGCCGTGGTTATCTACGTTGATCCGGTGAGTACCGATAATTCTGAAGCGAACCCTAGCTGCTGTTTTGAGGGTCTAGGGGATTGTCATAGGGTGGTGGAGTCTATAGAGATAGTTTGAAGGTATGTTTAGTGGTTCATTTATGGTTGTTTATGGTTATGGCTGCGTTCTATTTTGTTGTTAGAGTGGTTGCTTGTGATTCCTGAATATTGATAGATTGTAATGTCGACGGAGAGTACGACAAGGGTGGGTGCCTCTTCAATGAGTACTGAAAGAAGGATTGGTGACCCTCAAATGAGTACTGACAGACAAGGACTCACATATGTGTTTTCGTCATCTACACGGTTAGTGGATTCGAGATTGATTAGACCACAAACATATGTGTTATGGAAGAAGAAAGTATTGCTAACAATTGAAGGTATGAAAAAGGAGGATCATTTGTTTAACGATCCTCCTGGGACGAGATTTGATGAATACAGGAGGTGGAAGAGGGATGACGCGAGACTACTTAGTAGGATGTTGAATTCAATGGAGTGTTCCATTGAAGTGTTGGTGGCCAATGCCACCACTGTGCGGGAGGTGTGGACTATACTCGAGGAGACGTTTGTGCTGACTAACGACTTGTCCAGATTATATGACGTGATACGGAGTATCTTCAAGATACAGCAGGAAGAACGGCCTTTCTTAGACTATTTTACGAAGTTCAAGATATTGGCAGATGAGTTTGATCGTTTGGTCCCCTTCATCAATCGGTACGAAGTTTTCAGAGAGCAGAGGATGCAGCTCTTGGTTGCATGTTTCTTAGCTAGGGTGAACCAGCAACTTGACTCAGCACGTTCACAGATCTTAACTGGGTCCAATATTCCCTCTTTATCTGAGGTTTTCAGGAGAATGAACAGAGCAATTAGTAAAGACGGGCCTCGTATTACTACTGCTAACCAGGGTGATCACACAGCCCTAGGTTCATTTCGGGGCGATGGTCGAGGTGGTTTTCGCAGTAGAGGTCGTGATGGAGGCCGTGGCGATGGAGGACGAGATAGAGGTCATGATGGAGGACAAGGAAGAGGTCGAGATGGACGTGACACCAAGTCTTGCTATTATTGTGGAGAGTAGGGACATTTACAAAGCTCGTGTTGGAAGCTACATGGTGTCCTACTTCTTCTGTGGCCAATGCAGTGGCCGATTATGATGTTCCTTCCTCTTCTTCTGAGAGGAGGACTATCAATATGACTCAGGAGGAGTATGATCAGTTTATCCAGATGAGGATTAGGAGTACCGCCGATACTCCCTCAACTACAGTTGCAAGTAACCCAGCTGCATGTATGGCCACTCCCAGATCATGGGTGATAAACTCAGGTGCACCTGCACATCTGACCCACTCCATAGGTACTTTTTCGTCTTATCAATTGACCCCTGAACATAGTGGAGTGCTTGTTGCCAATGGAGGAACCTTAGAGGTGAAAGGACAGGGAGTAGCTGCTTTATCTCCATCTCTTATCCTCTCTGATGTTTTACATAATCTTGCTAATCCTTTTAATTTGCTATCGGTGAGCCGTATTACAAAAGATTTGCAGTGCTCAGTAACATTTTTTCCTGATCATTGTGTTTTTCAGGATCTAGTTTCGAGGAGTATTATTAGTAGAGGACGGGTGGTGGGTGGCCTATATGTGATGGATGAGACTTCATATGTTGCATGCTCCGAACAGTCATCTCAGCTTTTGGATATGCATTGTTGGTTCGGCCATCATTCCTTGCCGAGCCTGAAGAAATTATATCCTAGTTTCAGTCAAGCTACACAGTTAGATTGTGAGTCATGTCGTTTTGCTAAGCACCTGCGTGTGCCCTATGTGTCAAGGAATAATAATAGGATCATGATTCCTTTTTTCTTAGCTCATTCATATATATGGGATCCGTGTTTTGTCACATCTTTATTCGGATTTCGATACTTTGTCACGTTTGTTGATAACTATTCTCGAATTACTTATTTTTATCTTATGAAGAAGCGTTCTGAATTACCGACTGTCTTCACTACTTGTCAAAAAGTCCAAACTCAATTTGGAAAGACTATTCATATTCTCCGCAGTGACAATGGGGGTGAATACATTGGTAGCGTGTTGGGTACATACTTGCGTACCCATGGAATTATTCACCAGATATCATGTTCAGACACCCCACAACAAAATGACATAGCTGAGAGGAAGAATAGGCATCTATTGGAAACAACTCGTGCCCTGATGTTCCAAATAAAGGTTTCCAAAGTGTTCTCGAGTGAAGTTGTATTGACATCATGCTATCTTATTAATCGATTACTGTCTTTTATCCTTCATGGTGCTACACCCTTATCAGCTTTACTTCCTCAGCAGATTCTTTTTTCATTACTACTAAAGATTTTTGGGTGTGTGCTATGTGCGCGATACGAGGCCGAATGTGACCAAGTTAGATGCTCGTGCCCTAAAGTGTGCTTTCATGAGATATCCTAAGACACAGAAAGGATATCAGTGTTACAGTCCGGAATTGCGACAGTTTCTAGTCTCCCGAGATGTGGTGTTTATTGAGTTTGCTTCATTCTATGCATCAGCAACTCCACCTGTCTCCACTGGTGCTGATGATTCAGATCAGATTCTGCTGTATCCCTCATCCACCGATTTCCCAGAGGCCCTGTCTCCAGTCCCCCGGTCCCAGGTTGATATTTCTGAGAAGACTCCTCCGGCTATCCCAGAGACACCTGTGTCCTCCTCATCCTCAAAATCATCTTCTCCCGGCCTCACCACCTCTCCTCTACCTAAGTCAGCCTCCTCTCCATTGGATTCGGCCTCTGATCAGGTAAGTGATCCTCCTATTGCTTTACGCAAGTTTTATCGTAGTTATCGGGATCATCCCTTGTACATTACATCATATCGTGGCTTGCCTGCTACTGTCCAGCAGGGCATTACTACTCTTGATCAGCATTCTTTGCCTTGTTCTGTTGTCGATGCTCTTTCTCATCCAGGTTGGCGCCAAGCTATGATTGAGGAGATGAATGCTCTTTGAGGCTAATCATACATGAGACCTGGTGAGTCTTCTCCTGGGAAGACAACTATCAGGTGTAAGTGGGTGTATACTGTCAAACTTCATTCTGATGGCACTCTTAAGACCTGGTGATGGCCAAGGGCTATGCTCAGACTTATGGCCTTGACTACTTTGATACCTTCTCCCCTGTTGCGAAGATGGCCTCAGTTCGTCTATTCTTGTCTCTAGTTGCTTCCCATCAGTGGCCTTTGTATCAACTGGACGGGAAAAAGTGATCTGGAGGAAGAGGTTTATATGGAACAACCGCCTGGCTTTGTTGCTCAGGGGGGTCTAACCTTGTCTGTCGTCTACGGTGTTCATTATATGGCCTGAAGCAGTCTCTCAGAGACTGGTTTGGCCGTTTCAGCTTAGTCGTCCAAGAATTTGGCCTTTGGCAGTCAGCAAAAGATCATACTGTTTTCTTTCGACATACCTCAGCAGGTTGCATATTATTTGTTGTCTATGTGGATGACATTGTTATTACCGAAAGTGACAGTGAAGAATTACTGCTCTTAAATCATTCACGGACACTAAGTTTCAAAAGAAAGATCTTAGTGAACTTCAATACTTCCTAGGTATTGAAGTAACCAGGAATACGAAAGATGTGTTAATCTCTCAGTGGAAGTATGTTCTTGACATTCTGGAGCGAGTAGGTATATGAATGCTAAAGGAGTGGACTCACCTATGGAGTCTAATGTCAAGTTAGAGCCGAAAGGAGCGGTTTTCTCAGATTCCGAACAATATCGATGTACAGTGGGACAGCTTAATTATCTTACTACCATGACTCGTTCAGATATTGCTTATTCGGTAAGTGTAGTGAGTCATTTTTTGCCTAATCGCTGTGTTCCCCATTGGCAAGCGGTGTTACGTATTCTTTGGTACCTACACAAAAATCCAGAAAAGAGAATCCAGTTTTCTGATCATGGCCATATGAGAGTGGAATGGTACTCTGATGCTGCTTGGACTGGATATACATTTGACAGGCAATCCATATCTGGTTACTCTATATTTATTGGTGGGAATTTGGTTTCCTGAAAGAGCAAGAAGCAGACGGTGGTATCTTGGTCTAGTGCTGAGGCCGAATACCGGGCTATGGCATTAGCAACTGCTGAGATTATGTGGCTTCAACAGATTTTGACAGAGTTACACTTTTTCCTTGAAGGCTCTACCAAACTCTAGGTTGATAATATCTCTGCTATTTATATTGCCACAA
Source organism: Heliamphora exappendiculata (assembly GCA_034768845.1). Taxonomy (NCBI): domain Eukaryota; kingdom Viridiplantae; phylum Streptophyta; class Magnoliopsida; order Ericales; family Sarraceniaceae; genus Heliamphora; species Heliamphora exappendiculata. The sequence continues at coordinate 16,140 of JAOTRH010002519.1, forward strand.
ATCCAGTCTTTCATGAACGAACGAAGCACATTGGGGTTGACTGCCACTTTATCCGTGAGGAATATCAGAAAAGAGTTGTCACATTTGGCTATATTCCTACCGGGGAACAAGTGGGCGATATTTTCACTAAATCTTTACCGGGTCCGTGTGTCTCCTATTTATGTAACAAGCTGGGTTTGGTAGATATATATACTCCAACTTGAGGGAGGTGTTAGTAGCTTATTATTATTAGTATTATATAATTATTATCCAGTGTATGTGGGTGTATGGTTGTAATAGTGTTCTCTATTTTTATTATAAATAAGAATATTTGCCTACCCATTAGGGTACGACTTCCCATTATTCTCTGTCTCCTAACACACCTCTGCGCACATGGATAAACCCTAAGTCGGATTGGTCCAACTGGATTTCGCGCTTAACCTCGTATATCGGTCAACAATGGAACAATTTAGGTATTAGTGAGACCATTATGCTTTCTACCTACACCCTTGATATGAACAAGTGCGTACTTGGTGTAGTAGCTTGTTTCTGGTTTACTTCTTGCAACGCCACGATTCTTCCTTGTGGGTTTATGTCACCCACCATTCTTGATGTCGTCTATCTCACAGGCCTTCCTTCGACACGCCTTAAAGTTAACGCTTTGTTGGTTCTTGCCCCAACTAGAGAAGATTATTTGAAATCTTCAGGTATGGGATATTCTGAATTGCTCAAAATTTATGACTTCCCTTCTTCCATTGTACCTTCATTCAAAGAGATAGTTTTTTTCTATCTCTTTTGGCTTTGTCGTTTTCTTTTAGCTACTCCTGGTATCAAAGTTACCAAGGAGTACTTATCGATAGCCATTTGTTTGGCTCAGCAAAAGAAACTTGCTTTGGCCTCTTTCGTTTTGGGCACCTTGTACAAAGAATTATATACCTTTGTTGAAAAATAGATTTCTGATAGCTGTGGTGGCCCCTTTTGGCTGTTCCAAGCATAGCTTTATGCTTACTTCCCCCAGCTAAACTTGAAATATCAAACTACTCTGGGCGATTCCTATTTGAGTTATGCTGAATACTTTCTTTCTCAATATTCTGATTTTTCGACATATTCTTTTGAGTATTATTTCTCTATTTTCTTCTCTTTGCCCCTGTTTGAAATCCTGAGGGCTTTCTACATTTTCATCAATTTCAATTCTCTTCTTCTCGCTTGACTTTTTTACAAGATGACTCTTCACAGCCCTTATCACAAAATGATCTTATGCATTGAAGGACTTTTTGGGCTAGTGTCCTCACCCCCAGATATATCTTAACTGGTGGGTCCATTTCGTCTACTGCATTTTGTAACTGTAGTTTCGAAAACTACTCCCCCAGTCAATGTGCTAGGCAATTTGGGCTCATACAAGGGGTCCCCTTGCCTTTCATGCATTTGTCCGTTCATGAGATCATCGAAGGAAGATCCACAATAAGAGAACCATATATGGCTACATCAATTCAAGATTATTTTCTAAGGAGGGTTCAGGCCTTCAAATTTGAAAAATTTCAGCCTTCTACTTTAACCACTACTGCTTTCGACGCATGGTGGATTGTCATCGCTCCCACTATTTTTGTCTCTTCCTTGGCCTCAGGCTTAATTATCTTATCACAATCGACAAGAGAGACTTGTAGCTTCTGCTCAAGGTAATTCTATATTTTTTTATTCATGAATTCCCTTATATAGTTATACTCATTTTTTGAAAGTTTTAAGTCTTTTTGTACAACTTTGATTGCAGATATCACACTCATCCAGGTGGTTGCTCCTTTCTTGGCGTCTCAAACTCAAGTAGTAACTGCCTCTGATTTGGACACCTTGTCAAATGATATACCCTTATCTGTTAGAGCTTCGAAAGGTAAAGGCTTTCTTGTCTATGTTCCTAAAGAGCAGCAGGCTTCTTTTAATCATTCTACTGATCAGCTTATGAAAAATGCCTTTTCAGCTGAGAAAGCTTTGCAAGAAAGGAAGAAAAAAGAAAAAGAGAAGAAAAAGCATGAAGACGAAAAGGAAAAGAAAAGAAAGGAAGAACTTGAGAAGAAGAAGAAGAAGAAGAAGAAGAAGAAAGAAGAAACTGAACAGAAGAAGAAGGAAGTGATGGAAAGAAAAAAGAAAGAAGAGGAAGCAAATAAGAAGAAAAAGAAAGAAATAGAGAAAAAGAAACAAGAAGAAGCAGAAAAGAAGAAGAAAGAAGAAATAGAAAGAAAGAAAGAAGAGGAAGTAGAGAAGAAGAAGAAAAAAGAAGACTTGAAGAAGAAAAAGAAGAAAAGAGACTAGAGGAAGAAGAAAAGAAAAGGAAAAAAAAAAAGAATAGAGAAAAAGAAAAGAAGAAGAAAAAGAGAGAAAAAGAAAAGAAGAAGAAGGAAAAGAGGGAAAAAGAAAAAAGAAGAGAGAAAACGAAGGAAAGCAGAATAGAAAAGGAAGCATGCAGAAGAAAAGAAAAGAAAAGACAAGAAGAAGAAGAAATTCAAAGGAAATAAGAAGCCGAAGAAGAGAAGGAAGAAGAGAAGGAAGAAGAAGTGATGTCTTCAAAAAAACGTAAGGCATCTGAAATTTCTGAGGCTGCTTTCGAAGGAGACATTATCCTGGCTCAAATCATAGAAAGCAAAAAGATGAATGTGCATAAAGTGATTTACCTTTGTTAGACCATTTATCTAATTCTATTGTACATGACATGCTTTTTGTCTTTATTGCAGTCATATGAATCAAACCAAGTAACTTCTTCTGAATATTATGTGACATCTCCTGCAGCTACTGGGAACTTTCTCGAAGAAGAACAATCACACAACATGGCCTTAACGCTTGTTATTACTAGGCCTTTGGATTCAACTCCGAGTACTCGGCCTGTCGACATTGTTTATTAGGCTGAACTTATTGAAGATGCTACTCCCATTGCTGTTGCGTCTGTTTCTCCTCGAAGCTTTCCTACTTTCGAAGCTCCATTTGTTCACAATTAACCTTCTAGTTCTCCCATTTCTGGAAATAAGGTAGTTTGTAATTCTTGAGAATTTCCTTGTATTCTTTTCTTTCAAACTTTATTTCTTGACTTCAAGTATTTTGTAGGTTGATGAACCTCAAGCAACCAATGCTATCTGTTAAATATATTTAGTATTAATATATATTTAGTATTAATAATATCCTGTGGCGTAGCCCACAGTATTGCTGTATGCTTTCAATGCTTAACAAGTACGCGTGTACATCTCACAATGAGGATACATGCTTTCTCATATTCTCTCTCTTTTCTAACATGGTATCAGAGCTATGAAACCCTAACTTATTACAAACCCTATCTTCCACCAGAACCAGCCACCACTTAACCCTAGCCGCCGACCACCAGACCCTCGTCGTCCCCCGTCGGCCCTCCCGCTGTCGTCACCGACCCTCATCGGCCTTCCAAGAGCTCACGCCGACCACCGTCGGCTACCCCAGAAACGTGCGCCGACCCTTCCAGGAGCATCGATCTCCCTTGTCAACCCCTTCAGGAGTGACGACGACCTTCGCCGGACCCTGGCTTCGACCCCCGTCAGTCTCTCAAGGAGGGGATGTCGCCTACCGTCAGCCCACCTAGGGCCTACGGTGACCCTTGTCAGCCCCTCCAGGGCCTGTGCCGACCACTGACAAGCCCTCTTCTGCCTCCGACGACTATTGTTAGCCGCTCCAGGGCTTGCGACAGACTCTGCTTGACTACTGTAGACTACTGTAGACCCTTGCGACGACCCTTGCGACAGACTACTATAGACCCCTTCACAGTCACTCGGCTTGACTTTTCTCTCTCGTTCCCTCATTGCATTAGTCTGCCAATGTAGCTCCATGGTGTCTGCGAGTTTGATGATGTTGTGAGGGTCCGGTGTGGTTTTTTTGTTATACCTACATGTGGATTGAGACTTGTGTTTTCTTTTGTGGTATTTTTTGGTCCCCTTGTTGGTAAACAAGGATGTTAAGAGGATTCCGTGACCCACGAATCCCAGGTTGAAGCTGGTCGGCAGTGTACCACAGAGGTGTTTTTCTCATCCACATAGTTGGTAGATCGACGACTTGATGCGACAACAGTTATGCATTATGGAAGAAAAGTGTTTTGAAGTCGCTTCAGGGAATGGAGCTCGATTCTCACTTATTTGATGATCCTCCATCTCAAACCTCAGCAACTTTTTGGACCTGGACCTGGGACGATGCCCGGATATTCAGTCAGCTACTCAATTCAATGGAACCTTCCGTTTAGGCCTTAGTGGCTAACACTGATACCGTACGAGAGATTTGGTCCTCATTTGAGTCAATTTATTCATCCACCAATGACCTTTCCCGTTTATATGACGTTATGAAAGGCTTCTTTCAATCTCAGCAATCCGGGAAGCCGTTTCAGGATCATTTTCTGCAATTCAAGGTTTTGGTAGACGAGTTTGACCGGCTCCTTCCATTCATAAATCAGTTGTCCCAGTTTCAGCAACAGAGACAACTACTGGTGGTGTGCTTCTTGGCCAGTTTGGATTCCGAGTCCGACTCAACGCGTTCTCAAATCCTTGCCGAGGCAGATATTCCTACTCTTTTCGAGACATTCCGACGCCTAAGTCGAGCATCTCGTCGAGATGACTCTCGTGGTCCTACTGCATCCCCCTGTTGAGGCATCTGACCAATCTGCTCTAGTAGGTATTCATGGAAACCGCAACAGTCGAGGCCGCGGTCGTGGCAGGGGTAGGTCAGGTCATGGAGGGGGTCGTGATGGTGGTCGCGAGACCCGTACGTGTCATTATTGCGGAATTAGGGGGTACATTCGTAGTGAGTGCTACAAATTTCATGGCAAGCCCCCACTGGTGGGCTCATGCCACATCCGATTTCAGCCAGCCAGACTATATCCAGCTAAGTCCTCAGGGAGCATCCATCTCAACCAGATAAGTTGTGGAGATGACTACAGCAGAGTACGATCAGTACATGTATGGACAGACTGGACAGAATGCGAGTTCTTCTGAAGTACCAGCAGCAACATTTGCAGGTAATCCTACTGCATGTGTGGCTACCCCCCACACTGGGTTATAGATTCTGGCGCTTCTGCTCACATGGATGGATCATCAGGTATTCTCTCTTATTACAAGCTTACCCCTGGGCATGCTGGTGTTTTGGTAGCTAATGGATCTTCCCTAACTGTCAAGGGTTGCGGTGTTGCGACACCAACCTCTGCTCTCTTTTTATATAATGTCTTGCATACCCCTGATAACCCCTTCAATTTATTATCCATCAGTCAAATTATCTCTGATTTGGGTTGTTCAATGACATCCTTTCCTGATTCTTTTACTTTTCAGGATCTTTCGACGAAGAGGACTATCAGTAGAGGACGGGTCTCTGGGGGGTTGTACCTGCTGGATGCTGCTCCTGCTCAAGCATATTCAGCCGTATTATCTTCTGCTCTTGATATTCACTATCGTGTTGGGCATCCTAGTTTACAGAATCTCAAAATACTTTACCCTAGTTTAAAGTCTGTGTCGACTATTGAGTGTGAGTCATGTCGTTTTGCTAAGCACCTGTGTGTGCCTTTCTCTTCTCGTGTCAATAAAAGAGCTTCAGCTCCGTTTCAGTTAGTTCATTTCGATGTTCGGTCACCTATTTATTTGATTTTCGCTACTTTGTGAGTTTTGTTAATGATTACTCTCGCACCACATTTTTCTATTTAATAAAGCATAAATCTGAGATTTTGTCTGTGTTTACCCAATTTTGCATGACTATACGAAATCAATTTGACACTTGTGTTAAAATCTTGCGGAGTGATAATGGAGGGGAGTATTTGTCTACTGCTATGAAGGAGTTCTTGATAAGTCGTGGTATTTCCCATCAAAAGTCGTGTCCCGATACTCCCGAACAAAATGGGGTAGCTGAACAAAAAAATAGACGTGTTAGAAACAACCCGGGCTCTATTGTATCATATGCATGTGCCTCATCAGTTTTGAAGTGAGGCAGTTCTTACGGCGTGCTATCTCATTAATCGCATGCCGTTCACTGTATTGGGTGGTCTTTCTCCTATATTTATACTAACTCCTATGGCGTCTCTACACTCCTTGCCACTTAAAATCTTTGGTTACATATGCTATGTGCACGACACCAGAGCGCAGGTTACCAAATTTGATTCTCGTGCCCTCAAATGTGTGTTCCTTGGCTATCCTCAATTTCAAAAAAAGGTATCGGTGTTATTGTCCTGCCCTCCATCGATTTGTTGTGTCTCGGGACGTCACATTTCTGGAGTCCATCCCTTTTACTCCCCATCTTCTTCCCGTCCATCTCCCGCTCGCGAGTCATCTCCCCCTCCTTTGTCTGCCGATTTTATGATTTCTCGGGTTACCACTGATATTCCCGCTACATTTCCTGAGCCGCTCTCAACGCTGTCTCCTGCACCTTCACCTCCAAGTGATTCGATCCATGCTGAGCCAGTTCTCTCGTCGGCTGATCCGCCAGCAAGTGAGCCCTCTATTGCTGCCCGTCACCCCTATCGCCGATGTCGGGATCACCCCAAGTATGTTGAGTCTTATAAGGGGTTGTCAGCTTCCTTACAGGCCTTTATTTCTGCACTAGATACTACTGCTGTTCCGGGAAGTGTGTTTCAGAGGCTTTATCTCATCCTGGTTGGCCATCCGCTATGTTAGAGGAAATGTCCGCCTTGGAGCATAATGGTACTTAGGAGCTTGTTTCTCTTCCCGCCAGGAAGCAGGCCGTTGGCTACAAATAAGTCTATACCGTGAAGGTGAATCCTGATGGTTCTTTGACTCGTTTAAAAGCACGCCTTGTTGCGAAAGTATATGCTTAGACGTATGGTATTGACTACTTTGAGACCTCTCCAGTCTCCAAGATGACCTCCATTTGGTTATTCCTTTCTCTCACTGCCATCAAGAAATGGCCCCTGTATCAGCTGGATGTCAAGAATGCCTTACTCCACGGCGACCTTCAGGAAGAAGTTTATATGGAGCAAACTCCCGGGTTTGTTGCTTAGGGGGGGGCTGGCCTTGTGTGTCGACTTCGTTGGTCCTTATACGGTCTAAAACAATCTCCTCAGGCCTGGCTTGGGAGATTCAGCATGATGGTACAATAGTATGGACTACGACAGTCAGGCAAATATCATACAGTGTTCTTTCGTCAGACTGACGCAGGATGTATTCTTTTCGTTGTCTATGTTGATGATATTGTTATTACTGGTGATGATCATGTTGGGATTGACAACCTAAAGACTTTCTTGCAGTCACAATTTCAAACGAAGGATCTTGGACACTTGCGATATTTTTTGGGAGTTGAGGTAGTTAGAGGTAAGCATGGGATCTTTATTTCTCAAAGGAAATATGTGATTGACATTCTGCGTGATGCCGGTCTACTGAATGCAAAAAGTGTGGAGTCTCCGATAGACCCAAGTATGAAGCTTCTTCCTGGTGAAGATGATGTGTTTCCTCATCCCAACAAGTATCGACGAATGGTGGAGAAACTTAATTATTTGACTACCATTACTAGACCAAACATTGCCTATCCGGTCAGCATTGTAAGTCAATTCATGTCTGATCCTCGTACTCCCCACTGGAATGCAGTGGGGTTCGTATTCTCAAGTATCTCAACTGCAACCCAGGGATGGGTCTACAATTTTGTGATCGGGGTCATTCGCGTACTGAGAGCTATTCTGATGCAGATTAGGTAGGATGTCCAATTGATAGAAGATCCACATCAGGGTTCTCTGTTTTTGTTGGTAGGAACTTGGTATTGTGGAAGAGCAAGAAGCAAGATGTAGTGTCGAGATCCAGTTTTGAGGCGGAATACAGGTATATGGCGTTGGAAACATCCGAAATCATGTGGGTTCAACAACTTCTCACTGAATTAGACGAACCGCCTATGAGTCCTACCAAGTTGTGGTGTGACAATAAGTTTGCTGTCTACATCGTTACTAACCTAGTGTTTCATGAGCGGACTAAGCACATCGAGATCAATTGTTATTTCATCCGTCAAGAGTATAAGAATGGCACTATTAATTTTGGCTTTGTTCGATCTGGTGAACAGTTGGCTGACGTGTTCACTAAGGC
>JAOTRH010002530.1:0-24184 GCA_034768845.1 Heliamphora exappendiculata
ATTTTAATTAAACAGATAAATTTATCTTTTTGAAAAAAAAATGCTCAAATAGATAAAATATTCAAACAGATAAATTTATCTGTTCGAAGAAAATACTCAAACAAATAAATTTATCTATTTGAAAAAAAAAATACTTAAACTGATAAAATTATTTATTTGAGGATAAATTACTGCAGACCTAATAGCAAGACCAAGGCATTTATCGCCGTACTGGTAAGTATAGTATGAGATGTTTTCACATTTTTAATAAGTTCATTTGAAAGAGTTAAATTTTGTGCATATTTTTTATTTAATTTACAAATATTTTTTGTATGATCGGATCAGTTTATTGCGTAAAATTTAATAAATTTGTTATCCATATAAAACTTTAGGTTGACTCGATACTTGTAACTAAGTATTTGCATAATGTTCTTTTATAAATAATGTAAATAAAAGTTACAATTTAAATTTTTTTTTTAAACAAATGTTATTCAATCACTTAGTTACAGGTATTAAATCAATCTAATTTTTTTACAGATAAGAAACTTGATGAAATTTACGTAATAAATGAATTCAATTATAAAAATATATTCGAATACTAAATAAATATAAACACGCTATATGTAAAAAAATTTCAAAAAAACTACATATAAACAAAAATCTTAGTGAATTACTAAAAAAAAACTAAAAATTATCTTTTTTTTGTTTTTATCTCTTTTTTTTGTATTTGAATTCGTTTTTTCGATTTTGCAATTATGCATGTATTTGGGTGCATAAAACGATAGAAAAGACGATGATGACGATGAAAAAGACGATGAAAGAGTGATGGTATTTTTATCTCAAAAGTACCTTGCGCGTTAAAATTTTTATGCGGATGGATCTTACTCGTTAAAAATTTTTATGCCGGACGAAAAACAGTAAGCGACGTATAAATTGGACTGTTGCACTAATTTTTTGTAAAAAAAAATAGTTTAAAAGTTATGTTACAAAACAATTTACTTTGAACTCAAATTAATTTTTAAGCTAAAAATGAAAAAAAAATAAAAAAAAAAGACTTTTAAACTAGTTACCAATCGAGGCATAAGTTGGATTTTTTAGTCTTATATGAATTTTTTAAAATTTTTAATCAAAAATTTTATTTTTTTAATTTTTTATAATAAAAAAAATCTAAAAAATATATTCAATTTTCTCATTATAAAAATTTTCTACTAAAAACAAAAGAATATATATAAAAAAAAAACTAATCCAAATACAAGCATAATTGCTAAACAAGTTTCTTTGGCATTTTAAACTTTAAATAAAAAGATAAAAAATTGAACTTAAATTTGTTTGACAAACAAGGCCATAGTGTTGTGATAAATATTTGAGAGGGACTTGATGGGATCGGGGTTGGTGGCGCCAAATCAGTGAGAAGTTTTTCGCGCGGAGCCTGATTGAGCCACAGAAAAAAACGACGTCGTTTTTGGCTTTCCTTTTGCTGTCCATTTTTTAGCCAAACGACGCCGTTCCAGCGCGCAGCACCGATCCCCAACCCGTGCTTTTTCCACAATGCAGTTACAGTACTCCCTTTGACAATTTTTATACACCATTAATGACCTGTTCTTTCTTGTACATGTATTTATTAACTTCTTACATGTAATGGAGTTTGTCAAAATTATTATTAAATAGCTTATAAATTATAATTTATAATAAAAATTATAAATATTTGATAAATATTGTAATTTGTAATTAAAATAAAAGAAAAAATAATTATAAATTATCGTAAAAATTATAAATATTTAAAAAAATTTATAATTTATAAATAAAATTAATAATAAAAAATTAAAAACTACTAATAATAGTATTGTTAAACACCACGGTATCCAGAAAAAAAAGAGGGGGTTGTTCATCAGTCTCATGTTTATGATTTTTTTTTTAAAAATGGATTTGAAAACTTCATTTTGATTAAAACAGCCAAGTGGGTTCGTTTCAAGTTTGGAATTTTTGCGCAGCTTTGAATATAGAGGCCTTTAATTGTGTTTCGTCTAATTTTTTTATAAAATTTTTTTTATTTAATTTTTTCTCAATGTAAACCTAAATAAATGTACTTTTTAAATTCATTTTGTCTTGAGTAATTAGAAAAGTAAAAAACTTTGATTAGGCTTTGGTGAATTTTTTTGTTTTTTGTTAATTTTTTTTGAACTTTAATCCGAATGAAGATGTGGAGAAATAAAAAAAATAAAAAGTTAAATAAAAAAATAATAAAAGTTCAGAAAAAAACATAAAAAAATCCCTAAAAAAACTTGGTTCACCTTCAAACAGATGCTTTGGAACACTTCGAAAAAACAGAAGTTGTGAAAGGACAAATTAGTCATTTCAAGAAAACAAGTAATATATATATATATATATATATATTTGTAATAAAGCTGGAAAATATCTGTCCGCCATTTCATGTTACATGGAGAATTAATGTTGCTTGACTAGGGGATCTGTTAGCCAACTTAGCAAAGTTCAAGGCCTAAATAACCTTTTTCTATAAATATCAGCTTTTCCTTACCCTCAAAGTCACTTACATATATACCCTCTAATCATATCCATCCTCACACATACATATATATATATATATATATAGCAATACAACAAAGTTCAAAAAGTCTCAAAAGTGTGAGAAAGAAAACCACCACTTCTTCTCAACATCAAGGCATATATTGATCCATCTAGATATATCTAGCTAGTTAACTATTTTAATCCTGTACGCATTTAAGTAAATTTGATTCATTCATTTTCTAACAATGGTGAAGAGTGAGCCCAAGACCCCATCAGAGCCATCCAATTCCCAAGCAGTTCCATCATCATAGTCGTCGTCGTCAGTGATCACGAAGAAGAGGTATAATGGAGTGAGGATGAGAAGCTGGGGCTCATGGGTGTCTGAGATTAGGGCACCAAACCAAAAAACCAGAATATGGTTGGGCTCTTATTCCACTCCTGAGGCAGCTGCCAGAGCCTATGACGCTGCACTCTTCTGCCTCAAGGGCTCCTCTGCCACCTTCAACTTCCCACCCTCCTCCTCCTCCTCCTCCTCCTCCTCCCTTCACCACCACCACCACCACTTTCCTCAAAATACCATCTTGTCCCCCAAGTCCATCCAAAGGGTTGCTGCCGCCGCTGCCGCCACTCCACCACCACCACTACCACCTCTCTCCTCCTCCTCATCGCCATTGCCGTCGCCGTCTTTTTCTCCATCAAATGATCATCACATTGATGAATTATCCTTAGATGCCTACAAACCTTGTGGAGTTTATGAGCCGACAATGTCATTATGGAACAACTTTGATTCACCAAAATACTCGGATGTGCTAAATGGGTTCTTGTTCGGTCCGCCGATGATTGAAGACTGTTATGACTACGAAGAAGACGACGATATTCGGCTTTGGAGCTTTTGCTGATCATCAATGTCGGTTCGGTATTATGTGTGTATTTTTTTTTATTCATTATTGGATGATCTTCAGCCAAATGCTTGAAGTTGAAGACTATACCGACAGTGACCAATATTCACGTATTTTGTGTTGGCTGTTGTTTATTTTCATTTTGAACAATGCTAGTAAACAGAAATAAAATTCAGAAAAAGTATTCATAATAGAATTTAAATGGTTACAATTCATTTGAGTGCATTCTTATCTTATTAAATATGAATTTTATCCATCCAAATTATATTTTGAGTATTTTTTTAAATTTTATTTTTGAATACATAGCATTATTATTTTATTTTTAGTAATTTTTTAAATTATTTATTACTATTTTTTTATTATTTTCGAATCATATCTTATCGACAAAAGATAAAAAAAATTTAAAAAATTCAAAAAGCAACGACATTTAGCCCAAACAGGGCAGGCCAATGAATTTTGAACTGAAAGAAAGATTTTTAGACTCTCCCCATGTAAAATTGTTGCAATTTGTTTCATATGCGAATTGGCAATTCAACATCTACAAATTTATAAACGACTAAGATGTTATTTACCAAAAATTATTTCATGTGTAAGGAATCTGATAACGAAAATACTTTATACACGGATAATTAATTACAACGTTTACAAAAGTTTTATTTTAATTATCTATTTGTATTGAAATTAATAAGTATTGTGAATTTTAATATAAATGAAATTAAAATTCAATTTCTATTGTTGGTTTGTTTGTTTGTACATGTAGTGTTACCGAACTCGTAACCATGTTAGCGTGTGTTCAATGAACATGTATTCTTAATAAAAGGTGATTTTTATTTGAAATAATCATAATTTCCTAATGTAGGATATTTTTTCTCAATATATAAATCCATAATATATATATATATATAATAATTGGCTACATTTAATTAGTTTCAATAAGAAAAAAGAAAAAACAGTATTTTACATGACATTACTAAACTAACTATATTTTAAAATAAGTTTTGAAGGACTAACATTAATGTTAAAAAATAAAAATATTTAAGTAATTTTTTCTCTTTCTAGATCTCACATATTTGGACAGTTTCAAAAAAGTAATTTTAAGTAAAACTAAGGCCCCGTTTGGGTGATTTTGCTTATTTATTTATTAATTTATAAGTTAAAAAATAAATCACGTCGTTTGAATAACTAAATAACTTAAAAATAAAAAAATAAACAGATAAGCAACTGGTCAAAAGAAAAAAAAAATAAACAAATAAACTCGTTTGGGTAGCTAAATAAACAAATAAGCTAGCTTATAAGCTACATAAGCTGGCTTATAAACAAATAAATAAATAAATTTGTTTGAATAGCTAGCTTATAAGTAACTAAGCAAATAAGTCACAAGCCACCCAAACGAATTGACTTAAATGAAATTTAATTTACTTGCTAATAAGCAAATAAGTCAATAAATAAATAAATAAGTTCCACCCAAACAAATCCTAAATCTCTCTATTTTTTATTTCTCTTTATTTTTTTCATCCATAATTATTAAAACAGGTGAATTGAGTAATAATACAACCATTTCTTTTCTTTTCTTTTTTTTTCTTTTCAAACCAATCTATCCAAACAAGTTGTAAAGCCATTGATTGTGATCTCATGGCGCATCATGGGTATTAACACTGAGGAGCTCTCTCTCTCTCTATCTCTCTCTCTCTCTCTCTCTCTCTCTTATTGTACCTATCCATTTTCCGTTTTTCTCCTTCTTCCGCTGTTGATATGATAATCCACTGGTTTGTCCCGTATTCCAACTCTTTTGTTAATTTAATTCGATTTTCTTTTGGGTTTCTGGGTTTTCATTAACTTCCAATTGTATGCTTTCTTGAAAAAGATTGCGAATTGTTTGAAGTTAATGTTATCCAAGTTCCAACTCGTACCTATGAAACTGCAAATCCATAGCCATAAGAAACTCATGATTCGTGAACAACTTTGAATATCATAATAATTGAGAGTAGATGTTTATTGTAAGAAAAATGCTAATTGTACCGACAACAAATGGCCCACTAAACACAAATAAGAGACATGGGTAAAGATTTTGATTACTCGGAGTTTATTGTCAATAAATTTTTACCCATGTATTTGGTCGGTCATTAGTTATCTGTGCACATAATACAGCTTAATAATATAGGATAACAGGATTATTCTGATAATATTATTGAAATTTTCTCCAGAAAGTAATGTTTTTCCACGCACACATGACAATAGTCGTCCATTGTTCATGCAATTAACATTTTTCTATATTATGTTATGACAAAAAACAAAAATAACCATTAAGAATCAAACAATCATATACATGAAAATACGATTTACGTAGTTCACTTAATACTATGGTTATGTCTATGAAGTTGTGGCGATTTTTATTATTATAAAAGCCAGTACAAGTTATAATAATATCAAACTCTAATTGAAGTAATAAATATGAAGACCCATAATCGGGTTAGAAATAAAAACGGGTCAAGATTTTATTTTGCTCGGTTATACTTGTGGGACGAGTCGGGTCATGGATCGAACCAAAAAAATAATCAGGCTCCACACGCCTAACATATTATTCTTGCAAACTTCGTGAGTTGTCCTAAATGATAACTGTTTTTTTTTCCGGGTACTTTAGAATATAAATCCTTTGGGTTCAATTCCATCATCCGGACATTGTTATTTTTTTCCCAGATGGAGTTTAATTTGCAATGCGGTTCTTAGTACAGTACTATAAACTAGAATTCATTTTAGTCAAGCAGAGTTCTTTATTCTTCGATTGGTTTCATCTATTAAGTTATGAACAGGAGGGGGTTAATGTAATTGTTCCAAAATGGAGAAATTAACTGTATTTTCTTAAAAATCTCAAGGGAGGTAAGTGTAATTTGCCTAATGCATTCAATCAACTTCTTTAGTTTTAGGTCTTCCTGTTCTCTACTATGGCAACCAACTGATATGCATCATGTCTTTTTCAAGAGCCTTTTCATTTTCCTTTTCTTATTAATGGAAACCAAATAAATATTTAGCTGCTTCATTTAAAAAATATATATATTTAGCTGCTTCATTTTTTTCTCCTAATAATTTGCTTTATCTTGCTCTTTCACTCCATAAACCCCTCCACAAATCCTTGATCTGAACAAAGTCTTAAAGTATCCATATCTATTTTGCTTTGAGGTTCCAAAAGACTAAAAAGGTGTTTATCTCAAAGTTTCTTTATCCAAAATCTGAAAGGTGCTCTCCCCCGAGACAAGTATGGAAGAATGGCACTTTAAATTTGAATCGAAGTATAGATTCAGGCGTAATATGGAAGTTGTGGGCTCTGCGTGGTTAGTAAACTTTGGTAGCTAGGGAGGGTCCTTTATTGTGTCTTGGAATTCCCTTGTATTTTTTTAGATGGCTTCTTAATTCTTCAGTTGCATGGTTGAAAGAAACTTTTCAGCGTTGTTGGTGTAAGAATGAGGCAACTTTTTGCCTCACCGTGCACATGGTGCTGCAGGTAGAGGAAGGATACTATTGGCTCTATATATGTGATAATATTAAAGAATATGTTCGCACTTGTCTCATATGCCAACAGAATAAGTCGGAGCATTTAAAGCAAGACGGGTTGCTTGAACCTTTGCCTATTTCATCTAGGTCGTGGGAAAGTGTACCTCTAGACTTTATCATGGTAGGAATGAGGCCTTTTAATTTCCTTATTTTGGGAACTTCTTATTCTTACCTTAGATATCAATAGCCTATGCACCCTGCCACCATTATAAGTTCCTCAGGTAATTCTAGTCTTCACAACGGCGCATTATGCCTTTCTTTTCATCTCCTTCTCCTTCTCCTTCTGCTTCTTCTTTTTCTCTCCCCCCTTTCATTTTTGGTCGCTCAGAACTTACCTTCAATAATTGTAGACTAGACGGCCTGATGAAATCAGGTGATATTCAGATTGGTATCCTCTACTGTTGCCAACTGGCTGTTCAAGTGGCTTAATTGTTTTTCCTTGGCTTGATAAAGTGGCTGACAACAAATTTTTATTCTATCCATACACATCCATAACAGTTTATTAAAGACTTCTAATTTTTGATTAGCAGGTTACTGTGGTTCCTTCTTCTTTTCATATAAGTATCTGGGCTGAAACTCATGAAGAGAACAATTATCAGACTTTAGAAAACTACCTATTACTGCCATTTCTATTTCAGGAAACAGACTTTTCACAGAAAGTGTAGGAAGGCTGTCTACCTCTTATCTCTCTCTAACCTGTCACGGGTTCGAAGCATAGAAACAATTTGTTGCGAATGCAAAGTAATAAGATTGCGTACTATAGACCTATTGGGATTCACCCCCCTCCCTCGACCTTGCATAGGCGGGAGCTTCATGCACCAGGCTGCCTTTTTACTATAGACTTCCTTCTACATTATTCACTCATGGGAGATTTTGACTGGGAAAAAGCCATTCAAAGTCTAATATTGCTCTGATTTGTGTGCAAATTGAACCCTAAGCTCTCTAATTGACAAATGACCATTGCATCATTCAAAAAAAAAACAAACAACAAGGAAGTTGTTTCACTATTTTGTGTTGATGCAGCTCTTGGGCTAAACCTGTGGTTGATAATGACTGACCCATACTTTATGGTTGTAGTTGTAACAAATTCTTGTCTCTTTGTTACAGCAAAGGGGAAATCGACAAATGCAAAATTTTCGTGCTCCTTCACTGATCCAAAAAAAAATTGTTGAAGAAATACTAGAGAAAAAATTAGCCATAGTTCTTTCAGATGTAAGTTGAATGTATGGTCTTTCATTGCAACTTGAAATCTCTTTCTGGTTTAGGGCTGAGAAAGCAAAGAATGCAGATCAAAGAGGAGACCATTAAGCAACATGTGGAACATCTTGGTGCTCTGGTATCAAACATAACTAAGAAACATCTTAGCTTGGATTTGATTCACCTGGTTGTGAGTTTTCTTGTCTTCCCTCTTAACTCCCTATAAAACGTGAGTACTTCACTTTATGTATTAAGTGTTTGTTTCACATGCCATATCAGGGAATGGATTCAAAGGAAAGTGAAATTATGATTAATTCATTGTAAGAGGGGGCGTGATTGATTCACCGACCTGCGAATGATATAGAGGAAAACTATGACACTCTCATCGTGAACGCTAATAAAACAGCAACAAGTTGACCTTGGTTTCTAATAAACATCTGGTATGGATGATCTTGATATGTTCTACTAAGATGTTTCCAAGGTTGAAGAATGTTTGTATTTCTCGCAAGCTGATATATTTTACCTTGGTTGTGACTGAAAAATTTTGTAAGAGAGAAACTTTACAATCTAAAAGTTTTGTAGTTGGTAGGACAAAAATAGAATTTTTGGAATTTACGTTTTGGAAATTTACTAGTAGTAACAACTAACAAGGGGATATAGAAATTTGAGATGTGAGAGAGTCCCCAAAAGAATCATTTTTCTCATATAAGAAAAAATAATGTTATACTACCCATGTTTCTTGCCACGTATTTTTATCTGGTGGGTACGGGGAATGGGGCCCATATTAATAAATACACGTGGGTCCACTGGTTTGCGTCTAGCAAGAACGAAATGTGTAGCATTGTCCTATAATAAAATTGAATAATGCTTCAACAAGATGTTAAAAATGGTGGCCTTCTTTTTCCCATTTTTTTGTTTTGGAAGATATGGTGTCAATATTTTTTTTCTTTTTTTTTTGAAAGATGGTGTCAAATTGGTTAAGGAAAAACCAATTAATGTGCTTTAGGCTTTAGCCATGTTCGATGAAGACTTGTGAATGCCCGGTAAAGTGGAGCAACTGCTTATCCAGAATCTGTAAACTGAAGCCACAACATGAGTAACTAATATTACTTAAGAAATGTGCTGTGAATACAGGTGATATTGGAGAAAGTTGATTCTAGTTTCTGGGGAAATAGCAGAGGTACTGAGATTGAACATGGGTTTGACACAGCAGGGAAATGCTTGTACAGCCAACTCTAGAAAAATAGGATACAGAATTACAGATACAGAATGACCACGACAATAGAATGATTATTGTTATTATGTATGGAAAAGATGTCTGATTATATAATTATTTTTTGACAAGAAATCGTTTCTGCATTTTTTATTTTCAATTATATAGCTTATACTAATTTTCTTAAATTTGATGCTTAATTGCATAATGCATGATAAGGGAGATCATACTCATAGAATATCAGTCCATATCTATATTATACATCCTACTACTACTTTATTGCAGGATGCTTGAATTGCGGAAATTAAACTGTATATACAATTTCAAACTTTTTTTTTTTTCATAGAAAGGTTGAATGCTTTCGTTAAATGATCCTATCTTCAAGAGTGTCTGACAATGCTGGTATTTGATGTTAGCTGAGCGGTCAAGAGGATTGCTCAGTTGGCCAAAAGTCTGCGTGAAATGTTTGATATTGTGTTTAAAAATTACAAACATGTCTACAATGCCATTTTTGTTTGGAGTCTTCAGGAAGTGCAAGTGTTCAACATGTGCTTGGAAGGGTACACCACACAAGTAGTGAAGCTTAAGCATATATTACGCTAATAGAAAATTTCCCTCCACCAGCCACTTCTTTGCAAAATGTATTACTCATTATGCCCATGGATGATAAAAGCAACCAATCTGAAGCTTGAAAATAGATCAAAACTGTTCTCTGATGTGAGTGCATGTTGGCTATTAATAGCCAAAAGGGTCCACATTATGTCATTTATGAATTATTTCTTGGCTGACGAGGAGGATTCAAGGACTAGAAAAGTTGTGCTTTAAACCCATCGTCTTGGTACCTCAGAGAATGAAGAATTCCATCTATGGAGCTGTGGGGGGAAGAATTAGCATTGAGGTATACATATGATTCCTCGATGACAGAAGCCTTGTTGCGGGAATTTGGTTCCGTTTAACAAGATATTGTGAGGCATAGACTGGTGAGATGATTTTGACAGCTAATAATGTAGTGAATTGGGGGATTGGAACCCGGGGTGATTTTGGTGTGTGAATCAATGAACCATCTAGTGTGCCTTTCTTTGGGTTGTTTGTATTTGCTTAGAGTAGGAATGGTTCAATGGCAGGACTTCTTAGTTTAGTTAGGAAGGTTTTGTATGCTTTTATAAGAGCTTTTAAGGATCGAGAAGTTCATGTAGCCATGGGATTCTTTGAGGCTCTTAATAGAGTAGAGATGGCCACCTGGATGAGGATGAGATCAGATGCAAGGCTTTAAAATCTTGAAACTTCGAAGTTTATGCCTTTTTATCTCAGACTGGTGGGAGCAGGGGATAGTTCTTTCCCTTGGAAAGGAATTTTTCATTTAGAAGTCCCTTCCAAGTTGGTTTTCTCATATGGGTGGTTGGTCATGACAAGTTCTTAGTCTGTATGATCTTGTAAGTAGAAGTAGAAAAAGTAATTGTTGAACATTATGTGCAAGGCTGAGAGGAATCAGTAGACCTCCTAACTCATTCATTGTAGGATGGTTGGGGAGCTTCAGGGGTTGGTGCTTTTTCTATCTGGGGTGTACACATGTTTCCTATGGTGGTTAAGCATTTATTTCTTGGTTGGGAGGGATTTACTTCTTGGTTGGTAGAGGATTTGTTTTCTCTAAATAAGAAGCAAATTTTGAGTACTTTATATATCTGGGCCTTGGACAGGATGTTTTGCTTCCTCTATACTTCTTTTTTTTTGGATTTATTGCTATAGATGCTGTGTTGTGGTGGAGTTCTTATTCAGTATACTTCTTTTATACATGGGTGCACTTCTTGGTGCATTTGGACGGAGTTGATGACCAACCAATACCAACATTATTTTTTATTAGTGTCGAATAGATATTTAAATGGGGCGTGGCCAAGTGATAAGGCAACGGGTTTTTGTCCTGTTATTCAGAGGTTCAAATCCTTCCATCTTAGAGCATATTTCATTCTATTCGAACAAAAATTATTTTTTGAAGAATTTTTTATTTAAAGGTCTAATATTGGATACAATTTGATTCTTCTTTCTACTTTTTGATGGTTCTTCTTTAAGTCATATCTTTTTTAACAAACTTAAACTGCATCGAGTTCAAATGACACACTGATGTAATTGAATCTATTTGTAATTTGGGTAAGACAAAAACATAAATCACAAGAATTTGAATTCAATAAAATTGGGTGATTTTAAGCCATTTCATCCTATATTTTATTTTCCCTAGATATCATACTAGATGACAAACTTACATAAAAAGATTGTCTTCTCGTCTTCTAAGAAAAGAAGTGAAAGCAGTTACAAACACTTAAATTGAACCGAAGCAACGAGAGATGAAATTCAATTAAAGGGAATGCACGCTTGCTAACTCTCCTAAAAGGGGGCATTCGGTAGGAAAGCCGACCATTACATTATAAGTTCTTATTTGATTGATTAGAACTCTATGCGGGCAGGTACGAGCTGCAGAAGATCTGAGACAGGTACGGATTTGGGTCTCACTTAAGCATCTCTCAGCCACCATCAAACAGCTTTGAAGAAGCTTTCACCGTACCTCTGAGCCTTATTCTCTCAAAAATCACCCATGGTTGCTACTTCTGAGATAGGGGTAAAGGCAATGGGTCTTATTCTACATTTACTCCACTTTAAACTAGCCTTCAAGCTCTGGCTTTAGAGCCAGCTTCGGTTTTAGCCTATGCTTAGCCCAGTTAAGCTCTAACCAGATCTATGATCAGCTATTCAGCTTCTAAAGGTGCGAGACCATCTTGGTATTTCTCTCCCTTGGAATACTCTTCCAAGTATTGCCCTCTATCTTCGTTCAGCAAGATGCCCTCATTTCAGGCAAGCCAGGATGTCCAGATCAGCCAAGTGAAGCCTAAAACACCCCAGGTTTGTCCTCGAGTCGACTCGACATCTTGATGCTATATTAACGTCGAGCCTAGCTCCACACAAACCTTGAGTAAAACAGTGGCCGGTCCACTTCACAAGGCCAAAAATAAGCCCCTCCCCCTGTGCAACATCCATTATCATCTATAAAGCACGGATACTTCGAGAATTGCCGTACAAGTATCGGATATATATCAAATATCGATACGTGCCCGATACATTAGGATACGTATTGGATACGCTTGATAAGTATCTAAAAATAATTTTTTTTTTTAATTTTGAATACATTTTAGATACGCCCAAAATACAGGAGAAATGTATGGAATACGTTTTAGATACCGATGGAATACTTTTTGGATACTGGCGTGATACCTTTTGGATGCGTTTCAATTTTCTTTTCTTAAAGTTTTTTTTTATTTAGTTAATCTTTTGGTTTTATTTATTTATTATTTATTCAATTATTCTTGATTTTGATAGTTACTGAACGTTTTAAAGTAAGAACAAAATGAATTAACTTGTACTTTTAGTTTAGTTTTATATATAATACTATACTACAAACTATAAAAAAATATTCTTTTTACAAACTTATCTTAGCTGTACCTGTATCCTAATTTTTTGAATTTTGTAGTATTGCTGTATCCGTATGTATCTTATCGTATTCATATCCCATATCCCTATTCATGCTTCCTAGATTATCATTAATTTGAAGATGAAGAATCCTAAATCCTTCCACTCTTTTTGGCCTTTAGAGGAGACTTAAAAAAAAAATCATCATTGTTTTGCTGCACATTAATAGAAGAGGTTTAGAGTTGCAAATGAGCCGAGTCTTAGGCTTAGCATAAGATCATAATAAGCTTAAAAAATGTCTTCAAAATCATTTAAGTTGATCTCAAATAAGCTTCAATTGAGACGATCATAATCCTAGCTCGAGTAGCTTGATTTTATGCAATCTTAGGATGCATATTAGCTTATCGCACCAAAAAAAAAATCAGCAGGCTTCAAAAAGGGGTTCAAGCTTACTTTGTTTACAACACAGGCTGATGTCAATTGAGCTTTTACTGAGCCAAACACAGTCGAGTTCGAGTAGGTTGGTTTGTTTTGCAGCCCAAGTATTATGCTTTTGATCCTGATACTCTCTGTCTTTTTTCTTGAGATTTGAAGGAGAGGAACTAAACCTACCTTTTTCCACGTGAACCTACTTCATTAAGGGGTAAGCAAGAATTGGCTCTCTGGGAGGGGATGAAGCACCTTATCCCCGGATTTACAGGGTCCCATGGGGGGGGTTTGGGTTTAGGATTTAGAATTACATGTGCAGCATTTAAGCTCAAGCTTGATATTGGAATTGGTTTCCTTGGCATCGTTATTGTTGTTTACTTGTTAATATTCCTCTTTCTTTTCGTTCCCACTTACTCAAGTCTCAGATTCTGCATGAGCCCCTGTAATATGATTACCAATAATTAATAATTTGTTTACAAAAAGCTTCATACTTTTCAACGACACAGATTGACATTAACATTTCTTCGCGTTTCTGACTAATTTCCTTGTTGGAAAGGAATAATTATCTTGACACATTGTGGACAACTGCATGGAGATTATTATTCTCATTAGATTACCACTTACCTTTCCGTGGCCCAGATTCAGCACGCTAAAAAGTTGTAATGGCATTAGAGTGTCCATTTTCATGAAAATGAGTAAAACCATGGCACTGGTTCTTTGATGTAAGCTCCTAGTTCTTCTGTAGCACATTGGTAATGGAAAAAGTCTTAAAGTCAGCTCCTAGTAGTGGCTTCCATTTCACCCAGAGATGCAACATGGTTCACTGTTTCTGACATTTAGCATTAACAGGAGAATTATCAATTGATAGAACCCCTTGACAGGAGCTAATTGATTCACTTGAGATGTTAGTTGGGTGAATACAAAATTTAGCACAACTTCAAGTAAAAAATGGTTAAAAACAAGTTTTTCCAAGAGTGTATCTTGGCAGGTTGAGAGAATTAGGAAGTGAGGTCTAGTTGCTTCAACAGCGGAAGGTGTTGAGGATTGAAGTTTTTGTATAGGGGTATGATGTAGGGTGTGGGCACAAAACTTCTAAATTCAGAGTGTACTGCAGGGATTCTTTGTGAATTATATGACAACCAGGTTTCCATCTTTGGGTAGTAGTAGAGTTTTACTTGTGAAGTGTCTCATGATTGGTGATACTGCTAGTCCACAGTAATGGTAGTTTGAATCTTGAGGCAAATGATCAGGATTGTAGGCCATTTACCATGCCACTATTCTAGCAGAGATGGATCCTTGGAATACCATATGGGGTTGGTTTGCTTCATTATCAGACTGCTATGTTTGTTGAAGACAACTTCCATCTTGTGGTCAAATCTCTTTGCCTATAGGAAGATATTATGTTAACCCAAAACCTTAGCCCAACCAATAATTGAAATTCAAAACTTAGGTGATTTGCAGTCAATTCAGTGAGCTCATGGCGACCATTGGTTTCTCGTGCTGGTTCTCGCCCCCAACTTGTTGGCTGCGTAGCTTCTACAATGGAATGAATTACTCATAGGATCTAAAGTCAAATTTTAGTTATCAAATGAACCATCTGACCGCTGCTATAATGAAATTGAAATTGCCATTGGCCCCAAGGATTTGAGGGAAAGCCTCAAAAGCCTTATCTAACCTCCAAGGATGGCAATAAACCGGTGAAAGGAGGCATCAGAAATGAAGGGCTAGATAATTTCATTGCGATGCAGAATTTAGTTGAGGCTTCTCAAGTTCTATGATTATCTTGACTCCACTCAACGAAGCGTTTCAACTGTTTGGGGTGCCATGTTTAGTACCATCTTCATCTCGAGCTGAATGTAAAATGTGACTTAAAAGTCATGAAGGATTTTGTTTAGGTCTGGTTCTATTCTATCCAAGTTTCTAGTGCAATGTTAATTCCACATGCTCCAATGAGATGCTGATTTTCAACCACCTGGCATTATTTTGGGACAGCGCTTGAGGGGGAAACAAAGTCATTTTTTAACCCGTTCATGATTATGATGAAATAAACTACTAAACTCTTAAGTCACATTGCCATCTCATTTCCTCAGGATAGGCTGTGGTGCGGCAGAAGATAGATCTTCAACTTTCCACAGCCGCTCTGAGCCATTGCTTTCAAAGGGATGACCATTGGGTAATCCTTTTTGCTTTTTTTGTGAGCGGCACGTGCATCCCTTTTATTTTGAAAGGATGCATCCACTTCCACTTGCTTAGACACAGAACTACTCACTATCAGAATTATGTCACCACTTTATTTTATAGGGCCTGCTTGCTGCGACTTAACAACCACAGCTTATAACTTTTTTTTTTATCTCAGAAGTTGTGTCGGCTTGTTTGGTACATATTATGCTTATGGGTTAAAAACAAATATTAAAAAGCTGGAAAAACTGATTGTTAAGAAGTTCCATATTGATGCCTTTTGGCTTCCGCTTGTAAATCATCAACTTCATCGATGCTAGTCATCATAATGCAACCAACTTACAACTTTTATCGAAAATAACATATCCACCTTCAAAATATGTCTATCGATTCGTCTTGGGTAGCTTGCAGTATCTTTGGCAGACCAATTGATTCGTCTGTATTAAATGTGCATCTTCTTCACTTTTCAACACAAACTTTATATCTCCGAATTCTTAGCTCTCAATTAGTTACTGGTTCATTGATTTTACTGTCACAGTGTTACTTTGCCACCGTTGGGGCTCACAATTTAGTTTTCTTTTTCAAGCTCCCAACTTATTCGACATATCTCATTGAAATTGTGATGGACAGTCATTACTTAATCATTGAAGACTGATTCTTACATTATCTTCGGGTTTGAGTAAATATTTTAAATCCCACATAACACTGAATTTTTTGAAGAGAATGTCTTCTAGAATCAATGTCACTTAACGGGGAGTTATATATCCCATCCCCCCAGTAGGTATCAATATTTTTGAGAGAAAGACATTAAAATAAAGTGTTTCAAAACTTGGACAAACTTTTTCAGTTCATCATTCTAATCTCATCTTCATTATGTGTTGGGCTCTAACTTATGGACGGAATCATCTAATAGAACACTGGCGCCAATACAATTTGTTTGGTGAAGTTTTGGTGCATTAGTTTGTTGAAAATATATTTTTAATAAAACATTAAATAGTGACTACAAATTGACTCAACATTTTAAGAGTTGTATCGTTTTTGAGACACTCGCTCCGAATGAACATATGTGTCTTTATAGTGACACATGTTCCGCATGACTAGATGTATTCCTTTAGTCATGAATATGTGTTCTTCATTTGTTTTGGCATAGAATTTCTATTGCATTCAGGAAGTCCAAGTCTGTTAATAGAAAGTACAAAACACTTTTTGGTTCTTTAGACTCATAAATTGTATGGGTGTTTTGGTAAGAGTTAGAAGCATATTTTCTTATTTCTAGAATATACCTAAAAAATTAAGCAATTGTATACAACTTTTCAGTTTTTGCATGCAAATTCATGAAATTCACCAAATTACATTAAGTAATATTGTACCCGTGTCACAACCTCTAGTTATAGCTAAGAGGAAAGGTCATATTTTTAATTCAGTTATGATACATGCACATATGTGGCCACAAAATCGAGCACGCCTCTCTCAAATGGGGTGGTCCCAGAAAAATATAAAACCTATCCCATGTAACATAGATGTGTCTAATTTTGTATTTTGGCACATGTACACATAGCATTTTTCTAATTCAAGGAGAGAAAAATCATCCAAAAAGTGAAAACTTCAAGCAAGAGAAATAGATTCCATCCACAATCAAAACCACAGAATAAAACCATAAATTTCAAAGAGTCAGAATTTGTACAGCGATATCAAAGTGAGGGTAGATGAAAAAAAATCATAAACTCTCACGGCCTGTGAAAAGCAATGTTATCACCTTGGGGATTAAGTGGTCGAGCGGAAGGGCCACAAAGAAGAGGTAAACCGTCTCAACCTCCAGCACCACCGGTTCCTTGAAAGAGACTCCAACCACAATCAAAACCACAGAATAAAACCATAAATTTCAAAGATTCAGAATTTGTACAGCCATATCAAAGTGAGGGTAGATGAAAAAAAATCTTAAACTCTCACGGCCTGTGAATAACAATGTTATCGCCTTGGGGATTAAGTGGTCAATACCTCGAGAGGAAGGGCCACAAAGAAGATGCAAACTGTCTCAACCTCCAGCACTGCCGGTTGCTGCCTTCTACGGCATTGGAATCCTCGGACTCGTCAACCCGAACTCCGATGCCTTCAGATGGAACCGGAAGTTCGTGCCGACAAACCGGACAAGAATTGTGGAGCTTCAACCAAGGGACAATGCAATCTGAATGATATATGTGGTTGCAAGGCAGCTCCTTTGCTTCCCCACCAACTTTGAAATCCTCTTTGCAAACAGGGCAATGCGAATCATTGGCCAGATGGCCTGGCGTGATCTTCACAGTTGGCAGAGCATTTATGGCCGATTCAGGCGCTGGGGGAAGACCTTGTCGGTCGTTTTGAGTTAGTTCTTCAATCAAGTTGCTTAACCCCGGTCCAACAAAGTAATCCCGAGGATTAGCCCCCAGAGGCACCAAACCTTCTAGTTGGGCATTTGGTCGAACGGGTAGAGGACCAGAAGGTCTGATGATAATCCAGGACCTAGGGCGGGCAATGATTCCGGTTTCTGGCCCCCAATCATCACTCTCGTCAATGACCCGGTTTCGCCTCCAGGGCCAGTGCCAGCCACGGCTTCCAGTTTCCGCCACCCTACTACGATCTCTTTCGTCATTATTTCTGATGTCGAGGCCGCGATCTCTCCGGAGATTCAGAGGATCGAGCACGAGAGAAAGTGCTTCGAGAATTCGGGCTTCTGGGGAGGGATCGAATTGGGTGAAATCGACAACGAGCGCCGGCCTTGCTATGTCAATTTCATACAGAAACTGTCCAAAGCAGCGAGGACAGACGATCTCGGACGGGTTTTCAGAGACAATCCTTACCGTCCGGTGACACTGATAGCACCAGTATGGCCGGGGGTTTCTGTTGCCGTTGGTTGTTTCAGGAGGAGGGGTCAAGGACATGATTGTGATTGCTAGAACTTCAAAATCGAAATGGGTTAAAACTGTTTCCTTCTGGGTGCGTCTTTGTTGATTGATTAGAATTCAAACTAGATGAAGAAATGCATATATATATATATATACATAGAAACATATTGAAGAATGTGACAACAGAACAAAGAATAGCTTCCTTTTTTGCTATACAAATAATGAGAACAGGATCAAGAATAGCTTTTGGGAGTCGAAAAAGCGATTCTCTTTCTCTCTGAGAATGCAGATTGCCTTTCACTCCATTCATCTCTTCTCTTTCTTCCGTAGAAAGCGAAGGCTGAGTGCGCTGCTGTGCAAACTCCGCCTTCGCATTTGGGGGGTTTTTTTTGGTAAGTTTGAATTTGGAGGGCAAGGTAACGGCTAACTTACGGATAAATTTAGGGTTAGTTTGTTTGGCCGGACTAATAGTCATATTAGTTCAGGTATATAGTTTAATATTGTGTTTGTTAAGTTTATGGATTAATAGTTCGGATTATTAATCCGTTAAATAGAAAATAATTGGTGAGGAAAAGGTGTGGAATTAAAAGTGAATTGGATTAGAGGGTGAATTTAAAAATTTTAAAAAATAATAAAAATATTAAAATAAATAACATAAAATTTAACAATAATGTAAAAATTAATTAATTAATTAATTTAAGTTAATTTAAAAATAAATTAACTTAATACAATGGTAAATCATTATCTAATTCGTTATTAAATTCGACTCAATTTAAACACAAAAAATTAATCTCATTTTATTACTAATCCTATTTCATTATCAATCCCACCTCACTATTAATCCAATACAATTCAGTCCGGTTTATCAAACGAGCCCTTAAGGTATACTTTGATAACTGGTATAGATTGGGTGTGATTAGTAACGAGTTAAAATTAATGTATAAATTAGTAATCAGGTAAGATTAGTAATAAAGTGAGATTAATTTTTGTACTCATGATTGATTTAGATGGAATTGAATAACGTAGAATAAAATTATATTTGTTAATTTATAATATTACTCTTATAGTAAAAAATTAATAAATATATTTTGTATTTTTTTATATTAGCTACTAAGCTAATTTTTTTAAAGGGGCTTTCAGTCAAAAGTTTAAAAAAATAAATTTTAACGCGCAAGGTCCATCAACAAAATTTTTAACGTTCGAGATCCAATTGGCTACAATATAAATAAATTTAACACAAATAGATAAATTTATATGTAATCATTCACTTTTATAAATTTAACACATATAAAAGACTAAAATATAATATATTATATTTACTTTTATTTTCATCTTTTATTTTTATTTTTCATATTCTAAATGCTAATCATTCATTAGCTATTATTTTTTATTTATCTTATTATCTTTAACTCTCGTTAATATTACTTACTTAAATTTTACAAATTATCATGATATATCACCACCTCATTATGTCCTGTTTCTTTCTTGACTTTTCTTTCTATTATCATCCTAATAAAAATAAGAATAAAATGGGACATCACATTTCTGTTCTCATCCCGTCATGTTTCGCTGGCATTCCAAATGAGAATGTAGCTTTGCACAATTAAAGTAACATTGTTAAAATTAGAGAAACATTCTCAACAACATTCTGTTTAATGAAAAGTTAAAATTTAAAGTCTTATCAAATTAGAGTAATTATTCAGTAATTTTAAAATATCATGTAATACTGTTTACATAACACTCTTAATAAATAACATAACGAAAAATACTTTGAGTGGAACAACAACGTCCACCCCTAAAATTAACATATATAGGCTTTGAATTGATGAATTTGGCATATTGACTTATTAACTTATTTGACTTTGTAAATTTTTTATTTTTAGTGAATTTTTTTCACCATTTAATTGAATTATTATACTTTTTAGAATTTTCTTATTGAGATGGGTCGAAAAGTAAACAAATTTGATTAAAATATAAAAAAAAATTTTAAAAAAACAAAAATAAGTAAAAATAAGTCAATAAGTCAAATTCTATAATGTTTAAATAAAAATAAATAAAAATAAATTAATAAACTAATAAACAATATTTGCTCAAATAGGACCATATGTTGTATATGCATGTTTTGAAAACTTGATGCATTTAATGATTTAAAGTAAAATAAAAGTAATGATATGTGGGACCAAATCCTTTCTGTACCCTTGAAACTTGAAAGGGTTTAGGTGGGAGAAAGAAACTTGGGAAGGAAAATATGTGACCCCCCACTAACTAACCTCTCATTAATTTTATAGACCGGCATTTACATAGAAAGTCAATAAAGACGATGAATTAAGTCACTTGGTGTTTCTTTGGTCTAGATTTTTTATACATTTTTTTAATAATTTTTTATAATTTTTTTGAAAATTTTAAATAATGGTACTTTTAGTTAAATATATAAAAGGAATAGTCCAACATTTTTTTAAAGAAAATTCCGTTCTCCTCCTATGTTTTCTAATATATCCTTAAATAACCACGTATTTCGGAATCGACGACCTATACTAGTCTTTGTCGCCAGTTGTCGATGCTCTCTAGAGTTGTTGTTGCCACCACCAATAGTCACCTTTGCCACCATCAGTCGTCGAGAACCTCCGAAGTCGTCGCTACCATGACCAGTTGTTACCTTCGCCGTCACCTCCGTTGCCAACATCTTGTGCCCTCGTCAGCGATGCCTTAGCTACTGAAACCCTAACTCTTTTTCTCTCACTTTCGATTTTTGCGTTCTTCACTCTTGCTGAAACCTTAACTACTTTCGCTAAAACCCTTATACGAAAAATTTTCTCAATTAAAATAGAAAATTTTTAGTTAAAAGAAAAAATTTTGTACCGACAAATTTCTCAATGAGAAATTTTGTACTGACAAAACCTAGATCACCTCACTTTTCTCTCTTTCTTGTCGAAACCCTAGACCCTCATCGTCGTCGTCAAAACCCCAAATACTCCACAATTCACTGCATTTTTTCAACTTCAAGCTTTTTACAAATCGATTGTCGGAGAACAAGGTCGAGTTCAGTTCTCTAGTGAGATTGTTAATAGATCTCAAGTGCAAAGTTTTTAGACAAGAGCTCCAACAAGAGATCCGACAACTTGGCAGCAAAATCAGATTGAAACTGCACTTAGTTTGTGTTTTCTCGTTGGAGAAGTTCAGAGAAGCTTTTTCGCTGCCCCTTGGTGGGTAAGAAAGTGATTAGATGGTAGTCAATTTTGAAGCGGAACTTACTTTACATACTCGAGACTATCACTGAAAATTCTATAGCACAAAATCATATGGCAAAATTGTCATAAGAATATCTATTTTTTTAAAAATAGGACCTATTTTTTAAAAAGCTTAGTATTATGATTAATTCTTTTATAAATATTTTTAAAAAGAACTAATAATTAATTAACCCTTTTTAAAAATATTAATCTAAATGATTATATTTTTAATTTTTTTTTTGTCATGAGTAATAGAAAAATAAAGAATTTTGGCTAAAAAACAAAAAAAAACATTTAGATAAGATGAAAAAATCAACTTAATTGGCTGTTTTGACTTTTTGTGTTTTTTATTTTTAGTGAGTTTTTTTAATTTTATTCCAAATAAGTATACTTTTTAGGTAGCTTAGGACTCCAAACAGTAAAAAAATCTAAACTAAAAAAATATTTAAAAACAAAAAACAAAAAGGCTCCCAAAAAAAAAAACTTAAAGGATTTTTTTAGACCAAACATATTAACCCAGGTCAAACTAGTTCCATATGCAGCTCCTGTTTGTCTCTCTAGTCGTGTTAGTGGCATAACTATTTTTATAATTTAAATTATTTATTTTATATTGTTATATAAATTAATTGTTTATATAAAAAATGATCAATTGATGGAATATTAATAATTACATAATTGGATTATATTTGAGTCAGTCACGTATTTATTTTTATAATTTGAACCATTTACTTTGTAAATTATCTAAATATATCGTTCACGCGAAAAAAGAAATAGATCAAATATCAATAATCACGTAACAATATTATATTACGTTTGTTGTTAAACAAAAAGACAATTATTATTAAAATTATACTTATCGTTCATTTATTTGAAGATAAAATGTAGTTCATAGACTTGAATATTAATTATTTTTTTCATTGACGAGGGAGGTGGGTAACGTTTCAGAAACTAGGGGATGTGTATCTATTTTTGTAAAAAATTTTAGAAAAAGTCAGTGTAATTTACCTATTTAAATTTTTAAATAAATAATTTATTGAATAAATCATACAAGTAATTTTTCTTTAACATTCCAAAGTCAATTTTGGTGTTTGGTTTAGGATCGGTTCACAACTCCAGAATCAGATCAGAGAAGCTCCTTGTTAGGGCTAATTAAGGCTGTGTTTGTTTGGAAGATGGGACCAGAGAAGGTACAAACAATAAATAGGGAGAGGGGACAGGATTAAATGGGAAAGTCTATGGTACTGTTATTTTGGCTATATTAATTTTAAACTTTGGTTATGATTATTTTAAGTTTTACTGTGTACACTCTAATGGAGTAAATCCCTTGGTTATTTTAAGAGAGGAAAAAAAAAATCTTATTTAATCTTAAGATGAGTTATGGAATAGAGTGGGAAATTACTCACTCACTCTTGTTTTAAATGTCAAAATTGTTGGGAATGTGAAACCTAAGTTCAATTCAACACAAGATCAAAGTTACATAAACAATAACAAAAAGATCGATCAAGTACACACAAGAAGCATGATATACAGATTTACATAGTTCGACAAATCATGCCAACATTCACTAGACTCACACTTTTCACTAATTTTTAAAGAAGTACAAATACAATGAATAAACTTAACTCTGTATGAAATAATTATAAAATATCACACGACGAGTGCAATTTTAACTTTCTTCAACTTTAGTCAATACAACTGTATTTTTTGTTTAATTTTATCGTGTCAAATTGAGAAAATTAAAAATCCAAACAAAAAAAGAAATAAACAAATCACAATAAAAATCAAAAAGAAAAACTATCCCAAACAGTGCTCAATTGTAAATAACACCTCAAATTATTATGAAAGAAATGAAGAGGAAAGAAAAAAAAGGGAAATGAAGACTAATGAAAGCCTGTCATGATGTGCTTAGAATGGATTGGTTCCATGCATTATTGTGTCTTATGTCATATATAAAGAAAGTTGGGTCACATATGGAGATGGCTGACATAATTGGTGGTTTTTATTTTCTTGTTGTTTTTCAGATTACACTTTCCAAATTTTTATTTTTATATTTTGATATGAGCTGTTAATATTGTAAAATTTATTGAAATGAGCATTCATATGATAACAAAGTTGATTAAATATTTATAATTGCATAGTCAAATCACACTAATTTAAAAAAAATAGACGGTAAGTTTTTTTTAATTTTGCGAGTAAATTGTACATATTTTTTTGGAGTAATATTATTCAACTATATAATTATTAATCTGCAATTAACTTAACTTTTATATGCATTGATTATTTGGTGCTTATGGGACATTCCAAAATTTATGTTAGGATACCCATTAATTAGCTAAGAAAAAGTTTCAATGCACATCTTGTGTTTTGAGGCATATGGTAACCAATGTTTATTGCTAAAGTTATGAAATATTTAAAATGCCAAATCTACTGTTGAAAAGCATGAATTATGTAATTTTTTGTTATGAATCTTTTTGATTAAATTTATGAATCTTTGTAGTTATGAATATGTGTGATTTTTAAATTTTAAATTTTTGTTGATTTAATTATGAATTTGTGTGATAAAATTATGAAGTAAACTTTTCCCCATATATATATAATCCAATAATATGAGAGTGCTACTATTAAACTGTATATTCTCATTTTTTTTAG
>JAOTRH010002541.1:0-24183 GCA_034768845.1 Heliamphora exappendiculata
ATCTCAAATGTTTCTTATTAATATGCCAGGGATCTAGAATAAAATACATAAAAAGCATGACTTTTCAGTATATATTCTCAACATGTTTTGGGAAATTTTTACATGATTCCGGTAGCATGTTTGGGTCAACTGGGTGGGGGTCCAATCGACTGGGTCTTGTGTTGGGCGCTTGGTGTTTTGGTGGTTTTGGTGGTCGTGTGGTGGCCTCTCGGCTGGTCGAGTTATGGGCCTCAATCGACTACTCTCCTCTATTGATTTTTCAGTTGATAGGATTATGGGGTCATATTGATTGAAGTCACGGAGAGGGTGTTGTCAGTTCATGAGGGGTGTTAGAGCACGGTAGTGTGCATGGTGGTTGGTGCATCGTTGGGTGCAGGACGTGTGGGTCCGTTGCTCGTTTAAAGGTGGTTTTTGGTGAGAACAGTTTTGTGGGAGGTTTAGTGTTGGCCCTCTGTTTAGGTTTTGGCTTTCTGCGTTGTTAGTCATTCGGGTGAGAGGACGGGTCGTCCAGGTGAGTAGATGTTGGGTTGTATGGCATGTGATGTCGTGGCAGGTTATGTGATGTCGTTGTGTGAAACGTCGTGTCTTACGTGATTATGTGCAATTAAAACTCTAATTTTAATTATACATGTTGCAGGACGGATATGTGGTCTTACGGTACCAAAACTTTCGTTTTAGTAACACGTGTGTGTGTATGGTTATGTGGATGGACAGAAACGTGGTCCGATGTCCTATGGATGGAAAAGTGGTCCGATGTGTTCTGGATAAAAAAGTGGTCAGTGGATGAAAAAGTGGTTCGGTGTGCATTAGCTCTAGTTAACGGGGACTGAAAAGGGGTTCGATATACGTTAACTCTAGTTAACCATGCATGTGTGTGTGCATAGAAGTCGGAGGGACAGAAACGTGGTCCTAACGATGTATTTTGTGTGGGTATCTAAAGGACGGGAAAGTGGTCCTGAAGAGGCATGTGTTGTGTATGTTTTCACGTGGTATGTTGTATGGGATGCATGTGTTACGTCGTATAAGTGGCGTGTGTCGTGTGGGTTGCATGTGTTGCATAGGTTAACTTCAGTTAACTGATTAGTAGGTGGGGTTGTGGTCCTTCGATGAGAGTCCGAGAACAATCCTTGTGTTGGGTGTTTATCACTGTGAACTGTAGAACTGTTGTATGCGGACTCGTGAGAGTCGAGGCTCGTAGGAGTTGATCTTTGCATGAAAAGTTTTGTCAATTTTGTATGTATACAAAATCGTTTTCAAAATGTTTTTAAGGCTATTTGGAGTTGTGATATAAAACTGTTTTTAAACTTGTTTTGAGACTCGGGCGAGTCGTTACATACATTTTTACACCTGCTAGTATGTTTAGCATATATTACATGTTTGTTTAGTTTCAGCTGAGCTCTAGCTCACGGTGTGAGATTTGAAATATTTTTTAGGTACCGGTCACGCAGGTTGATCTGGAGGTGCTAGAGGGGCGGAAGATTTGTAATCCTTCTTTTGTTTCTTTGAACCATGTAAGTTTATATGTTAGTAGTGTTGGAACCGCTTATTGTAAGCTTAAGGGCGATATCTATTTAAATGCATGTATGCTTTATTTTTTAGAGTATAATATCGGGTTGGGTGTTATGTATGGTTGTCGTTGGGTGTTTCGCGTGACCCGGAGTTTGGAACGTAAAAAAATGGTATCAGAGCTCTGGGTTCGAATACCTAAGAGCCGTGGAAAGAGGGTGTATCACCTGCGAGATTGATTGCGTGTGCTTGATTGCATGTGCTTAGCTGTTTTGATAGCATGAGCATGATATGTGTGAACGTTATGTATATGTGTGCATGGGGGTTGAACCTTAGGGATGATTCATCTTGCCTTTGGGCGTTTGGGTTAACAAGCTTGGAAGCTGAGTTAGAAACGCATTTAGCTGACGTGTTTTTTGACAAGGAATCTGAGAAGGTTATCCAAATGGACGCGTCCTTCTTGTCGGTTCTCCTCGGTATGTTGGGTTATTTAGTAAGAACTTATGTGGCTATGTGTTAGCATGTTATGTGGTTAGCGTTTATGTTCATGCGATATGCTGTATCTTATGTTTTGATTTCCTTTCATATATACGTGATGTTTGCAAGGAGAGGACATGGTCGTGGTCGAGGCCGTGGTCGTCGTTTTGGCCGAGGGGATGTGCCTATCCCTAATATTGGGGAAGCAAATTCTCCCCAAGGACCTGTTAACGCGGTCGGGTTGCTGCGTGCACTGGTTGGCTCCATTGGCCAGTTGGTTGAGACCTCTAGGGGTGAGGGAGAGAGCCCGAGTTGAGGGCAATGGTGGCGATGCAGGAGTTTAGACGTATGGATCCTCCCTACCTTTGCTGGGGATCCTGATCCTACAGTGTCTACCGGGTGGTTAGAGCTGGTGACTCGAATCCTCGATACATTACAGATTATGGAGGATGATTTGCGAGTTCCTTTTGCTACCTTCTGATTGAGGGGGGATGCTCACGAGTGCTGAAAATACATTCGGAATACTGTGAAGGGCACGCGGGTAGCTTTCACAGGGGTTTCTCTAGAGAAGTATTTTTTGGTTTCATCCCGAGATCTATACAGAGAGGAGTTCTACGCTCTCACCCATGGGGGATGAGCATTGTTCAGTATGAGGCCAGATTCACCAGTCTGTCCCGATTTGCATCAAAATTGGTGGGCACAAATGAGTTGCGGTCGAGGAGGTTTGAGTGGGACTTGAGGTAGGAGATCAGAGAGCGAGTGGTAGGGAGGGGGCTGCGTGTTTTCACAGAGCTAATGGAGTCGGCAACGAGGATTGAGAATACCTTGAGTGAGATTCGAGGTTCCAGGGAGATCAGAGCACCGCAGGGTGGGATAGAGGCTTAGTCAAGTGGACGCTCCAACAAAAGGCAGAAGTCCTCTGGCCCTAGTTTTCACCCATCTGGGTCACGACAGTAGTTTTCTACACCAGCACCATTGGTGGCCTTGTCTGGGAGGCCAGAGCATGGGGAGTTGATCTGTTATCAATGTAGACAACCCGAGGATCGTGTGGGAAATTGTCCACAGTCGAAGTAGTTTCAGGGTTTGGTGCCAGTTCAGGTGCAACAGAGGGAGCCACCAATTTGTTTTGGGTGTGGTCAGACAGGGCATATTTCCAGGAATTGTCCTCAGGAATGCAGTGCACTGAGCACAGTAGGTGCCACACCAATACAGGATCGACGGGGTTATCAGCAGCTAGCAGTACAAACTTCTCGGGTGACAGACCGTGGTGCATCAGTTCAGTCTGTACGACAACCGGCAGTCCCAGGTTATGAAGGGCAAGCCAAGATGACACAGGGCCGAGTGTATGCACTTGCAAATCCCAGTTCATCTAGGGCACTGATTGTGACTCATGATGCGGCCATTTGAGCAGAGGTACTTTCTGGGTATGCAAATTTTGGGGAAGCAACATGTTTTCCTTTTCATGTGTTTGGGAGTTGGTGATGGGCTTCGTGGGTTGAGTGTGGGTGCTGAGACGCCTGTTGGTGAGCTTGTGAGGTTGGGATGAGATGTAGATCCCGTGTCTTTGAGGTAGTTAGCCCTTATCTCTAGTGCCCGACCTTGTTAACCATATCCTAGAAATGGTTTCGCTGACCAATTCTCGTGCCTGTGTCAATAGTAATCGACGGGGTTATTTCTTGTTGACCTTATGCTAAATTTCGGAGACGAAATTCCTTTAAGGGGGTAGAGTTGTAAGACCTTGATCCGCTTTCCTTTTTTGACATTTTTTGACCCGTGTTTACCGTTTACGTGATAGCATATTTTATATGCATTTGTTTAATACATGATCAGGTTTAGATATGCATGTGGAGTTGGTTCATGGGGCTATTAGGTGCTGTGATGCAAATTTCAAAAAAAAAAATATTTTCTCGAACGGCTATAAATATCTGGCATTAAATATTTTCAAAATATATTTTCAAAACTTTTTAACTAAGTTTTTTCTTTTTGGCTCTACCTTTTCTCTAACTTCTCGAGGGCCCGGGGCTCGATTTTCAACAATCAGACAGCGGATCCTTACTATTGGCATCAAGGGCTACGCGTTCATCCGGATAGAATTTTATTTTGACGAAACTTGATTTTACACGTGGATCGAGACATTGAGTTTTTAACTAACCGAGGTAGGATCCTAAACTCTCATGTCTTATAAGGGTGTTACGTGTAATTATATGCGTTTTCACTGGTTAAAATGCATGAAATTTGATTTTGTTTCAAAAGTTGGATTTTGGGTTTAAAACCATTTTTTTGTCGATTTCAGTTGGATGAAATCTTATTTTGGGTGTTTCTTTCGAGGGTTTGGTGTTATGTTTGGGCTTGTGTATGTCCGAGGGTGTTGGATGGGAGTTTGGAGGCTTCGTTTTGGAGTTTTGAGAGCTGAAACAGTAGCTCGGAGGTGGTTTTCGCCTCGGTTCAGTCGATTGGATCGTGGAGGTCAGTCGACTGACCAATTTTTTTAGGGTGTTTTTGCATGATTCTAGTAGCATGTTTGGGTCGACTAGGTGGGGGTCCAGTCAACTGGGTCCTGTGTTGGACACTTGGTGTTTTGGTGGTTTTGGTGGTCGTGTGGTGGCCTCTCGGTCGGTTGAGTTATGGGGCTCAATCGACTACTCTCCTCTAGTTATGTTTCAGTTGATATGATTATGGGGTCCTGTCGATTGAAGTCACAGAAAGGGTGTTGGTCAGTTCATGCGGGGTGTTAGAGCACGGTAGTGTGCGTGGTGGTTGGTGCATCGTTGGGAGTGGGATGCGTGGGTTCGTTGTTTGTTTAAAGGTGATTTTTGGTAAGAACCATTTTTCGGGAGGTTTGGTGTTAGCCTTCGGGTTAGGTTTTGGCTTTTTGCGTTGTTGGTCGTCCGGGTGAGAGGACGGGTCGTCCAGGTGAGTGGATGTTGGTTTGTATGGCATGTGATATCGTGGCAGGTTATGTGGTGTCATTGTGTGAAACGTTGTGTCTTATGTGGTTATGTGCATTTAAAATTCTAGTTTTAATTATGCATGTTGCAGAATGGATATGTGGTCTTTCGGTACCTAAAACTTTGGTTTTAGTAACACGTGTGTGTGTATGGTTGTGTGGACGGACAGAAACGTGGCCCGATGTCTTGTGGATGAAAAAGTAGTCCGTGGACGAAAAAGTGGTTTGGTGTGCGTTAGCTCCAGTTAACGGGGACGGAAAAGGGTTTCGATATACGTCAACTCTAGTTAACCATGCATATGTGTGTGCGTAGAAGTCGAAGGGACGAAAATGTGGTCCTAACAATGTATTTTATGTGCGGGTATCTGAAGGATGGGAAAGTGGTCTTGAAGAGGCACGTGTTGTGTATGTTGCACGTGGTATGTTGTACGGGATGCATGTGTTGCGTCGTGTGAGTGGTGTGTGTCGCGTGGGTTGCACGTGTTGCGTAGGTTAACTTCGATTAACTGGTTAGTAGGTGGGGCTATGGTCCTTCGGTAAGAGTCCGAGAACAATCCTTATGTTGGGTGTTTATCACCTTGAACTGTAGAACTGTTGTATGCGGGCTTGTGAGAGTCGAGGCTCGCAGGAGTCGATCTTTGCATGAGAAGCTTTGTCAATTTTGTATGTATACAAAACCGTTTTCAAACTCTTTTTTAGGCTCTTGGGAGTTGTGATATAAAACTATTTTTAAATTTATTTTGAGGCTCAGGCGAGTCGTGACATACATTTTACACATGCTAGCATGTTTAACTTATATTATATGTTTGTCTAGTTTCTGCTGAGCTCTGACTCACGGTGTGGGTGTTGATATATTTTTCAGGTACCGGTCACGCAGGTTGATCTGGAGGTGCCGGAGGGCGAAAGATTTGTAATCTTCTTTTTGTTTCTTTGAACCATGTATGTTTACATGTTGGTGGTGTTGGAACCGTGTATTGTAAGCATGAGAGCGATATCTATTTAAATGTATGTATGCTTTATTTTTTAGAGTATAACATCGGGTTTGGTGTTATGTATGGTTGTTGTTGGGTGTTTCACGTAATCCAGAGTTTAGGGCGTGACAGACTGGGTTTAGTTTTAACTTTTTATCCTGCATATCTTATTCATGTTGTTTACATTGTTGATTCAGTTATCTTATTTTGATTGATTTAATTGTGAGCAATTAGTTAATCATGATATGCATGTTTAGATTAGGCTAAACTAGTTAAATTCATATTTATTTTACTCACATTGTACACATGCACCGAACATGTTAATTCGTTAAAGTAGTATTAACATATTTGACAATTATAACTTATGGTGTTATTATTATTACAATAAATGCACTTACAGTCATATGATTGTAGTTGTCAATGTTACATTCATATTTTTCTAATTAAATAGTTGTTATGATATTACATAATAATTATTGTTTTAACAATTATCTTTTGTTTAAGTTCTTTCTAATTGCATTTCATTTATTTATTTATTTAATATTAAAATTCACAAAATCTCTTAATTTTAGTCAGATTTTAGTTTAGTTTCCCTTTTTGTAGTATTTTGTTCACTTTTCTTTTATTATGTCTGATTTTCATAAAAAACCTATAAAATTTCTGATAAATAGTTAAGATTGTTTTTCTTTTTCTCTAGTCATAATTCTAATAATTTTAGTAGCATTTTCTTTTATCTTCCTCAAAAACCTTTTAATTTTGGTTTAATCATGTATCTTCTTTTCCATAATAGAGGTTTCTTTATATTTTGTTTAAAATCATATTAGTGTAATTTTAGGATATTTGGGTAATATGCATGATAATTTTAAAGTATGCTTTGTTTACTTCATTTGAAACCATGTTTAGAGTAACTTTAGTTATTTGATGATATTGTTAGCAAATTCTTGTTCATTCTTTGGTATAATTTGAATTTATTGACTTTTTAGTATATCTTTGTTCTTTTATTTGAATCATGCTAATTTAGATGATATTGCATGCATGTTTGATCCATGTATATTTTAGTTAGAAATTGCATACTCTAGGATTTAGAATTTTTCTTTTGATACTTGTTTTATTTTGTATTCTATATATATATGTTATGTATTTTCTTTTTTTGATTTTGGATATTCTCTCTTTTTCCTATTTTTTTTGTATTTTTATACTTTTGAGAAATCTAATTAAGAACCAATAATAATTAATAGAGGCCAACCTCACGGTTAGGCAAACGGTGTTCCTAACACCTTCCTCAGTTCGTATCTTAGCCCCCGAATTCTTATTTTCTCTGGTTAACGTTTTAAATATTAGTATCCTATTTTTGTTTTTCTTGATTCTTCACAAAAATCAAGTGGCGACTCCATTTTCAACAAAAATGATTTTGAAAAGTTAGTTTTCAAGGTGTTAAAGTATTTTTTAAACACTTCTTGAAATTCATTATTTTTTAACTCAAAACCCTAAATTCCGGTGCCACGGTATTTTCTGACAACTCCGTTAGGGACTCATTTATAAAATCAAATAAGAGGATTTGACTTGAAAACATCTATGGTCCTTAATAAGAATTTCTTATTTGTATTCTCACAATCATTTGCATTGTTCTCAGCCTCATGCCTAATGGACCCGATACCCCGGCCAGTTTACTGTCTCGGGGTTATGTTCGGAAGATGGGCAAGCCTTACTGGCTGCACGCTTTCACAGGTACGGTAAAAGAGTTCTTGCGTACCATTTGACCATGTCTTGCACCACACCAGGCATTAGAGGTATATACTCAGCTCTATTCAGAAGGTGCACTATTCATTGACCAAAATTGGCTTTTTCTGTATATAGTGGCTTAGAACCGTCAATTAGGTGCTGCTGAACCAGTAAGATTATTTGTTTTGTTAATGTATGTGTTTGTTTGCATTTGATTGTTCTTTTTGTGTGTTTGTTCAGCTTAGGCTAGTTCATTTTTTTTCGAGTTTAGACCAGATTTTCTATTATCCTTTGTTGATTAAGGTAGTTTTTTCTTTGGGTTCCTACTCAAGTTTTGTCCTTCACCTTGTTTGATTTTCATCTCGTTGGTCTATTTCTTGGGATTGTGTCCGTGTTTTTGCTTGAAGCCTTTAGAATAGCTTTCCTCTTTCTTTTGGGTTCTTTTCAGGCTGTCGATTTTATAACCCTAGTTTTGTTTAGGATAGCTTTCTTTGAACCCTTGTCCAAGATCTTGTTTAAAGGACCTATCTGAGTTAGATCTGTTTTGCCTACCGGAGTGCTGCCGTTTAGAATCTTGGGGTAAACCTTTTATTTGAAGTTTTGTTGGTCTATTGTTCGGATTTTTGTGTTGGTATTAGGATTTTCAGTCCTTATGCTATCAGTATGGACCCAATAGGGACATGTTTCTATTTCAGTAGTTGTATATGCTCCTGGTCAACTGTCTTTGGCATTTAGAGTGTTAGCTATTTGTTATTGAGATCTTTTATAATATCTCGAAAAAAAATATGCAATTAATTAGAATAAATACATCATTATAGTAATAATTACACATTAATGTTACGGTTACAAATAATGATGATTAGTTATAAAAAATATATATAAAATAAATAAATAATAATACTAAATATAATCATAATTACACAATATTAATTATAATCAATGAATTTTCGATTATAAAAATAATAATGATGTTTAATTACAATAATAAAATAATAATTATATATATAATAATAATTATGATATAAATATAAATGTATTAATAGTGATTACAAAGTTTTAATGGGAACTTTAAACTAGCTGCCAACGTTTGGCAGAGATGTTAAGTATATATATACATACATGGTGGTACATTCGTATGTCTAACACAAATACATATATATATAATAATAATAGTATTTAATTATAATAATATATATTTAATTTATTTATTAGGTTGTATAAATGGGTTAATTTATGGGTAAATTTATGCAGTAACTGAAAAAGAATTTAAATCACAAAATAATGAGCCTTAATTTTCTACCGTTTGGCTCAGATATGATATGTATATATATAGGTACGTAGTTAGGCCAGAGAAACTAGTGAAGCAGAGAGAGTTGGGAAATAAAAAAAAAAAGAAAGAAAAGAGAGAAAGAAGCCAGCGCCAGAAACCCCGTATCCCGACGCCCTTCCCGTCGCCCGCCGTCGCGTCCCACGCTACGCCGCCGGCTATCACCGGCGATGCCACCACCGACCACAGCCACCGACGGCGCCTCGACGACCGCCGGTCACCACCTCTCTCTCTCCCTCGGTTAGTTTATTTTTTTCTCTCTCTCAGTATATATATCTCACTCAGTTCCCTCTCTCACCGTCTCTCGCCCTCCCTCTTATTTGTTTTCCACAGTCACGCCACCCCCACACACCACCGACGCTACCTCTCCCTCTTTCACCACCCACCACGAATTGCTATGTAATTAAATTGCTGTAATCAAGCTACTGTAAATAACAAAAAATAATAATAATAAAATAGAATGGTTGTGCAATCAAGCTAATGTAGTTAGAAGAAAAAAAAATAAAAAATAAATATATATTACAGTAGGTTGGGTTTGGAAAATCTAGTTTGGTGGGATGATGAGTACGGGTGAGGCTCTGTTTGGGGGAGAAGCTTGAGTAAAATGAAAAAAAAAAAAGAGAAAAGAAAAAGTAAATTTGTTAAAG
The DNA here is from genome assembly GCA_034768845.1 of Heliamphora exappendiculata. Classification (NCBI taxonomy): domain Eukaryota; kingdom Viridiplantae; phylum Streptophyta; class Magnoliopsida; order Ericales; family Sarraceniaceae; genus Heliamphora; species Heliamphora exappendiculata. The sequence goes on from JAOTRH010002541.1 coordinate 9,598, forward strand.
TATAACAAAAGTAATTATATTCATAAATAAGATTAAATATTATATATATAATAATAATAGAATAAGATTTTATGAAAAATTAATATGCGATAAAAACTTATTTTTGCTAAAATATAAAAAATTTATGAATTTTATAAAAATTAAGACTTTTAGATTTAAAAGGTTAAATATTTTAAATAATAATAAAAATAATAGCCAAATCATGTATTTTAGTAATGAAAAATTATAGTTTATAAAGATTAACTTAGTAATTAATGTAAGTTTATTCGATTAATTGATACAAAATAAAAATTATTTTGAGAACTAAATAAAATAAAATAAAGAGGTCTAAGATTTTATTGGTTAAAAGTTGTAACTTTATAAATTCTAAAACTAGTATTTATTGTGCTTGTTCTAGATTTGGAGTTTTCTGAACAAAATTGAATCAAGTTATGTTAGACCAGGTGAGTCTCTGATATCTGAACTAGTTTTTATTTCACGTGAATGTTTGATATAAAAGAATTGTGAAATGATGAGAATGAAAAAGAATGATAAAAAATGAAAACGAATAAAAATGATGCATGAAAGAATGATGGATTAAACGGCGTACCGGCCGCTGGGGGACGATAAGCGTACTAGCGAGGCGGGGCAATAAGGGAGGGGGCCACGGCCAGGTGGCTATAAGGAATGATCATGTCCACCGTATAAAATGTAAGGTCGCTCCCTACCGAATTCTGTCTAACCGTTTAATATGTATATCATTCTAACACTGTGTAATAATTAAGAGCTCAAATATCATTGAATTCACATTAGCTGTGCTAATGAACGTTGAAACATTTCAGGTGACAAATGACTATGTGGAGAAGTCAGCTGCTGGAATAAGAAGCTTTAATTTATGTTTCATTTATGTTTAATTTTTCTATTTCTATCAATGCTGTAGTTTAAATTTTTTTGTAATAAGTACGTTTCAGTATTGTTACACGTTAATTTTATTAGCTGCTATGGTGGTACATTTTGAAAGAAAATAATCCATTGAAAATATTTTATTGTGATTTCATTCCAAGTGGTATGAATTTATTTTAAAAAGAAAAAAAATAGTCGAAAAGATTCAAAATGAGAATGTGAAAATTCAAGAAAAGAGGCATTTGGTGGGTTTTGACTCACTGGCCGGTCTCGGACGCCATAAATGACAATGGGTCGTGACATTCTTTTCGAGAAGTGTCTGATACTGGTAATTTTGCTTTAGGAATTCAAGTTTTGATTCGGGTGTAGATCATTGAGTTGAAAGGTTCACCTCCAGTGCGTATTTGGGGTTGGTCAGAAATAGGCATATTCTATAGGATATCCGAACAAGCAGCTAAATAATCTAAAATGGCAAAGAACGAGGTGAATTTGACAGCTTTGATGAGGGCAATCACTGAGATATGGAGGGCAGTTGAACAGCAGAGGCATGCTCAGAATCAGTGTTAGGCTCAAATTCGAGCAATTCAAGCACTCTTACCAGGGGTAAACGAGCCGCAAGATGATATAAATGAGAATGGAGAAGACTTCTAGACAAATAATCAGGGACAAAAAGTGTCGCCGATCATTGTATCACTACAGGTTCCTCGTTAGATCATAGTAGATGAGGAAAACATAGCCCAATCTAGGGAGTTTGCACTAGCAAAAAAGCTCAATAAAATGAAAAAAGTACTGAGGAAGGCAAATAGAGTGGAAGAATACATGCTGGATGCAGGCAGTTTGTGCTTATTCCTGAATGCCAAGTTGCCAGAAAAATTCAAGATGCTAGAAATAGAGAAGTTTAACGGTACTGGAAATCTCTAAATTCATCTGAGTATGTATGTTGGTACCTTGTCACCAATGGGAATTGATAACCAGCTGAAGGCTCAATTGTTCCACCGATTACTTTCTAGGGTACCATAGAAATGGTTTCTCTCACTGGATGTTGCAAAAATCAGGACATGGGAAGACATTGCTACCTCCTTTGTTAGTTAGTACAGTTACAATGTCCAATTGGATACGACCACTCAGGAGCTGGAAACCACTTGTCAAGAAAGCAGAGAGTCATTTGTGGACTTTCTAACCAGGTGGAGGGGATAGACGGCTAAAATGACAAATTAACCAGCAGAAAAGGAACATGTGAGGATTCTAGTCAAGAATCTCCAATCTCAGCTGAAGCGTTATTTGATCACACAGTCGCTCTTCACATTCGAACATCTGTTTGATGTCAGGGTTCAGATAAAAGATGTAATTCAGTCTAGTGATATCGATGAGGCCGAGCCGAGCCAAAAGCCAAGAAGACCTTACCTATCCAGCAACCAAAATCATCCCACCTCTTCCACTAACCCTGCATCTCGCTCTAACGAGTTCAACTTGCTCAATCAGAGCGACCAAATTCTTCACCTTCATCACCTCTTCCTAAAAATAACAAGCCGTTGCAGCTAAAAATGCCAAGGAGAGTTTTCACTCGCCTTAATATCTCTCTGACCACGGCCATCAATCGACTTATCGAGAAAGGGTCGATAAAGCTTCTTGATCCAACGCCGCCTCCTAACTCTTTACCGCTATGCTATGATCCCATCTAATATTGCTCATACCATTAGAGCCATGGACACTCAACCGACAATTGTTTGAAAGTCCGCCATGACATTCAGGATCTCATTGACAATAAGGTCATCATACCTCCATTTGTATCAAATGTCATAGCTGCTTTTTAGATTCTTATAATTTGCATGATTCAAGTTCTGAGTCAAATTTAGAGTCTTGTAAGTTTTTACTTTGTTCTGATAAGTTGAATGTTGAGTCTGAAGGCACGTCTGTTTGTGCACCCTTTTCTTTTACTTTCGATTTTGTAATCCCTGCTCTATTTGATATCAATGAAATAAACAAAGGTTCTGATTATCCCGCTTTACTTGATTTACTGTGTGTACGCTTTCTGATGATTTTGAATTCAAGTGGGATGTCCCTAAAGAATTAAAAGCTTTAATAAAAAGAGAAGAAGAAATACGTGTCCAACTAATAATTAAAGAAACTTTGTCAATAAATTTGGGTAATGAATTAACCCACAAATTGTCCAAATTAGTTTTTTTTATTTTTAGTTGAACGTGAATAATTAATGACTTTATTAAAGGAATTCAAATACGTTTTTACATGGTCATACGAGGATATGCTCGGTATTAATCCCGAAATCATCCAACACCGTATCCCTTTGTACCATAATGCCAAATCAATCAAATAGAAATTGAGAAGGATACGGCTAAAATAGGCTCTAAAGATCAAAGAAGTCATCAAGCAGATCAACGCTGGATTTCTTATAGTAACCGAGCATCCGATGTGGGTGGCTAACATTATCCCGGTCTTAAAGAATGATCGACGCATCAAAGTTTGTATGAATTTTTAGAATTTCAACAAGGCTAGTCCAAAGAACAACTTTTCACTGCCGCACATCGACGTCTTGGTAGTTAGCACAACGGGGCACTCTTTTTTATCGTTTATGGATGGCTTCTCTGGGTACAATCAGATCTTAATGGACCTTAAATACAGAGAAAAGATGACACATTACACTATGGAGCACCTACTGCTACCGCGTGATGACGTTCAATTTGAAAAAAGCAGGGACAACCTATCAAAGGGCTGCAATTACCTTGTTGCCTGACATGATACACAAGGAAGTCGAAGTGTATGTAGACGATATAATTGTGAAGTCCAAAAATCGAGACGGCCATATCATAGCACTGCAAAAATTCTTTGAAAGGATCAGGAAGTATAAGAATTGCAGAAGAATGGCAGAAGAATTGGACGAAAGAGTTTCTCTTATTCAATGAAAGAAAATTACAAATTTTATTTCACATACATGGATACCAAAGGAGGATAGCTCGTGTGTTCAACAATAAAGTCAAGACCCGGGCCTTGAGAGATGGAGACTTGGTTTTTAAGGAGATCAAGGCTCCCGTATTTGATCCAAGGGAAAAATTCAAGCCAAATTAGGTTGGACCGTATTTGTTCAAGACTAATATGACCGGTAGTGTTGTAATCATCATGGATTTGGATGGTAACATATTTTCTACTCCGATCAACTTAGACCAACTCAAAAAGTATTATCCTCGAGAGAAAAATAGAATTAAAAAAAAGCTCACTGGGTTAAAAATCGAAAAGACGGCTAAGGTAAAAGTTAAAGTAACCCATAAGGCTAAAAGTCTGAAAGGGCGACCTTGACAAAAGTTAAGGCGTCATAAAAGGAGAGTGTTAACACTCGAGAGTAAACTGAGCTATTCCACTTTCTTGGGATGCGTAGGCAGCTTTTTTTTAAGAAATTCGGCCATATTTGAATCCGAGTAATGATTGGTGAAAATTTATCTTTGAATTTTGATAATAAAGTCATTTAATTGCAAGAATTAAAAAACTTTAAATAATTGAAAATCTTTTTTAGATAAACGTGAGATTTTCATTACTTCAGCTGTGTTTACAAGGTTTTAGAAATAAAAGGCGGGTGTAGACACCCTAATTTGACCCCACCTAATCTCAGGTAAATTCGATGATGAAAATGACTAGAATAGTGCCTCAATCTGATCCTCGGGAAGTTATCAAAGCTCGGTATTTGAACTAAAAACCTTCAAACGAATAAAATTATATTGAACCACCAATAACTTGCTATGCAAGTCATTCCAAAAGTGGTGACCGCCATGTTCATTAAAGAGACCACCAATAGAACCTTTTGGAAACCTTAGCCAAAAGTGGTGACCGCCGTATCCAACCCGGTGACTGCCAATTTGCATTGTGATGACCGCCAATAGAACATTGTAGAACCTTTTTAAACATGGCGATCGCCAACTCCCAACCTGGCGACCGTTAACTCAAAATAGCTTGACATGCCCCAGAACGTGGCAGCATCTCATTGGTTGAAGAATTTTATAAATACCGTACCTTGCCGTATATTTGCAGGACAAAATTTTAGAGAGAGATTTAGAGAGAGAAGCTTTGTCGAGTCGCCGAGCAATCCCGAGCCCCGATGCCGAAATGCTGCTGAAATACCAAGAGCCAAACCTCCGCTACCGAAGTTCTAAAATCCTAGTTTGGACCATCGCCGAGGATCAAATTGCCATTCCCCGACTCGAGGATTCTTTGACATTCTAGGTACTTTGATTGGATTTTCGGTCATTCTAACTCTATTTTCTACCTTTTTGGAGTGACCAAGTTAATTTCATTGTTTTATTTCTTTTACATTGTTTACATAGTTGTTTTAATCACTAGAATTCATTTTTAATGAATGTGCTTAGTTTGTTTAGCTTGCTTAACTTTGCTTAGCTTGTTTACTTATTTACTTGAATATTAGCTTTTCGTTTATTCACTTACTTACATTTAAGCTTATCATTAAATAGTGCTAATATGATTTGGCAATATGACTAACGATGTCGTTATTGTTATAATTCAAGCACTTACATAAAAATAGTTGTAATTGTCAATACTACACCGATTTAATTATAGTATTTTATTCATTTTCTTTTCTTTTCTTTTTATGTTAATTTAATATTCTAACATTTATTCTATTATCTTTTTTTTTTTTGGCATTAATGTAATCTTCCTTACAAGCATTTATTTTATTTTTCTTCTCTCATTTTCTTTTAATATTAGTGTAGTTTTTTTTTTCTAGCACTTTATTTATTTTTCATTACTAGCTTTAAATTTTTTTATAATATCTTTTTTTCTTTTTTTCTCTCTTAGTGTTAATTTAATATTCTCTTTATTAGTATTTCTTTTCTTTTAATGTTATTTTTCTTTTAAAGATCCATTTTTTTTATATATATATATAGTTTTATTTTCTTTTTATAATACTTATCTTATCTTTCTTTTTCTTCTTTTTTTTTTTATTAAATTCAAAAATCATAAAAAGTCTTTTAATCTAATGTAATTTTCTTTCCTTTTGTTTTCTTTTTCCTTTATTTTCTTTTATTTCTTTTAAAATATAAATAGTTATGTTTTCTTTTTATTAGTTTAATAGTATTTTCTATCCTTTTATTCTTTAACCTTCTATACACTTTTTGATAATGTCTCTTTTTAAGCATATTTAATGCTAGCAATTTTTAGCATTTTTTCTTGTTCTTTTATTTGAAATCATGCTAGTTTGTTTAAATAACATTGCATATGGGTTTGCTCAATGTATCTTTTAGTTAGAAATTATATGCCGTAGAACTTATGATTTTTTTATATCTATTTTATTTGGCATTCTAGATACATATATTATGTATTTTATATATTTGATTTTGAATGTTCTCTCTTTGTCTTCATTTTTTTTTATTTACATGCATTTGAGAAATCTTATTAAAAAACTAATGATGATTAGTAGAGGCCAACCTTACGGTTAGGCGAATATGGTGCATAACACCTTTTCCGATTTAAACATTAGCTCTCGAACCCTCTTTCTCTTGTTAAATGTTTTGAAAATCAGTAGCTATTTTTTTTTTTCTTAGTTTTTCTCAAAAACTAAATGGCGACTCCATTTTCAACAAAAAGGAGTTTTCAAAATTTTTCTTTCAAGGTGTTAAAATATTTTTTAAATATATTTGAATTCTCTTATTTTTTATCATTTTCTAAACACTCCAAAATCCCGGCACCACAGTATTTTCTTCCGACTCCGCTAGGGATTGGTTTATAAAATCAAATAAGTGGGCTAAACTTGAAAACATCATTGGTTCTTAATATGTATGTCTCATTTGTATTTTCGCATGCAAATGCATTGCTTTTCAAATCCCCCTGCCTGGTCGACCCGATGCCCTAAATGTTCATCAGTTTCAGAAATTGTTAGGAAGGTGAACAAGCCTTACTGACTGTACGCTTTTATAGGTACAGTAAAAGAGTTCGAGCGTACTGTTTGACCATGTCTTGCACCACTCCAGGCATGGGAGTTATATACCAATCTCTATTTAGAAGGTATCTTGTTCGATTGACCTCAATTGACCTTTTGCATATAGTAGCTTAGAGCCCCCATTAGGTGCTGCTAACCCTGGTAGGATTACGTGTTTTCTTAATTGTATGTTTTGATTGTGTATTGTTAGGATTGTTTGCTTGGGCTTAAACTAGTTCATTTTCAAGGTTCGGCTAGAGTTTTCTGTTATCCTTTGCTTAGGTTAGTTTTTCATTTGAAATCTTACCGAGGTTTTTTTTTCACCATGTTTGATTTCCACATCGTAGTTTTCTTCTCAGGGTTATGCCTGTGCCTTGCTTTAAAGCCTCTAGGATAGTTTCTCTCCCGGGTTCTTCCCGAGATGATAGTTTCTCCCCCATTGTTGTATTAGGCTCGCTTCCTTCGAACTTTTGTTATACCCGTGTGAGGTAGTTATGTTTCTCTACCGTTATGCTGCCCATTTTTTGTTAGAAACCTAGATCGAACCGGTCTCTTGAAAGGTTATAACTATTTTCTTATCGAAGTGCTTCCCATTTCTCCGTTTAGATGAACCTTCCCTCTAGAATTTAGTTGATCCCCCTCTTAGCCATTATTCTGGTTTTTGGCTCATTCTATTGTTATGCTGTTAGTATGAGCCTAGCTGGGGCATTGTTTCAGCTTCCGTGATTATTTTCTTATGATTTGCTATTTTAGATAATTGGGATGTTTGCTATCTGTCATCAGAATTTTATCCAAGAAGTATTTTATACTGGTCATTCTACTTTTGGGATCTAGGTTTTCTTCAGGACTAGACCATTGAGTCGGTAAGAGTATAGTCGACGCGTGCCGAGGCAAGACCAGGGTCAGGTCGACTTTATAGAGTATCTGAACAGTTAGTTGAATCATCTGAGATGGTAAAAAAAGAAGTTAATTTGATAGCTCTGATGAGAGCAATCACTGAGATATAACGAGACGTGGAGCAGTAAACCTAGGCTCAAAACCAGTGCCAAGCACAGATCCGGGCGATTCAGGCCCATATACCCGGTGTGAATGGACAGTCGAATGACACAAATGAAAATAGTGAAGGCTTTTGGGACGATAATCAAGGATATGAGATACCGCAGTTGCTGTGCCACCTCGGGTTCCCCGCCCGATGGTGGTAGAAGAAGAGAACACTGCCCAGTCTAAGGAGTCCGCACTGGCGGAGAAGATCGATCGAATGGAGAAGGTGCTGAGAAAGGCTAAGGGTGTAGAATAGTACATGCTGGATGTGGGCAATTTGTGTTTATTCCTAGATGCCAAACTGCCAAAAAAATTCAAAATGCCGGAGATGAGGAAGTTTGATGGCACTGGAGACCCTCGTATTCATCTGAGAATGTATGTTGGAACTCTGTCCCCCATGGGAATTGACGATCAGCTCAAGGTCTAATTGTTCCACCGATCGCTTTTTGGGGCAGCACAAAGGTGGTTCCTCTCTTTAGAGGAGACCAAAACTAGAACTTGGGAAGATATAGCTACAGCCTTTATCTGTTGATATAACTACAATGTCTAGTTGGATGTAACTACTCGAGAGCTGAAAACGATCCGCTGGGAGAACTGGGAATTGTTTGCTGATTTTTTGACCCGGTGGAGGGAAAAAACTGCCAGGATGATGAATTGGCTCACTGAGAAAGAGAAAGTGAGGATCTTGGTTAAGAATCTGCAGTCCCCTCTGAAGCGTTACCTTATCACACAGTCGCTCTCTACCTTTGAGCAGCTGTTTGACGCTGGGGTGCAGATCGAAGACGTTATTCAGTTCGGAGATACTGAAAAAGCAGAACCCAACTAGAAACTGAGAAGGACCGTCCTTGCAAACAACTAGAATCAATATACTGCCACCAATCTCGTGTCTCGCTCGAACGAGGTGAATCTTCCGACCCCTTCATCCTCCGCTCAAAAATCCTATAATACCCAACAATCAAACAACGGCCAGCAGCAAAGGCCAAGGAGAGTTTTCACTGTTGGATCAAGCGGTTACCATCTCACCAAAATTCGCAGGTAGTGGTGAAAGCGCAACTTTATTTTCTTAAAGTGTACAGCGCCAAGCGCCATAAGTCGACTGTGACTCGGCCCAAACCCAAACCTTCGCCACGGCAGGATGCTGGCCCAAACCCAAGCCAACAATCCCCCCAGCACCTGCCGCACTACCTGCAAGACACAAGGCCTTCCACGATGGGAAATCAAACTTGAGACCACCTGCTCTGATACCAATTGTTGGATCAAGCGCTTATCATCTCACCAAAACCTACAGGTAGTGGTGAAGGCACAATTTTATTTCTGTAAAGTGTACAACGCCGAGCGCCACAAGTCGACTGTGACTCAGCCCAAACTCGGACCTCCACCACGACAGGATGCTGGCCCAAAACCAGGCCAACACCCACTCCCCTCAACATTTCATTATCCATAGCCCTGAATTAACTTGTCGAGAAAGGGCTTATCAAGCCATTAGATCCCTTGCCCATACCTGATCTCCTACCGCTGTGGTTTAATGCTTCTCAGTACTGCGCCTTCCACCAAGGTCATGGGCATTTGACTGATAAGTATATGAGGCTACGTCATGAGATCCAGAACCTCATCGATAACAAAGTGATCCCTCCGCCATCCACCGCTCCAAAGCCGAATGTCACAACTAATCCCCTACCAAACCATGCTAAGTAGGCTGGGGTAAATTACATGTCTCTGGAGCAATCAAAAGATCCAAACCATTATATATGTTCAGCGTGTCTACCATGCCCTCATGTTTCAGCTACCAAGGATCAGATAGCATGCTCATTTATTATGGCTAGAAACGGTCAGGATAGGATAGAGGAATGGAATGATAATGCCTAGGGATGGTATCGAATGGTAATCCAAGCCTACCAACAAGAAGAAGAGGAACGTAATGAGGAAGGCGATTGGCCGCTGGATTATCCAGCACGACCTTATGGGTTTAGCCACGTACTTGATGGCATTACTCTTTCCCAACTTTTTGAGGAGGAAATATATGTCGATGAGATGCAATCCTATTAGTTTGTAAGGGTTGTGCTGAAATCAGATGGGGTTGAGTGGACTGACTTTTGGGCTGCTCAAGAACAACACGTGGAGTACATCCGAGAAGACATCTGGGAAGAGGTCGATAATACGTGGGCTATTGAGGATGATGAGGAAAGAAGAGGAAGAGCAGTGGTCGACGGGTTAGATGATCTGTGGGCATTTGAAAGCCCTCTCTGCATAGATGAAGTAAGACAAATCGAAGGTATAATACCAGGACTGTGGGATTCTGAGAATGGTGTGGAACATCAAACTAGGTGTGGACAACATTTCCAGTCAACTCAGTTAGAAAAAGGGCAGTCAAGCGAGAAAAGAAAAGAGAAAGAACAAGAAGAAGAGGATGACGTTGTGCTAAAGCAGCTTAAAAAGACACAGGCCAATGTCAACATTTGGGGCTTATTGATGGCCTCACACAAACATAGACAAGCTGTGCTGAAGGTCCTAAACAAAGCCAATGTTTCGATAGATGTGACTCTAGTACAGCTTGTTAGACTCATTCTGCCAGCTGTAGAGCCAAAAGTTATCTCCTTTTCTGATAAGGATCTGCCAGTGGAAGGAAAGAACCATAATAAACCATTGCACATAACTGTTAAATGCCTAAAAAAGTAGGCCTCGGTGACTCTCATTGATAATGGGTCCGCATTAAATATTTGTCTACTTAGAATACAGTTTGTTCGGGACTAAAGCTGAAACATTTCACACCTAGTAATTAAAGAGTCCGGGCCTACGACAATACGAGGAGAGACGTGCTGGGCTTGGTATCATTCGCATTATTAGAAGGGCCTTTGAAGACATTAGTTGAGTTCCACGTACTGGACGTACTAGCCCATTTCAACCTATTGCTAGGCTGGCTATGGCTGCATAATCCTAACGTCCAGGCAGTACCATCGACTCTTCACCAAAAGTTGAAATTGATAAAGAATGGGACAATTCTGATGATCCATGGAGAAGACAGCATCCAATCCCCAAGAGGAGAAGGCTCGACTCTCTTGGAGGTTTAGCATGGCGAAGGGGATGTGTCACTATGTGGCTTTCGATTTGACAAAGCGCAGGCCGTGCAAATTCTATTGAATGAAGAAGAGATATATATCAACCCAATAGCAATTACAATGATGAGACAAATGTCCTACTTCCCGGGCATGGGGTTAAGGCGTAAGCAGCAAGGAATTCTCGAACCTATCTAGGTATTGCCGACTTCTCACCATTTTTGTCTTGGATATAAACTGGCAGAAGAACATTTGAAAGGGCCTTAAAGGAGATGGAAGGCCAACTATTCAGGAACACTCAATAAGTATTTTTTCAAGGAAGGAGAGGACTTCCTGTACTGTGGCTTCCCAGAGCCATGGATCGACGAAGAAACCAATCAAAAATTGCCAGTACTAGAGATCTTCCTTGACCATCAATTATTCGACACGGAAGATGATGAGATAGTGAAAGGGGAAGAGGAAGCAAAGAAGATCCAAGAGAAAGATTAGGCGGAAAAGCTTGATGGAATTGACATGGGAGTGTTGTTCAATATGGCACAGCTGCACATAACTGACTCAGACTGTTTCATGATGGGTTTCAGCACGCCAACCGACTGCACTAAGCTCATTGTTGATGCAACTACAAAGGAAGTGAAGAACTGGATCTTAGAGTCTTGTGATGTGCATATTGTCTGTTTTGAGTCCAAGTTTGAGTCGGACTTTGTGATTGAGGGCACGTCTATTTGTGCACCTCCCATTGTTTATGCTTTTGAGTTTGTAATTCCGAATTCCTTCAATAAAATGAGCAAAATTTTCAGTTACTCTACTTTATTTGATTTATTCCATACGTTTTTCGACGATTTTGAGTTCAACGGGAATATCCCTAAAGAAATAAAACTTTTAATAAAAAGAGAAGAAATATGTGCCCAATCAATCATTGAAAAAACTTTTTTAATAAATTTAGGTAATGAAACTAACCCACAAATGTGCAAATTGGTTCTTCTTTATCCTTAGTTGAACGAGAACACTTAATAACTTTATTGAAAGAATTCAAAGATGTGTTCGCATGGTCTTACGTGGATATATCCGGAATTGATCCTGATATTGGCCAACACTATATCCCCTTATACCTCGATGCCAAACCGATCAAATAAAAATTAAGACAGATCCGTCCAGAGTGGGCTCTGAAGATGAAAAAAGAAGTTTCCAAATAGATTAACGTTGGATTTTTTATGATAACCGAGTATCCAAAGTGGGTAACTAATATTGTTCCAGTGATGAAGAAAGATGGGCGCATCTCGATTTGTGTAGACTTTCAGTATCTCAACAAGGCTAGTTCGAAAGACGATTTTTCACTATCGCACATCGATGTCTTGGTAAAAAGTACAGCGGGGCATTCCTTGTTATCATTCATGGATGGCTTCTCTGGGTACAACTAGATTCTGATGGATCCCAAAGATAGGAAAAAGATGACGTTCACTATACCTTGGGGCACCTATTGTTATCGTGTGATGCTGTTTGATTTAAAGAATGCAGGGTCAATCTATCAGAGGGCTGCCACTACTTTACTGTATGATATGATACATTAGGAGGTCGAAGTGTACGTGGACAATATGATAGTCAAGTCTAAGGATTTGGATGGTCACATCATAGCACTACGAAAGTTCTTTGAAAAAATTTGAAAGTACAAGATGCGTCTCAACCGGCAAAAGTGTGCATTTGGAGTTACTATTGGAAAAATGCTCGGATTTATGATCACTCAACGGGGTATCGAAGTGGACCATTCAAAGATCAAAGTAATTTTGAAAATGCCTCATTCGAAGACCAAGCGAGAAGTCAAGGGCTTTTTAGATAAAATACAGTTCATTGGTCAATTCATCGCAAAACTAACAGCTACCTGTGAGCAACTCTTCCGTCGGTTGAAGAAAGGAATCGAGTTCGAATAGGATCAGAAATGTCAAGACGCCTTCGATGTCGTATGACAATACCTGCAAAATCTACCTGTTCTAGCTCATCCCGAACCTAATAGGCCATTGATCCTCTACTTGTCAGTGAATGACTCAACTATGGGATGCATGCTGGTGCAAAAAGGTAAAACTAGAATAAAAAAGGCGGTCTACTACTTAAGTAAGAAGATGACAGGGTCAGAAATACGAAACACACCACTAAAAAAGACATTCTGGGCCTTGGTTTGGGCTTTTAAAAAATTAAGGCACTACATGCTGTCATTCACAGTGAATATCATCTCCTAGATGGGCCCGTTAAAGTACCTATTTGAAAAGTCGGCACTGACAGGAAGGTTCACTCGATGGTTGCTATTGTTATAAAAAATTGACCTCAGATATGTCACCCGAAAGTCAGTCAAGGGTAGAGTAGTGGCAGAATTCTTGACTGACCAACCAGTTGAGGGAGGTGAAGACACAGAGTTTTAGTTTCCTAACAAACAGCTAATGAAAGTCGGGGATGACAAGTGAACTCTATATTTTGATGGCGCATCCAATCAGTATGGCTATAGAATAAGAGTCCTTCCTGTTACTCCTAACGAATCACACGTTCCGTTGTCTCTGAAGCTCAATTTTGAAGTTATCAAGAATCAAGCTGAGTATGAAGTATGTTTAGCCTGATTGGAGGTAGCCTTAGAATTAGGGGCAAGAAAACTAGAAGTCATCGGAGATTCAGCGCAGGTGGTTTCACAGGCAAGAGAAGAATGGAAGGTCAGGAACGTGACATTGATTCTCTACCATCAAGAACTAGAGAAGTTAATACTGTGTTTTGAATTAGTAATCTTTACCAATGTGCCAAGACTGCAGAACAAGTTCGCCGATGTACTAGCCACCCTAGCATCCATGATTGACATACCACTCGGAGTCCGAATGAGGCCTTTGAGAATTGAACAGAAAAGAAAGTTGGCAAACAAGACGATGGCCACGATTGAGAAAAGAATTGGTGACCTTCCATGGTATTTTGACATTTAGAACTTCGTAGAGAAAAGAGAATATCCAAAGTTTTCCAACAAGAAGGACAAAAGGATAATACGAATACTATCTGCACAGTTTGTCATTTGTGGTGGAAGACTATACAAACAAGGACATTCTGGGGTCAATAAGCTATGTGTCAGCATTAAAGAAGGTCAAGAATTGATGAAAGAGATACACGCAGGAGTTTGTGGGCCACACATGAATGGAAACATGTTAGCCAAGAAGATCCTATGATAAGAATATTTTTGGATGACAATGGAGTCAGACTGTATACAGTTTGTGCGAAGGTGCTAAAAGTGTCAGATTCATGAAAACCTTATGCACGTTTCCCCATCTCAGCTGTATAACCTGACGTCGCCATGGCCATTCTCAGTATGGGGTATTGATGTAATCGACATGGTAACATCGAAGGCGTCTAATGGGCACGAGTTCGTTTTAGTGGCTATTGATTACTTTACCAAGTGGGTGGAAGCAGCTTCTTACTTAGTATTGAAAGCCTCTCATGTTGCTAAGTTCATCAAGTAAAACATCATTTGTCGATACAAGGTCCCCCATGAGCTGATCTTGGATAATGGCTCACATTTTAAAGAAGAAGTCTTGGATCTTTTCAAGGAACACCGGATAGTGGCTCACAAATCCTCACCATATTGGCCGTGAACCATGATAGTAAGTGTGTGATCCCAAGAGGAGGGGGGGGGGGGGGGGGGGGTGAATT
>JAOTRH010002552.1:0-24180 GCA_034768845.1 Heliamphora exappendiculata
GTTTATAATTTATTTGTGTATTTGTTTACTATAAATTTATTATTAATTGATAAGTTTATAGTTTATATTATTATAAGCTTATTAATTTATTATAACTATAAGTTGAACAATTAAATGCAATAAACTTGAATAATTAAAATAATAAAATGCGATATAAATTTTAGTAATAAAAAATTAAATGTGAATAATTTTACACATTATAAGTGTATTGTACATGTTCAAAAAATAAAAAAATTGCATCATTATAGGTCAAATACATCCTAACTAGGTTGGCACATATTAGCCGAACAATCATTTGCATTATTTTCTACTTAAAATATATGACAAATGAAATGTAAAATTACAAATATAAAGAAAAAATATTTACATATGCAACAAATAATTTGAAAAATCAGTTTAAGCCTGATAATTTTTCAAGCGTTCCATAGGTGATAGATTATAAGTTTGCTTTGAGTTTTTTTCTTCTTGTCTATTTTTTGATACATTTTTACTGCGTATATTGTGTCTCGTATAATCATTAATACTTTGACCATTTTTGGAGTGAGTCTGGATTTATAGTCGTTCAGCATCCGTCCACCTGCACTGAAAGCTGATTCCGAAGCAATTGTAGAGATAGGAACTGCAAGTATATTACGAGCTATCGCTGCCAATACTGGTCACGATACCTCGTGTCGTTTTCGATATTCTAAAATATTAAAATTATTTTCATCTAAATTTTCTACAGTATCAAAATAACGTTTAAGTTCTGTGATAGAATTCCCATGATTATGAGAGAGTCACTTATTTTTTATTATAAACTAATTATCGTTACGACTTCGAGATGAAATCCTAACCGCGAGTTGTGTTGATTAAGGTATTCTATGAGTTTTATATTCATCGTATAAATATTTAAGTATTTCATTTATTGGTTCAAGTTGGTTTGCATTATCATAAATATTTTTTAAAAAATATTATAAACTAATATTTTTACTCATAGGATCTAGTATGCAAGCTATTCCAAAAATATGTATTATTTTATTATAATATTTATCAAATTTACCTTTCATACTAAATATCATTTAATAATAATTTACATTGATTAAAAATTTATCAAATATTACGGTAATTTATTTTAATTGCAGTAAAACTAATGAGTAGTAGGAGTATAAATACAAAAAAATAATTTTGTTACTTGATTAAAAATTTTATAAATTTTTTATATATATTTAATGTGAGACCCTGATCCTTTTTAATTTTGTAACGTTTCAACGCGTTATTTATTATTTTTACAATAGCATATTTATGTATGTTTTATGCATGTTCAAGCTTAGAAATGCATGTTGAGTTGGATACCGGGACCGTTGGGAGTTGTGATGTGAGGTTTAAAAATTTATTTTTTGTGGCCTATAAATATCTAGCCTTAAATATTTTTGGTAGAGATATTTTTGAAAAGCTTAGTGGCTAAGTTTCATTTTTCAAATAAAAACCTTTGCATTCTCTCTAGATTTTCTTGGGGTCTGGATTTTGTTTTTGGCGAACGGAATAGTGGATCCTTGCTATCGGCACCAAGGGCTACGCGTTCATCCGGACGAAATTTTATTTCAGTGAAGTTCGCTTTTCGCGGAGTTTAAGGCGTCGAGTTTTTAACTCAACGAGTTAGGATCCCAGACTATCTTGTCTTTAAAGGGTGCTACGTTCAATTATATGTGTTTTTACCGTTTAAAAATGCATGAAAAGTTGGTTTATTTGTGAAAAGTTGGATTTTGGTTCAAAATCGCTTTTGGGTCGATTTTGGTTGGAGGAAAGGGGGTTTGAGACTTTCCTTTCGGTGTCTCTTTGTTATTTTGGATTTGTGTATGCCTGGGAGTTGTAAAGGATGTGTTTGGCTGGTTTAATTTGGGACTGAGAAATTGTTTCAGTCGCTTGGGTTTGTTTTTCACCATCGCCTGTAGTTTCTTCTGAAATTTGAGAATTTTGAATTTTTGTATTGACACCTTTTTTGGTTAGTGTCGACACATTTTCCTTCTGTGGTGTTGAGCACGCTTCGGCGGCTATTACATTGAACTCTATGTTCTTTTGTATCGACACATTTTTTGTTTTTGTTGACACATATTTCTGTTGGTGTCGACACATTTTTTGTTTGTGTCGACATAAATTTTCTTCTGTTGGTGCTGAGTATTCTGTTGTTATTTGTGTCGACACAATTTCTGTTGGTGTCGACTCATTTTGTCTCTGGTGTCGACACTTTTCTGCTTGTGTCAACACATTTTCTACTGTTGTTTGTGCTGTTACTCTCGGTTCTTTTGTGTCGACACCTTTGCTGTTCGTGTCGACACCTCCGCTGTTTGTGTTGACACATTTTCTGTTTGTATCGACACATTCGCTAGTTGTGTTGACACATTTTCTGTTTGTGACGATACTTTTTCTGTTGGTGTCAACCCTTTTCTTCCTTGTGTGAGAAGGAGAGTTTTGAGATTGGGATGGGTTCTAAGAGCCTTTGGTTTACTAGAATATTATATTTTCATGTTTGTTTAGATAAAAGCATGCTTTGCGCTTTTTCTTATTTTATTACATCATATGACTTGTGGAGGTATGATTTTCAAATGTGGTTTCGAAAATGATGATTTTTGATAAAAATCTCAACACATTGTGTTTTGGAGGTTTGAAGCTAACCCTTGGGGTTGAGTTTCAGTTTTGGAAACGTTATGTTGAGAACGAATATAAACATTTTTGAAATGTTTTTGTTGATCTCCATGTTGATGAATGGATCTTTATACATGTTTAATGTATAATTGTGAAAATATTTTCGTAATTATGCTACGGGTTGGTTTTCAAATGATTCTAGATATTTCGAAATAGCGGGTATTTGGCATGAGTTGTCCTCGGTGGAAGTCCAAAAATGTGCGCAGAGTAGGTACTTTTGTCCTTCGGGGTAGTTCTTGTAAAGAAGGTGTGTGAGTGCTTTTGTCCCTCTATTTTAGTTCGTAAAGTCAACTTTTACGTTGTAGTGGCTTCGTGTAGAACTTGCATTTACCTAACCGGTCCTACGATGGGTAGGGATTGGGTAAAGGGGCAAGAGTCTATAGTTGCTACATCTGTCCTATTGTGACGGAGTCGGTACATAGAAATTATTTTATCTTTTCTCCTCGGCGATGTGGCCCGAGTGGAGCAAACTTTATTATTGTTTTATTTTTCTCGATGTGTGTTCCGAGTGGAAAATACATTTTTCTCTTTTCTCGGTGCGTGATTCGAGTGAAAAATAATGTTTTGGTTACTGCTTTTTTTTAACTGTGAAAATATTATCTGCATTATTGATATGCATGGTTTTAAGGGTAAAAATGTGGGATTTTATAAAGTAAAACCGTTTTGAAGCTTGTGTTGGCTTGATGGAAAACTTGTGGTTTTGGGTTGGAAAAACTTTTTGGCTCCTCTGATTGAGCTTCTATGCTTGTGATTGCATATCTTGCTTTACAACTTTATAGTCTGTTTCTATTGGGTTTCGGCTCACGATGTGGAATTTTGTTAAAACTTTTTTCAGGTGAACGTGGTCCTGTAGGTTGATCCGGTGGTGTCCAGAGGTGACTGATGACAAGACCCTGTTGTCTTGTTTTGTTAGGTAGTTTATACCTTTCTGTATATGTTTCATGTTTTGAGATAACATATTATAAAACATATGTAATTCTTATGGATGTATGCATGTTTTAATGTTTTCGAGAGAACCTTGTGTTGGTTGTTATTTTTCGTAGTTTCTTACTATATTTTTCGTTGATTGATTCAACGGTTTACAAATGGAATTTTCAAATGATTTGTGCTTCATTTAAACTCTTGTGCATCGAGAAAATTTTTTGGTATGACATGAGTTTCTTTTAAAATGAAAAGATTTTTCCTATTCAAAACATGTATTTTGTCTTTAATGGTTTGGCTTGTGGGCTGTAATTGTAGTCTTTTAGCTACTATTTTAAATCAATAAACTCTCAGTAGTACAGTTTTACAAAGGTTTTGGTCTTGTTTGGTCTTCTGGTTTTAAATCCCTTTTGTTTGGGTGGTTTTGGTGCTTGTTGTGGCTTTTTCGTGACTTGAAGTTTGGGCCGTGATAACTTGGTATCAGAGCTCCAGGTTCGGATACCTATGAACTGTGGGAAGATGGTACATTACCTTGTGAAGAAAAATGTGTGTGTGCTTAGTTGTCTGTGTTTGAAACACGTTTTGCGAACGTGATTTCTAGCAAGGATTCTAAGTGGGTTATTCAAAGTGATGTGTCATTCTTGTTGGTTCTCCTCGGTATTGGTGTTGTGTCTGTATAATTATTGTGGCTATGTATTAGCATGATTATGTGGTATATGTTAGAAATAACATGATAGATCGACCTTAGGTTGTCGTGTTTCATGTTTTCTTTATATATAACCTGTACACCCTTCGAGACGACGAGACCGTGGTTTGGGTCTTGGATATGCGACTCAATTTTCTATCAGTTGCAGAGGTAAGGTTAGTGGCTTGATTGTGGTAGATGGCTTTTCTTGGGAGTCTGAGTAGTTCTGATGACCTTAGACGTTGTATACCTTTCAAGGTTTGAGAATTGAGTTCCTAGTGAGTGAGCTCAAGGATATGTGAATGAGTACGAGTTGTAGATATTCTTGGAGTAAGCATGGGTTGCGGTTATGTTAGAATGTGTAAGGGTTTAGGTTATGGTTTTAACAGGCGAAGAGTATCAGTTTTGTGGGTTTCTACGGGAATGCAAGTTTGTGGTTTGGTTGATATCCTAGTTATTAGGAGATCATGTTTGGGAACCATACAAAGTGCATGTGGTTGGCTTAGTGCTGAGATGATGTATCCCGAGTGTGATATATTCGGAGGTTGTTTGTGTTCGATCTTAGGTTTAGAGATGGGTATGTTGTTCGCCCGTGGAAACAAAGCGTGGAGTGATGAGGTTCAGTAGTGGACCGTGTGGTTTGGCTGGCCTGAGGTGATAGGTGAGCAATTGTAGAATACGATGCCTGTAATCGTGCGTGTTTTGAGAGCAGAAATGCGAAAGGTGTCTACATAGTTGTGAGAGTTATTAATAACTCTCAGGATTGGGTTTCCTTTGCTAGGAGAGGCCGTGACATGGCAGTGGTTTGCCTAGCAGGAATTAGGTGAGTAAGCGCAACCTTGTGAAGTGAGGTTTTGGGTGCAATGATATGTGCTGTACCAGGTATGCAGATGGTTTGAGTATCGTGATCGTGGTTGAAAGCAGCCGTGTGACTGTAGTTGATGTGGCCTCGAGGTAGGACTTACAGAGTTCTTAGAGGCTAAGTGTTGAGAAGTACTCCAACAACGCTGAGGTTGAATTGTGGTTTCTTGTTGTCTTTTGTCTTTCCTTCGAATGGAAGTAGAGAGAGAGTTTTTTTATAGATGATTATCTTATAGACGATTGTCTAGTGCGAGTTGTTTCATCTCGGTTGGATGGAGATGCCAGGTTCTTGATTGATTCAGGTTTTGGTTGTGTTCTGAGACTGTGGAATCTTAGTGGATCTATACCCCTGTGTGACCCTTAAAGTTGTGACTCAGGGATTTGTGTCGCCGTGATTGGGTGATTATAAGATGGATTCTTCGTGGCTTCGATGCATGGAGCGAGACGCTCTACATCTGAACGTCTGTGTGTGTGACCTGGGATTCGATTGCTCCCGTGGTTGGGAACCGTAAAGAATTGCATGACAGGGTTGGTATTCTCTTACGGTGGAAGACCGTAAAGGAGTACCTATGAGTGTGGTAAACATAATATGTCGTGGTAACCTTGTTAGTGTGGCCTGTTTGGACCGACGCGATTGTTTGGTGGGGAACGAAAGGGTCGTGATGAGTTTTGGATGTGAGGAAAGTGTAGTGATGTGCTGTTGCACGGGAGATACGGTTGGATTTGTATAGGTTGTTGGATACCTATAAGATGTTATGTCTGCGTGACGTGTTTGGTCAAGCGACTCGTTGGGGTCAGGTGACCTTGTGGCTGTGAAGTCGGATCAATTTTCGATTGTGTACCAACTTATGTTTCTGCTGGGTAAGAATGGTGTACCAACTTATGTTTCTCCTGGGTAAGAAAGGTGGTTTGAGATAGAAGTTTAAGTAAAGGATGAAGGTTTGAGGGTTCGCTGAGATGCATTCTTTGATGTTCAGGTGAGTAAGTGAGCTTCTCTCTGGAGTTGAGTGTTTGTGTTATGGCTCGTGGATGGGCGTCGTGTCAGCTTTGAGATGGCATTGTTAGCATCAGTGGGCTGATGATGTGGTATCAAAGTTGGTGGTCATTTGGTGATCGCCAGAACTCGAGTAGAGTTTGTGCGTGGAGCATGCGGTTTCATGTGGCCTATGTCAGGGCTTGACGTCGTGTCTTTGGACTTGTGGATATGGTACTTGGTGTGCATGGTGAGATGTAATTGAGCTAGTTTGTGGCAGTGGGAACGAAGTGGTAGTCTCTATGTTCTGGAATAGAGAGTGTTTAGGACCAGGTGCCATGACGGATTGGTCTTGTGTGATGTGTTTATCGCCGAAGTGGTTTCAGTTCGGCGAGAGTCAGGTTTTGAGGATTGGCGATGTGAGCTGGATTTTGATCCGGTGTTTCAGGAATGTTTCCTGGATGACAGTGATGTCAGTGGGACTTGCACATGTGGGCTTCAAGTCGTGTTTTTCTCGTGTGACGACAGGTTTGGGATTTCGGTTGCTGGGGCTTTTTTGCTGTTGTGCAATATCGCTGGTTTGCATAAAAAATGCTTGATGATTGATGAGCCGGTGTTGGCTTGAGTTTCAGTGTTGAATTTCGGGCACAAAATTCCTTTAAGGAGGAGAGTGTTATGAGACCCTGACACTTTTTAATTTTTGTAACGTTTTGACGTGTTGTTTATTATTTTTACAATTGCATGTTTATGTACGTTTTATGCATGCTTGAGCTTAGAAATGCATGTTGGGTTGGATATTGGGACCGTTGGGAGTTGTGATGTGTGATTTAAAAAAAAAAAATTTTTGTGGCCTATAAATATCTAACCTCAGTTATTTTTGGTGGAGATATTTTTGAAAAGCTTAGTGGCTAAGTTTTCTTTTCCAAACAAAAATCTTTGCATTCTCTCTTGATTTTCTTGGGGCCCGGGCTTGATTTTTGGTGAACGGGTAGCCGATCCTTGCTATCGGCACCACAGGCTACGTGTTCATCTAGACGGAATTTCATTTCGGCAAAGTTCATTTTTCACGGAGTTCGAGGCGTCGAGTTTTTAACTCAATGAGTTAGGATCCCAGACTATCTTATCTTTAAAGAGTGCTACGTGTAATTATATACGTTTGTACCGTTTAGAAATGCATACAAAGTTGGTTGATTTGTGAAAAGTTAGATTTTGGTTCAAAATCGCTTTTGGGTTCATTTCGGTTCGAGGAAAAGGGGTTTGAGGTTTTTCTTTTGGTGTATCTTTGTTGTTTTGGGTTTATGTATGCCCGTGAGTTGTAAAGAAGGTGTTTGGCTGGTTTAATTTGGGGCTGAGAAGTTGTTTTAGTAGCTTGGGTTTGTTTTTCACCATCGCCTGTAGCTTTTTCTGAAATTTGAGAATTTTGAATTTTTGGGTCGACACCTTTTTTGCTTAGTGTCAACACATTTTCCTTCTGTGGTGTTGAGCATGCTTCAGCGGTTGTTACATTGAACTCTCTGTTCTTTTGTGTCGACACATTTTCTGTTTGTGTCGACACCTATTTCTGTTGGTGTCGACACATTTTTTGTTCGTGTCGACATGATTTTCCTTCTGTTGGTGCTGAGTATTCTGTTGTTATTTGTGTCAACAAAATTTCTGTAGGTGTCGTCACATTTTATCTATGTTGTCGACACATTTCTGCTTGTGTCAACACATTTTCTACTGCTGTTTGTGTTGTTACTCTCGGTTCTTTTGTGTCGGCACATTTACTGTTTGTGTCGACACCTCCGCTATTTGTGTTGACACATTTTTTGTTTGTGTCGATATCTTCGCTGGTTGTGTTGACACATTTTCTGTTTGTGACGATACTTTTTCTGTTGGTGTCAACCCTTTTTCTTCCTTGTGTGAAAAGGAGAGCTTTGAGATTGGGATAGGTTCTAAGAGCCCTTGGTTTACTAGAATGTCATATTTTCATGTTTGTTTAGATAAAAGTATTTTTGCACTTTTTCTTGGTTTATTACATCATATGACTTGTGGAGGTATAATTTTCAAATGTGGTTTTAAAAATGGTGATTTTTGATAAAAATCTCAACACCTAGTGTTTGGGAGGTTTGGAGCTAACCCTTGCGGTTGAGTTTCAGTTTTGGAAACGTTTTGTTGAGAACGGAGATAAACATTTTTGAAATATTTTTGTTGGTCTCCATGTTAATGAATGGATCTTTATACATGTTTAATGTATAATTGTAGAAATATTTTCGTAGTTATGCTACGGGTTGGTTTTTAAATGATTCTAGATGTATCGGGATAGCAGGTATTTGGCATGAGTTGCCCTCGTTGGAAGTCTAAAAATGTGTGCAGAGTAAGTACTTTTGTCCTTCGGGGTAGTTCTTGTGAAGAAGGTGTGTGGGTGCTTTTGTCCCTCGATTTTAGTTCGTAAAGTCAACTTTTACGTTGTAGTGGTTTCGTATAGAACTTGCATTTACCTAACCGGTCCTACAATGTGTAGAGATTGGGTAAAGGAGTAAGAGTCTATAATTGCTACATTTGTCATATTGTGACAGAGTCGGTACATAAGAATCATTTTATCTTTTGTCCTCGGCGGTGTGGCCCTAGTAAAGCAAACTGTATTATTGTTTTATTTTTCTCGATGTGTGTTCCAAGTGAAAAATACCATTTTATCTTTCCTCGGTGTGTGATCCGAGTGAAAAATAATATTTTGGTTATTGTTTTTTTTTAACTGTGAAAATGTTGTCTGCATGTTGATATGCATGGTTTAATGATGAAAACGTGGAATTTTATGAAGTAAAACCGTTTTGAGGCTTATGTTGGCCTAATAGGAAACTTGTGATTTTGGGTTGAGAAAACCTTTTTGGCTTTTGTGGTTGAGCCGATATACTTGTGATTGCATATCCTGTTTTACAGCTTTATAGTCTATTTCTATTGGGTTTTGGCTCACGGTCTGAAATTTTGTTAAAACATTTTTCAGGTGAACGTGGTCCTGTAGGTTGACCCGGTGGCGTCTGGAGGTGGTTGATGACATGACCCTGCTGTCTCGTTTTGTTAGGGAGTTTATACCTTTCTGTATATGTTTTATGTTTTGAGATAACACGTTGTAAAACATATATAATTCTTATAGATGTATGCATGTTTTAATATTTTCGAGAAAATTTTGTGTTGGTTCTTGTTTTTCGTAGTTTCTTACTATATTTTTCGTTGATGGGTTCAACGGTTTACAAATGGAATTTTCAAATGATTTGTGCTTCATTTAAACTCTTGTGCTTCGAGGAAGATTTTTGGAATGACATGAGTTTCTTTTAAAATAAAAAGATTTTTTCTATTCAAAACACATATTTTATCTTTAATGGTTTGGCTTGTGGGCTGCAATTGTAGTCTTTTGGCTACTATTTTAAATCAATACACCCTAAGTAGTACGTTTTTACAAAGGTTTTGGTCTTGTTTGGCCTTTTGGCTTTAAATCCCTTTTGTTTGGGTGCTTTTGGTGGTTGTTGTGGCTTTTCCGTGAGCAAGAGTTTAGAGCGTGATAACTTGGTATCAGAGCTCTGGGTTCGAATACCTATGAGCTGTGGGAAGTGGGTGCATTACCTTGTGAAGAAAGATGTGTGTGTGCTTAGTTGTCTGTGTTTGAAACATGAGCATGTTAGTTGTTGAGCATGTTGATGCCATGTATATGAGAGTGTGGAGGTTGGACCTTAAGATTGATTAGTCTTACCTTCAGGCGTTTGGATTAACAAACTTGGGAGCCAAGTTAGAAACACGTTTTGAGGACGTAATTTCTAGCAAGGAATCTAAGCGGGTTATCCCAAGTGACGCATCATTCTTGTTGGTTCTCCTCGATATTGGTGTTGTGTCTGCATAATTGTTGTGGCTATGTGTTAGCATGATTATGTGGTATGTGTTAGAAATAACATGATAAATCGACCTTAGGTTGTCGTGTTTCATGTTTTCTTTATATATAACCTGTACACCCTTCGATACGACGAGACCGTGGTTTGGATTTTGGATATGCGACTCGGTTTTCTATCAGTTGCAGAGGTAAGGTTAGTGGCTTGATTGTGGTAGATGGCTTTTCTTGGGAGTCTGAGTAGTTCTGATGACCTTAGACGTTGTATACCTTTCAAGGTTAGAGAATTGAGTTCCTAGTGAGTGAGCTCAAGGATATGTGAATGAGTACGAGTTGTAGATATGCTGGGAGTAAGAATGGGTCGCGGTTGTGTTAGAATGTGTAAGGGTTTAGGTTACGATTTCAACAGGCGACGAGTATCAGTTTTGTGGGTTTCTACGGGAATGCAGGTTTGTGTTTTGGTCGATATCCTAGTGTTTAGGGGATCATGTTTGGGAACCATACTGAGTGCATATGGTTGGCTTAGTGCTGAGATGATGTATCCCGAGTTTGATATATTCGGAGGTTGTTTGTGTTCCACCTTAGGTTTAGAGATGGGTATGTTGTTCACCCATGGGAACGAAGTGCAGAGTGATGAGGTTCAGTAGTGGATCGTGTGGCTTGGCTGGCCTGAGGTGATAGGGGAGCAATCGTAGGATACGATGCATGTGATTGTGCGTGTTTTGAGAGCAAAAATTTAGAACGTGTTTACATAGTTGTGGAAGTTATTAGTAACTCTCAGGATTGGGTTTCCTTTGCTCGGAGAGGCCGTGACGTGGCAGTGGTTTGCCTAGCAGGAGTTAAGTGAGTAAGCGCAACCTTGTGAAGTGAGGTTTTGGGCACAATGGTATGTGCTGTACCAGGTATGCGGATGGTCTAAGTATCGTGATCGTGGTTGACAGCAGCTGTGTGATTGTAGTTGATGTGGCCTCGAGGTACGACTTACAAAGTTCTTAGAGGCTAAGTGTTAAGCAGTACTCCTAGAACGCTGAGGTTGAATCATGGTTTCTTGTTGGCTTTTGTCTTTCCTTTGGATGGAAGGAGAGAGAGAGAGTTTTCTTGTAGACGATTGTCTAGTGCGAGTTGTTTCATCTCGGTTGGATGGAGATGCTAGGTTCTTGATTGATTTAGATTTTGGTTGTGTTTTGAGACTGTGGAATGTTAGTGGATATATACCCGTGTGTGATTTTTAGAGTTGTGACTCAGGGACTTGTGTTATCTTGATTGGCTGATTATAAGATGGATTCTTCGTGGCTTCGACGCGTGGTGCGAGACTCTCTACATCTGAACATCGATGTGTGTGACCAGGGATCCGATTGCTCCCGTGGTTGGGAACCGTAAAGAATTGCATGACGAGGTTGGTATTCTCCTGCGGTGGAAGACCGTAAAGGAGTACGTGTGAGTGTGGTAAACATTATAGGTCGTGGTAACCTAGTCAGTGTGGCCTGTTCGGACCGACACGATTGTTTGGTGGGGAACGAAAGGGTCGTGATGAGTTCTGGATGTGAGGAAAGTGTAGTGATGTGCTATTGCACGGGAGATACGGTTAGATTTGTATAGGTTGTTGGATACCTATAAGATGTTCTATCTGCGTGACGTGTTTGGTCAAGCGACTTGTTGGGGTCTGGTGACTTTGTGGCTGTGAAGTCGGATCAGTTTTCGATTGTGTGGAACCTTGTCTGAGACAATGGTGTACCACCTTATGTTTCTCTTGGGTAATAATGGTGGTTTGAGATAGAAGTTGAAGTAGAGGATGAAGGTTTGAGGGTTCGCTGAGATACATTCTTTGATGTCTAGGTGAGTAAGTGAGCTTCTCTCTAGAGTCGTGTGTTTGTGTTGTTGCTTGTGGATGGGAGTCGTGTCAGCTTTGAGATGGCATTGTTAGCATCAGTGGGGTGATGATGCGGTATCAAAGTCGATGGTCGTTTGGTGATCGTCAGAACTCGAGTAGAGTTTGTGCGTGGAGCATGCGGTTTCATGTGACCTATGTCAGGGCTTGACGTCGTGTCTTTGGACTTGTGAAGATGGTCCTTGGTGTGCATGGTGAGATGTAATTGAGCCAGTTTGTGGCAGTGGGAACGAAGTGGTAGTCTCTATGTTCTGGAATAGAGAGTGTTTAGGACCAGGTGCCATGACGGATTGGTCTTGTGTGATGTGTTTATCGCCGGAGTAGTTTGAGTTCGGCGAGAGTCAGGTTTTGAGGATTGGTGGTGTGAGCTGGATTTTGATCCGGTGTTTCAGGGATGTTTCCTGGATGACAGTGATGTTAGTGGGACTTGCACGCGTGGGCTTTAAGTCATGTTTTTCTCGTGTAACGACAGGTTTGGGATTTCAGTTGCTTGGGCTTTTCTGCTGTTGTGTAGTATCGCTGGTTTATATCAGAAATGGTTGATGATTGATGAGCCGATGTTGGCTTGAGTTTCGGTGTTGAATTTTGGGGACGAAATTCCTTTAAGGAGGGAGAGTTATGAGACCCTGACCCTTTTTAATTTTTGTGACGTTTCGATGTGTTGTTTATTATTTTTACAATAGCATATTTATGTACGTTTTAAGCATGTTAGAGCTTAGAAATACTTGTTGGGTTGGATACCGGGACCGTTGG
Organism: Heliamphora exappendiculata; assembly: GCA_034768845.1. NCBI lineage: Eukaryota > Viridiplantae > Streptophyta > Magnoliopsida > Ericales > Sarraceniaceae > Heliamphora > Heliamphora exappendiculata. The sequence continues at coordinate 12,623 of JAOTRH010002552.1, forward strand.
GAGCTGTGATGTGAGGTTTAAAAAAAATATTTTTTTGTGGCCTATAAATATCTAGCCTCAGATATTTTTGGTGGAGATATTTTTGAAAAGCTTAGTGGATAAGTTTTCTTTTCCAAACAAAACCCTATGCATTCTCTCTAGATTTTCTTGGGGCCCGGGCTAGGTTTTTGGTGAACGGGTAGCGGATCGTTGCTATCGGCACCGAGGGCTACGCGTTCATCTAGACGGAATTTTATTTCGGCGAAGTTTATTTTTCAAGGAGTTCGAGGCGTCGAGTTTTTAACTCAACGAGTTAGGATCCCAGACTATCTTGTCTTTAAAGGGTGCTACATGTAATTATATGTGTTTTTACCGTTTAAAAATGCATAAAAGTTGGTTTATTTGTGAAAAGTTAGATTTTGGTTCAAAATCCCTTTTGGGTTCTTTTCGGTTGGAGGAAAAGGGGTTTGAGGCTTTTCTTTTGGTGTATCTTTGTTGTTTTGGGTTTGTGTATGCATGTGAGTTGTAAAGAAGGTGTTTGGCTAGTTTAATTTGGGGTTGAGAAGTTGTTTTAGTAGCCTGTGTTTGTTTTTCACCATCGCCTGTAGCTTTTTCTAAAATTTGAGAATTTTAGATTTTTTTGTCGACACCTTTTTCGGTTAGTGTTGACACATTTTCGTTCTGTGGTGTTGAGCACGCTTCAGCGGCCGTTACCTTGAACTCTCTATTGTTTTGTGTCGACACATTTTCTGTTTGTGTCGACACCTATTTCTGTTGGTGTCGACACTTTTCTGTTTGTGTCGACACATTTTCTGCTCCTGTTTGTGCTGTTACTCTCGGTTCTTTTGTGTCGACACCTCTATTATTTGTGTCGACACCTCCGCTGTTTGCGTTGACACATTTTCTGTTTGTGTCGACACATTCGTTGGTTGTGTTGACACATTATCTGTTTGTGTCGATACTTTTCCTGTTGGTATCAACCCTTTTTCTTTCTTGTGTGAGAAGGAGAGTTTTGAGATTGGGGTGGGTTCTAAGAGCCATTGGTTTACTAGAATGTCTAATTTTCATGTTTGTTTAGATAAAATAATGTTTTGCGCTTTTTCTTGGTTTATTAAATCATATGACTTGTGGAGGTATGGTTGTTAAAGGTGGTTTTGAAAATGGTAGTTTTTGATAAAAATCTCAACACTTGGTGTTTTGGAGGTTTGAAGCTAACCCTTGGAACTAAGTCTCAGTTTTATAAAACGTTTTGTTGAAAACGAGGATAAATATTTTTGAAATATTTTTGTTGATCTCCATGTTGATGAATGGATCTATATACATGTTTAATGTATAATTATGGAAATATTTTCGTAGTTATGCTATGGGTTGGTTTTTAAATCATTTTAGATGTACCGGGATAGCGGGTATTTGGCACGAGTTGTCCTTGGTGGAAGTCCAAAAACGTGCGCAGAGTAGGTACCTTTGTCCTTCGGGGTAGTTCCCGTAAAGAAGGTGTGTGGGTGCTTTTATCCCTTAGTCTTAGTCCGTAAAGTCAGCTTTTACGTTGCGGTCTTACGATGTGTAGGGATTAGGTAAAGGGGTAGGAGTCTATAGTTGATACATCTATCCCCTTGTGACAGAGTCGGCACATAAGAATCATTTTATCTTTTCTCATCGGCTGTGTGGCCCCAGTGGAGCAAACTGTATTATTGTTTTATTTTCCTCGATGTGTTTTTCGTGTGAAAAATATCATTTTCTCTTTTCTCGGTGTGTGATCCGAGTGAAAAATATCGTTTTGGTTACTGTTTTTCTTTAACTGTGAAAACGTTATATGCATTGTTGATATGCATGGTTTTAAGGATGGAAACGTGGGATTTTATGTAGTAAAACCATTTTGAGGTTTGTGTTGGTCTGATGGAAAACTTATGATTTTGGGTTGGGAAAACTTTTTGGCTCATGTGGTTGAGCCTCTATGCTTGTGATTGCATATTTTGCTTTACAGTTTCGTAGTCTGTTTCTATTAGATTTCGGCTCACGGTGTAGAATTTTGTTAAAACCTTTTTCAAGTGAACGTGGTCCTGTAGGTTGACCTGGTGGTGCCCTGAGGTGGCTGATAACAAGACCATGTTGTCTTGTTTTGTTAGGTAGTTTTTACATTTCTGTAAATATTTCATGTTTTGAGATAACATGTTGTAAAATATATGTAATTCTTATGGATGTATGCATGTTTTAATGCTTCAAGAGAATCTTGTGTTAGTTGTTGTTTTCTGTAATTTTTTACTACATTTTTCATTGATGGGTTCAACGGTTTACAAATGGAATTTTCAAATGATTTGTGCTTCATTTAAACTCCTGTGCTTCGAGGAAGATTTTTGGAATGACTTAAGCTTCTTTTAAGATTTTTCCTATTCAAAACACGTATTTTGTCTTTAATGATTCGGCTTGTGGGCTGCAATTATAGTCTTTCGGCTACTCTTTTAAATTAATAAACCATCGGTAGTATATTTTTACAAAGATTTTGGTCTTGCTTGGCCTTCTGGTTTTAAATCCCTTTTATTTGGGTGATTTTGGTGGTTATTGTGGCTTTTCGCGTGACTCGGAGTTTGGGGCATGACAACTTGGTATCAGGGCTCCAGGTTTGAATGCTTATGAGCTGTGGGAAGAGGGTGCGTTACCTTGTGAGGAAAGATGTGTGTGCGCTTGGTTGCCTGTGTTTAGAATATGAGCATGTTAATTGTTGAGCATGTTGATGCCGTGTATATGAGAGCATGGAGGTTGGACCTTAAGATTGATTAGTCTTGCCTTCAGGCGTTTGGATTAACAAAGTTGGGAGCTAAGTTAGAAACACGTTCGTGGACGTGATTTCTAGCAAGGAATCTAAGTGAGTTTTCCAAAGTGACGCATCATTCTTGTTGGTTCTCCTCGGTATTGGTGTTGCGTCTACATAATCGTTGTGGCTATGTGTTAGCATGATTATGTGGTATGTTTTAGAAATAACATGATAGATCGACCTTAGGTTGTCGTGTTTTATGTTTTTTTTTATATATAACCTGTACAACCTTCGAGACGACGAGACCGTGGTTTGGGTCTTGGATGTGCGACTCGATTGCTATCAGTTGTAGAGGTAACGTTTGTGGTTTTATTGTGGTTGATGGCTCCTCTTGGGAGTCTGAGTAGTTCTGATGACCTTAGACGTTGTATACCTTTCGAGGTTTAAGAATTGAGTTCCGAGTGAGTGAGCTCAAGGATATGTGAATGAGTACGAGTTATCGATATGCTGGGAGTAAGCATGAATCGCGGTTGTGTTAGAGTGTGTAAGGGTTTAGGTTACGATTTCAACAGGCGATGAGTATAAGTTTTATGGGATTTCTACGGGAATGTAGGTTTGTGGTTTGGTCGATATCCTAGTGATTAAGAGATCATGTTTGGGAACAATGCTGAGTGCATGTGGTTGGCTTAGTGCTGAGATGATGTATCCCGAGTGTGATATATCCAGAGGTTGTTTGTGTTCCACCTTAGGTTCAGAGATGGGTATGTTGTTCGCCCATGGGAATGAAGTGTGGAGTGATGAGGTTCAGTAGTGGACCGTGTGGTTTGGCTGGCTTGGGGTGATAGGTGAGCAATCGTAGGATACGATGCCTGTGATCGTGCGTGTTTTGAGAGCAAAAATGTAGAAGGTGTCTGCATGGTTGTGGGAGTTATTGGTAACTCTCAGGATTGGGTTTCCTTTTCTCGGAGAGGCCATAACGTGGCAGTGATTTGCCTAGCAGCAGTTAAGTGAGTAAGCGCAACCTTGTGAAGTGAGGTTTTGGGCACAATGGTATGTGTTGTACCAGGTATGCGGATGGTCTGAGTATCGTGATCGTGGTTGACAGCAGTTGTGTGACTGTAGTCGATGTGGCCTCGAGATAGGACTTATAGAGTTCTTAGAGGCTAAGTGTTGAGGAGTACTCCCAGAACGCTAAGGTTGAGTCTTGATTTCTTGTTGGCCTTTGTCTTTCCTTTGAATGGAAGGAGAGATGGAGAGTTTTCTCGTAGTCGATTGTCTTGTAGACGATTGTCTAGTACGAGTTGTTTCATCTCAGTTGGATGGAGATGCCAGGTTCTTGATTGGTTCAGGTTTTGGTTGTGTTCTGAAATTGTGGAATCTCAGTGGATCTATACCCATGTGTGAGCCTTAGAGTTGTGACTTAGGGACTTGTGTTGCCGTGATTGGGTGGTTATAAGATGAATTCTTCGTGGCTTCGACGCGTGGAGCGAGACGCTCTACATCTGAACGTTGGTGTATGTGACCTGGGATCCGATTCTCCCATGGTTGGGAACCATAAAGAATTGCATGACGGGGTTGGTATTCTCCCGCGGTGGAAGACCGTAAAGGAGTGCGTGTGAGTGTGGTAAACATGATAGGTCGTGGTAACCTAATCAGTGTGGCCTGTTCGGAATGACACGATTGTTTGGTGGGGAACGGAAGGGTCGTGATGAGTTCTGGATGTGAGGAAAGTGTAGTGATGCGCTATTGCACGGGAGATGCGATTGGGTTTGTATAGGTTGTTGGATACCTATAAGATGTTCTGTCTGCGTGACATGTTTGGTCAAGTGACTCGTTGGGGTCTGGTGACCTTATGGCTGTGAAGTCGGATCAGTTTTCAATTGTGTGGAACCTTGTCTAAGACAATGGTGTACCACCTTATGTTTCTCCTGGGTAAGAATGGTAGTTTGAGATAGAAGTTTAAGTAGAGGATGAAGGTTTGAGGGTTCGCTGAGATATATTCTTTGATGTCCAGGTGAGTAAGTGAGCTTCTCTCTGGAGTCAAGTGTTTGTGTTGTGGCTTGTGGATGGGCGTCGTGTCAGTTTTGAGATGGCATTGTTAGCATCGGTGGGGTGATGATGTCGTATCAAAGTCGGTGGTCGTTTGGTGATCGTCAAAACTTGAGTAGAGTTTGTGTGTGGAGCATGCGATTTCATGTGACCTATGTCAGGGCTTGATGTCGCGTGTTTGGACTTGTAGAGTGTTGGCCTAACTAGGTTTCAACCTATTTTGATGATAACAAACCAAAACTTCTAATTGTGCAAATTGAGTGTGTTCACAGAACTTTAATGACACAAGCACAATTGAGAAAGCAAAATGAAATCCATGAAGCATGAAGATCATATTCAAGCGGCTAAGATCCATGGAGCAAGAGAAGAACCAAGAAGACAAAAAAAGAACTTAAAGGACTTAAAGAGTTTCTAAGTGTAAATACACTAGGACTTATGTAAGTTCATATACAATTGGTTATATGTGTGAAAGCTCATAGGAGACCTTAGATAAACCATAGTTTGGTTAAACATTTCATAACAAATCATTTTCAAAGTATAAAATATGTTTTAAAATGTTTCAAAAAAAGTTCGGCCAAAAATATGCAAAATTTGTGTGAAGAAAATTGACATACCTTTGGTATTTTGGCCATAACTTTTTGTACAAAATGAATTTTGATATGAAGTTTGAACCATTAGAAAGTAGACTTCCGGGGCTTCAATTTGAACACAAATGACCCTATTCGAAGTCCGGATGAAGGAGTTATGGTCATTTGAAGTCAAGAAAATTGAGCAGTCGCGGGTCTGTCGACGGAGGATCAGATCCAGTCGACTGAAGTCAAGTTCAGTTGACCGAACTAGATTCTTCAGTCGACCGAACTAGCTACTTTAGTCGATCGAATAGGCTAATTTTTGAATTTTGAGCTTAACGGGTAGTTTAACATTTCCTTATTTGGCACAATGGTTAGTACGAACTTTTGGCCTATAAATAGAGTCTTTGAGCTCTGATTTTATATACTTCAAACCTTCAAATCAACTCTCTCATATATATCAATTTTGTTATTCAAATTCTTCATTTTTATGAATCATTTTTTAGAGAAAATCTTAGAATTTCTCCATTGAGCTTCTCACTTATATATGCTTGGGAGTGAACATTAGAGTGTTTTATTTTTGTATTCACTTGCTCGCCAAAGGAGCTTATTCATTGTATCATCCTACTTGGATTCCTTGTATTCTTGTTGTAACTTGAGAAGGTGATTCTCAATAGAGGCCACTCTGCCTATTGAAGGAGAGAGGGAAGTCCGCCTATAAGGAGGGACTTGAGGAGGGGGCATCCTTAAGAAAGGCTCCTCCACCTAGACTAAGGAGAGAGGCTCCTCCGTCTATTGAATGAGAGATAGTAAGAAATCCTCATAGCGGTTGGCTTGAGGCAAGGACGTAGGCTGTTGTGCCGAACCTTGTAAAAATCGTGGTGTTCATCTTCTTGCTTGCTTATTTATTTTATTTATTTCATTGTTGATTCTCTTAACATCACACACGTTTACACTTATGTTATTTCATCATTTGATTCATTTGCTTCGCAAGTAATGTTATTGCACTTTAATTTTCTATCAAGAGATTAATCTACTTGCAAATTAAAATTGAAAGCTATAAAACAAGAAAAGTGTTCTTAACATATACTTGCAATTGAATCTTTTATTTCTCACATCTTTTAAATCTTAAAACTAGAAAGTTTTTGTTTAATTCATTCTTTTCACTTTGGAAGAAATATTGTTAAATTTAAATATTCTTGTATCTTAATCTAGAGATCATATTTGATAAATATTAAACTTGAAAGCTATACTTTAAAATTTTAAAACTAATAGAGTGTTGTATTTGATTAGTAAGAAGTTTTAAATTCTGTCTACACTTATACTTAATTATTTTAACACAATATTTTGCTTATATGTTTAATAAAAATTTACTTCTGTTTTAAATAAGTAATATTTTTGTGAAGTAAAGATCATACACTTGTGTTTGATTATTTAATTTTTTTAATATCCAATTTATCCCCCCTCTTGGGATTACACACTTACTATCATGGAGATGGTCCTTGGTGTGCATGGTGAGATGTCATTGAGCCAGTTTGTGGTAGTGGGAACGAAGTGGTAGTCTCTATGATCTGGAATCGAGAGTGTTTAGGACCAGGTTCCATGACAGATTGGTCTTGTGTGATGTGTTTATCGCCAGAGTGGTTTGAGTTCGGCGAGAGTTAGGTTTTGAGGATTAGCAGTGTGTGCTGGATTTTGATCTGGTGTTTCAGGGAAGTTTCCTGGATGACAGTGATGTCAGTGGGACTTGCACGTGTGGTCTTCAAGTCGTGTTTTCCTCGTGTGACGATAGGTTTTGGATTTCAGTTCCACGTGTTTTTCAGCTATTGTGCAGTATCACTAGTTTCCATCAGAAATGGTTGATGATTGATGAGCCGGTGTTGGCTTGAGTTTCGGTGTTAAATTTTAGGAACGAAATTCCTTTAAGGGGGAGAGTTGTGAGACCCTGACCCTTTTTAATTTTTGTAACGTTTCGACATGTTGTTTATTGTTTTTATAATAGCATATTTATGTACGTTTTATGCATGTTCGAGTTTAGAAATGCATATTGGGCTGGATACTGGGACTGTTGGGAGTTGTGATGTGAGGTTTAAAAAAAAAAATTTGTGGCCTATAAATATTTAGCCTTAGATATTTTTGGTGGAGATATTTTTGGAAAGTTTAGTGGCTAACTTTCTTTTTTCAAACAAAAACTTCTGCCTTCTCTCTAGATTTTTTTGGGGCTCGGGCTTTATTTTTGGCGAACGGGTAGCGGATCCTTGCTATCGGCACCGAGGGCTACGCGTTCATCCGGATGGAATTTCATTTTGGCGAAGTTCAATTTTCACGAAGTTCGAGCCACTGAGTTTTTAACTGAACGAGGTAGGATCCTAGACTATCTTGTCTTTAAAGAGTGCTACGTGCAATTATATGTGTTTTTACCGTTTAAAAATGCATGAAAAGTTTGTTTATTTGTGAAAAGTTGGATTTTGGTTCAAAATTGCTTTTGGGTTGATTTCGGTTGGAGGAAAATGGGTTTGAGGCTTTCCTTTCGGTGTGTCTCTGTTGTTTTCAATTTGTGTATGCCCGTGAGTTGTAAAGGAGGTGTTTGGCAGGTTTAATTTGGGGCTGAGAAGTTGTTTCAGTAGCTTGGGTTTGTCTTTCACCATTGCCTGTAGCTTCTTTTGAAATTTGAGAATTTTGGATTTTTGTGTCGACACCTTTTTCAGTTAGTGTCGACACATTTTCTTTCTGTGGTGTTGATCACGCTTCAGCGGCTGTTACATTGAACTCTCAGTTCTTTTGTGTCGACACATTTTCTGTTTATGTCGACACAATTTTTCTTTTGTTAGTGCTGAGTATTCTGTTGTTATTTGGGTCGACATAATTTCTGTTAGTATCAACACATTTTGTCGCTGGTGTCGACACCTTTCTGTTTGTGTCGACACATTTTCTACTGCTGTTTGTGTTGTTACTCTCGGTTCTTTTGTATCGATACCTCTGCTGTTTGTGTTAACACCTCCGTTGTTTATGTTGACACATTTTCTGTTTGTGTCGACACTTTTCTTGTTGGTGTCAACTATTTTTCTTCCTTGTGTGAGAAGGAGAGTTTTGAGATTGGGGTGGATTCTAAGAGCCTTTCGTTTACTAGAATGTCATATTTTCATGTTTGTTTAGATAAAAGCATGTTTTGCGCTTTTTTTATTTATTACATCATATGACTTGTGGAGGTATGGTTTTCATAGGTGGTTTTGAAAATGGTGATTTTTGATAAAAATCTCAACACTTGGTGCTGTGAAGGTTTGGAGCTAACCCTTTGGGTTGAGTGTCAGTTTTGAAAACGTTTTGTTAAAAACGGGGATAAATATTTTTCAAATATTTTTGTTAATCTCCATGTTGATAAATTGATCTTTATACATGTTTAATGTATAATTGTAAAAATATTTTCGTAGTTCTGCTACGGGTTAATTTTTAAATGATCCTAGATGTACCGGGATAGCGGGTATTTGGCACGAGTTTCCCTCGGTGAAAGTCCATAAACGTGTGCAGAATAGGTACCTTTGTCCTTTAGGATAGTTCCCGTAAAGGTGTGTGGGTGTTTTTGTCCCTCGATTTTAGTCCGTAAAGTCAGCTTTTACGTTGTGGTGGCTTCGTGTAGAACTTGCATTTACCTAACCGGTCCTACGATGTGTGGGGATTGAATAAAAGGGCATGAGTCTATAGTTACTACATCAGTCCCCTTGTGACGGAGTCAGTACATTGGAATCATTTTATCTTTTCTCCTTAGCAGTGTGGCGCGAGTGGAGCAAACTATATTATTGTTTTATTTTTCTCAATGTGTGTTCCGAGTGGAAAATACCATTTTTTCTTTCCTCGGTGTGTGATCCTAGTGAAAAGTAATGTTTTGGTTGCTGCTTTTCTTTAACTGTGAAAACCTTATCTGCATTGTTGATATGCATGATTTTACGGATAGAAACATGGGGTTTTATGAAGTAAAACAGTTTTGAGGCTTGTGTTAGCTTGACGAAAAACTTTTGATTTTGGGTTAGAAAAACCTTTTTGGCTCTTGTGGTTGAGCCTGCATGCTTGTGATTGCATATCCTACTTTACAACTTTATTGTCTGTTTCTATTAGGTTTCGGTTCACGGTGTGGAATTTTGTTGAAACTTTTTTCAGGTGAACGTGGTCCTGTAGGTTGACCTAGTGGTGCCCGGAGGTGGCTGATGATAAGACCCTGTTGTCTTATTTTGTTAAGTTGTTTATACCTTTCTGTATATATTTCATGTTTTGAGATAACATGTTGTAAAATATATGTAATTCTTATGGATGCATGCATGTTTTAATGCTTTCGAGAGAACCGTGTGTTGATTGTTGTTTTTCGTAGTTTCTTATTACGTTTTTTGTTGATGGGTTCAACGGTTTACAAATGGAATTTTCAAATGATTTGTGCTTCATTTAAAATCTTGTGCTTTGAGAAAGATTTTTGGAATGACCTGAATTTCTTTTAAAATGGAAAGATTTTTTCTATTCAAAGCATGTATTTTGTCTTTAATGATTTGGCTTGTGGGCTGTAATTGTAGTCTTTTGGCTACTCTTTTAAATCAATAAATTCTCGATAGTACGTTTTTACAAAGGTTTTCGTCTTGTTTGGCCTTCTCATTTTAAATCCCTTTTGTTTTGGTGGTTTTGGTGGTTGTTGTGGCTTTTCGCGTGACCCAGAGTTTGGAGCGTGACATTTAAATTATTCCAATCACTAGGTATTGATAGAGTAAAATTAGTTTCTATATTAACAATTAAATTAAAAATATGTACGGAACAACGAATATGAAATAAAGAACTAGATAATAGAAGCTGTAAATTATGTTTTAAATACTTAACACATTCATTATTATAAAAAGTATTATTTAAAGTAATAGAAAATATTTTTGATGCAATGCCCCACGAAACTAGTTTTTACCTAATAACTATACCTAAATAATGGCTGGTATAGAAAAATTTTATAGTTTTAAATAAATTTTTTTTACATAAATTGCAATAATTATCTATAAAATGTGCTATAGTACATTGATATTCTTGAGTATTTCTAGCAGTCCATAAATTAGAAGTTAAATAAATTTTTTTTTTAAATTTGTAAATAAATCCATCAACTCAGTTTTAATTTCATCAAATCTATTTAAAATTCTATTTCTTATAGTAATTCTAAAAAAAAATGTTGAAATTGCAGAATAAATCTGCTTCGTATCATTTCTTTAACTACCGGTTGTTCACTTATTAAAAATGATTGTTCCTGTTTTATTATATAATTAACAACAAAATTTTGTGTGCAGGTAGTTTTATAAGAAAAATTAATAATATTACCAGTTACACCCCTACTTATTTGAATTTGCGAAGTAAGATTAAGATGTGCATTTTTAAGGTGATTATCAGAATATCTACGTAAATGGCTAGTGCTACTCGATGTGTGACCTAAAAATAGTTTATTATAAATTTTATATTTTGCTTTAACAGTAACGGTGCCATCAGTATTTTTTTCAAAAAAATTTAAAAAAAATTTCTGCACATTTAAAATTTTTTTGCTAGATGCAGATGTAAATGCACCAGCAGATGTTGATGAACCAGTAGGTGGATTAGGAATATGAGCAGGGGGAGTGGAATCAAAATTACTAGGTAAAAATATAAAAATATCTTTTTTTTCATCAACGGTAAATATACTTGGATATATCGATAAAAAATTATAAAATTAGAGAATAGAGACTAAAAACAAGTGACTTATAATTAAATTTAAAAAAAAAAATTTTTACTTTTTTAAAGAAATTAATTAAACTTTTTAAAAAATATATTCAAAATTTAATTAAATATTGCAAAAAATAAATTAAATTGTAAAAAATAAAGTAAACCGAATTAAGAAACTCTAATCTTTAATCTCGATCTCAATTTGATATTGATTCTTGATCTTCATTCTTTGATTCGCCAACAATTGTACCGAATTCGAATATTTTCGAACCCAAATATCACCGAATAATTAGAGAGAAGTGAGTAGAGAGAGTATAAAAGTGTTTGAATGAAAAATATGACAAATATGGGGCCCTATTAATAGAAAAAATTTATAAATTAAAAAAAAAAACTAGCCGTTGGCTGGGCCGGACCCAATGGTTAACAAATCTAGGCCATTGAATTCAAACCAAAATTGATCCGAATCGTCGATTCAAAAACTGACCATTGGGGGGGTG
>JAOTRH010002573.1:0-24177 GCA_034768845.1 Heliamphora exappendiculata
TCCCATGCAACCAATGAGAATTTAAATAAATTCAAATTTTAATTTATTGTAATAATTACCCCTCATTTTAAATTTTTTTATAAAAATGCACCCAAACACCCTTCTCCCATATACATATTCTGCTTAGAGAAGTGAGGGAGATCTACCAAAAATTATCTAAGTATCCTAAGAGAGAAGAATGAGAGAAGAAGAAAGAAGGAAGGAAGAGGAATGAAGAAAAAGCCAAGGAATGTGTTATAAAGCTAAGTCTTATTCTCTAAAAAGATTTTAAGCATCAAAAGAGGTAAGCAACTCCCTCAAACCCTCTAGTATTCTCCCTCAAGATAACCCCCAATCCATCTCTATAATAACCCCTAAGAAGATAAAACAAGAAATGAGTCAAAAAGGCGCCGTATGAGTGATTTAGGGACTATTTATATATGAGTAAACTTTGTATGTATTTTCATGTGTGTATTGCTAAATTTTATGGCCTAAACATATTCCGGGGTTTTCATTTATGTAAGTTTATAACATACATGCAAAGAGAGCATGTCAAAAATGCACACAATATAAGTTAAGCTTGCAAGACCCTAAGTAGCCTGATTTTCTGGACTTATTTATTTTTTGCCACCGACTTTAAATAATCATAACTAAATGTAAAAAAATGGTATTAAAGTCATTTTTCTCTCCAGATCTAGATTTCGGAGTTATCTTTCATAAAAAATTTGTTTGAAGTGATTTCATTGCGTAGAACTTCAGATATCTTATTTTTTCTAAACAGTGTTAGATCTTAACCACTCTGAGTTGCAGACCTAAAAACCTTAAGTTAGAATCCGAACCGAGCTTAGGTCAAAACAGAAAAATTGTAGAGGATACGTTTATATTTTTTTCCACAAAAATGAGCAAACAATATGAAGTCTTGATGGGTTAAAACACTTCCCAAATTCTCTGTTAAGGTTGAGTGACTGACATACCTCTCTGTCACACCTTTTTGTGAGACTTACAACCTAAATTTTTTTAAGCCAAATACAACATTGGTAAACATGAACTTTGTAGCTAACATATTGAAATAGTTACTGAGCAAAAATTAGCCCAAAATACCCTCGGATAATACCCAAAAGGTTTTAAACGTTCTCTGTTAAAAATACACTCTGCATACCCTTTTTGGCTTACTGAACCCATTTTATAAATTGGCCAAAATCTCAAAAGTTTTACAAATAACTTGCACTAACTCAAAACATGAAACTTGTAGGGGATATCTTAAACTAGAAGCTCACCAAAAATCAAAGCCATATCCCTTGAATTGATGCCCCAAAACAGTGTCCAATAGAGGCTCAATTCTTATAATTTTCTCTGTAAATTGCTGAGCCATTTTTATTAAAATATTTTTATCTAATTGGTGTTAAAATTTTAGAAATTAAATCAATACCTAAGTATTTCAAAACGCTGTAGCAACCTTGAAAATAGCAATTAAAACTTGTACTTAAAATTGGCTAAGTGTTTGAATGGTGTGTTGCTTATGAGGCTTAAGTATGCGAGTCCTATATGAACTTTGTGAGTAATTGGTGTATGAAAATAATGCTTTTAACAAAATGAACTCATGCCAATGGTTCGAGTCTATGTTGCTTAAGTTGTGGTTATGCTTTATACGCTTGTACTTAATGCTTTAGCAAGTTGTACCACGTGTCATGTCATGTTTACGTACCATGCAACGATTAATTGTACAGGAGAAGTATATTGCACGTCATGGGCATTTCTCCATTTCATCTTGGGTTATTAGAGTCCCCTTCGTATCTTTTGATTTGGTTGGGTGACATGAAAATCAATTATTCAGTAGTTGTGGATCTAGGGTGTCCCTAGTTGCCAGATGTGATATTGAGTTGAAGGCTTTTATTATAAAAGGGGGGATTTAGGTACCATGGGATCATCACTAGTTTTAATTAGACTTTGGGTTGACGCATAACGAGCATCCTAGTGCTTAAGGTGGGGATTGTCGGCCCGGTTAAGGATGGATAAAACTGGTTGGATCGCGCCCACGCCGTTACCATTGAGTAAAACAGCTATGACATGACGCCCGGTGACGCATTTACTATTCGTAACGAGGCTATGATAGGTTAAAGTGATCAATATACCATCAAGTCTACTCTGTAATTCTCGGCGTGGAATTCATGATACTGTTCTGGAAGTACTTGGGGATTGGGCATCTGCATTGCATTCATTTGCATCACACACTTATTCTTTTGTTCTTATATATGTTCATCCTATTGAAAATGATAAACAATCTATAACTTTGTATTTGGTGCTATATGATATGTATTGTAGAATATCTTGTCGCGAGTTTGTTAGACAGTTTAGGAAATTTGCTTCTAGGTTCCGGCTCAAGGAATTTATGCCACAGGTGACGAAAAGGGACCTTTTGAGGAAAGCGGATTCATTAAAGGGGAAGAATTTGCAAAAGAGGGAGAGTGGCAGGAGCAGGTCGACCCCAATGAAGCAGTTTGAAGACGTAGGACGTCTCTTTTTTATCTTTTTGTTCAAGTTTTCCACATACATGATGTAACTTTTGTTAAGTTTTCTGGATGACTGTACTTATTAAGTATTTTGAACCATCGTTGAACCGTTAATGATGTAATAGTTATCTTATGTATTTATGAACATTCGGCTAGAATATGTTCCTTATTTATAATTACATATGTCCCTACATACCCGGGAAATGGGGTGTCACAGAACAGGTCATCCAAACCCAAAAGCACGACAAACCTATGGGAAACTCCTCAGACGAATTACCAAGAAAAAAAAAACTCCTCAGGCGCCCTGTCAACAATACTCAATATCACGAAGAAGGCACCAACACACCACAAGCTCGGGAATTAAAGAAAGATGGTTCTCTACACAGGAGGACCAGAGCTCAAAAAACCATCGAGCCATTTTGGGTGATTTGAGGTAGGATCTAGACTATTTCTTGTGATTTGTTGGGATTTGTGTTGATTCTTTTCATTAGAGTAAACCCTAGTGTGATATATATGAGTTTGAGACATAAATTTGAGTTAGGAATGGTTGATTGCATGAATGAGTTTGGTTTTATGAAAATTAGAGTTTTTGAGAAATGGTCAACCATGATTGTGAGACTTTATTGTATAAAGGGGGTTTATAACACTTGAAATTCAATGTTTTCACCCGTCAGGATAGTCAAGGGATTTAAGGTCGTCACTGGGACCAACTGTAAAGCTAGAGGTCTTGTGTTCGACTCTCGCTAGAAGCGCTCTAACTTAACTGATACCTGTGGTTTACAGGTGATTTCAGGTATCCGGAGGTTTACGCTTTAGGGGTGGGTCCAAAGGGCCCTACCTTGAGGTGGTTCCTCCGTCATAAAAAAAATTAAAAATTAAAAAAAAATTTAATATTTTTTTTGGATAATTAATTGTAATATAAAAAAGAAAAAAATGTACGTGAATCCAAGGGGTATACCCCAGGTAGTTACATTACTAACCAAACTAAACACGAAAGCAACAAAAGCAACTAGACCCACATAATCCCCAGCATGGCAGCGGGGAAAACTATCCATGCACAACCCACATGGATAGAAAGCAACAAAACCAGCAGATACCGACACCACCAAACCACATAGAAACAATTTGGACGATTAAATCGACTAAGACAAACGATTGAATATTTGAACGCCTAACGATAAAACCCAACCAATCCAAAACCAAGATATTAGGGAGGGGAATACCAGTTCAAAGGACCACCATAGGACATTTTCTTTTTCTTTTTGTTATTATAATCCTTCATACCTGACATTTTCTTTGTGTTAGAGGCTGGAGTTTCACAAAAACCTTCATTAATGATATCCGAGAGAACTTGAAAGGAATTTGAGGAAAGAAATTCAAGTACCGCTTGCTCCCTTACTCCCACATCTGCTGGCGTTGATGACTTCACAGTAGTAGCATCAACCTCAGGCACCTCAGTCACATCTGTAGAATTCTCCCTTTCCTTGCTCAACCCATCTACACAAGACGCCAAAGCATCCTCCTGCCCTTTACCCACCTGAGTCCATACCTTTTGGCGTTCCTGGGAACATCCTTGCAAATATGCTCAGGGCCAAGACTGGGATCACAAGCAGCAGTAGGGATATTCACTTTGGCAGTTACTTTTTTTTTGGTAATTAAATGTAACATAAAAAAAAGAAAAATACACATTTACAAGGGGCAAACCCCAAGCCTTATAATCCCAAAGATAACAAAAAAAAACATACTTAGAGCCAAACACAACTTCAGCAAAAAAATCACCGCCCAACCAGAAGGCCAAACTGAAGTGTCCCAAACCCACAATTAGATGCAAACCCAAATGCATTGGACGCACAAGGTTCAGTTCCCGAGAGGAGGGTAACCCCTAGGGACATCGGAGGTCCTTCCATAAGTACGGTGATCCACCTCAACAGACGACGTACCTACGGTTACAGGCCCCACCACACCCAACTGAGCATTTTTTTTTATGACGGAGGAACCACCTCAAGGCAGGGCCCTTTCACCCAACTGAGCTTGGCCCTCCTTATGGGCAATAACCTCCTTAATACGATCAATACTTCGTTCCGCCAAACCCTTATCGATTTGTGCCGCTCATAACAACAATTCATTATGATCATTAACTTCCTCTTCTTCAATATCCACATTGGCTTTCCACAAATTGTTCAGACATATCATCACCTACCCAAGAAATCGGAGGAGAAGCTTTTGCCGGACTAAGCCCCTTCAGGCGTTGCATTCGACCCTTTAGGGCTTCATACATTTCGGTTGTGAATGGCTTCAGACCCTGTTGTACATTGTAAACTTCAGCATCTATCATTTCTTCTACATTAGAGAGAACGGATTGCACCTTATTGGCTTCAAAAAAAATCTCACTGAGCTTCGGTGGAGATCGTAACTCCTTCGGGGACGATGGGGCAAAGGTACGGTTGCCCTGTACTGAAACAAGATTCATGGCGGACATAGGAGAGGACTCCCCCGAACCGACTCTCCTAGATACACTTTCTCATATGGGAAGAGACCCACCGCCACTCGGATCAGACATAGCAGCAGCGCAAGTAGAACACAGTTCGGGTGTGAAAACCCTAGAGAAAGAGCTTGGGAACCATCGCGAGAAGAGACCGCGATTCGTACACACCGCCGCACCTTTTGACTTGTTCTTTGATGTTCATTTTTCTTTTGAATTTTAATTACATTGAAATATAATTGGCACTTACTTCCTGAGCACCATTGCCACCTGTATTTAGAGCTTCTAACTTAGCTCCAGTTGCTTGCTCCCCCTTAGTAGTCTCCGCTGTGGAGGGGGTGGGAGATGGTTTAGGATTACATTTGTGGCCAAACACATTATAAGCTGAGCATGTGGAGGGGATCCACTGGTATTCCACCCGAATGGTCACCGTGTCTCCACTGATTTTAACTATCACCTCATGCGAGCGCTCATCCCCAGCTGAGATTTCAATACACACTCTTACATAGTCTAGCCTCTTCTTAGTTGATGTAGCTTGATCAACATGTATAGGTCTACCAATGGTACTTGCAATCCTGTTAAAACCTGAGGAAGTTCAAAATTCCAACAGGAGTTTGTGAAGTTTAAACCCACGTTGGGATGGAAGATGGGTGAGTTGTAGAGGGAACCAACATTCTCTTCCATTCCGTCAAAACCAGATAACGGTTGGAAAAGAAATATGGACCCCCTTCCAAAATTTTTAATTTGGTGGTTTCATCTTTGAACTCAAAGAAAAAACATGAACCTATCTGTTTAATGGATTCAGTAGCATATTCCTGCCACACAGCCCTTGTTGTAGCACATAGAAGATTGTATGGCATTTTCCCATCTAGGAAGTACCCAATGAGATAATGGTTCCATGGGTTAGTATCGATATCAGATTCATCCAGTTCTACTACAGCTTCGTTACTGCGCTGCATCTCAGGAAAATGCTCGAGTTTCATTATTTTTGAGGGGGCCTGAGCCTTCAAAAAGGAGGGCCAATATATAGGTTTACCAGGGTTGAGATGAAGATCTGGACCACAAAGGTGTAAAACCTTAGCTTGCTCGTTGGAAACGGATGCAAATCAGAGTGCCCATTTACAATCATAGTAGGGCCGGGCATGTGGGATTTGAGCTGTGAAAAATTGACAGCTACTCTAGCTTTGTGCAACTCCTCTTGAATTGGTTGAACTAAGGAGCATAATCGAACCCTAATCTCACCTTCCATTTGAAGCTTTTGTTGCAGTGGGCTTGAATTTGAGCGAGTAGTAATATGTGGGAAATTGGATGACACTTGAGGGGACTTGGACGTAGGGTTATTGGAAGGATTACTGCTAGGCTTTGGAGTGATTTCTGCCCCTGAAGAAGAAACAGGGCAAAGGTCTGAAGAGGGTTGCGGTGTGGCTATGGTGGTCATTTGGTCCCTTGAAGATGGAGTTTGGACATAGTGGAGTTTGGAAACCCTCCTCTACTTAATACGAACCTCATTTGAGTCAATTTCACGGGACAAGGAATCATCTGCCATGGAAGTAGTAGGTGAATCCTTCATTCTACGTTAACAGACGTCGATGATGAGGGATAAAGAAAAGAGTTGCTGGAGCTCAGGGAACAATGGCGGAGGTAGGCGGCGGTAACTAAACTGTCGACGGTAGCTGTTGCAGAGCGCGAGCTCCGCACACAGCGTCGCACCGTGCGTCACACATAGTGAAACTAATGGGACCCACCAAGCATTTGAAATTCAATGATTCAGGATGGAAATAGGGATTGAAAGCATTGTTGTGAATGTTTACGTGTATTGAGGGTTAGAAACTCAAAACATGGGAAGTTCTAGGGTTTTCTCAGAATGCAGCATGCTCGAGCGGAGCCCCTGTTCGCTCAAGCCGTCCCATGGTAGAGAGTTTTAGCGCTCGAGCGCCACTCTGCCCGCTCGAGCGGATTAGCTGCACTGGGCCAGCTTCAACTGATCATATCTCCCTCATCTAGATTCCGAATTGGGTCATTTTTGTACTCAAACCGATGCCCCAAAAATCTTCTTCCCAATGACACCACTCTCATAATAAAATTAATTTTTTTTTAAAAAAAGTTAAGACTAAAATAGTGAGAGTATGTCAAACTTTCTTAACCATTTTTTGCCCGTTTTTGGCCAAATGTCTTGGAAAAGATTAATTTCCATCATCATTGGATTTTTTATCAAATTTCTTGTCCCTTGGGCTATAGATACACCAATATTAATATATTTGGGCTGGGATGCATGTGTTAGACCGGTAGGTTGGATTTTATGACGAATGTGGATTTTCTACATAACAATGATGGTTTTGAAAGAACAAGAATAGGTACTTAAGCGTTGTGGTATGACATGGTCATCATTTAAAACTTTAAGCCTTTAGAAGTGAAACATAGGTTTCAAACTAGTATATATGCATATGATGGGTGTATTCCACTTTCTTCAAATGACATGATCGATTGAGTTAATATTGTGTTATTGACACTTACGAAATTGATGAAAGAAATGTGAATTATGGGAAATTATGTATTGAAGTTTATGATGCATGTAACTTGAAAGAGAAATTGTACACTAAAACGGAACGTGACGTGAAAATGAAATGGGAAAACTTGATATTGGAATCGAAATGACTATATGGGAATGTAAATGGGCAGAGGAACCGATCCTGGGTTGGACTCTCGAATTGTGGAAAACGAGTGTAATTAATGAATAATGAACCAAGTATGGATTGATGTGAAATAAGTTGGGCTTACACAGCTCCACGATAAAAGATTGAAAACTTACGCAAGATGGGGACCATATGTCCACGGGTTAGCCCCTAAAATGTGGTGGTTGTGTCATGATGAGTTGTAATACGATTTCACACATTAAACAACAGCTTCACATAGCCTATTGGGGGCGAATGGGACGATATTTCTATAAGCTGCATCTGATTCCAGTTCATTGGTTGTAATACGGTTTTGTGAGAAACTAGGTAATGTGATACGATTTTGTGAGAAATCGGGTAATGAGAAAGTAATATGATAATGTGGAAGAAAGGAATATTTTGAAAAAAACAGGGGTTCAATGGATGTGAATAATGAAATCAAGAGTTAATGTGATAAGACAACAAACGATTGGATGGGATAAATTTGTGTGCATAGGTGTGTGTGTGTGTGTGAACGAATAATAAATTGGTAAATTTTGCATTTTTACTTCGGTTGTGCCCATCACACCTCACAATCATGCTTAGCATTTGACTTAGTCTATATCCTACGGGCTCCGGCTCATATATGTGATTTAAAAGAATAATATTTATATTTTCTAAAAAGAAAGTGTTAATACATCTTAAACAAATGAGTTAACACATTTAGCCAAACGAAATGACTTTTCTCTCAAAATGATTAAAGCACTTAAGTATTCTTGAAAAAGAATATTTTTTGTTAATCCCAATTGAAAATTAAGTCAAACACTTTAAAGGTAAAGAATACATGAAGCATATCAAGTGCGTCAACACTTTTGAACAAATGGTTTAACATTCTAACTATTTGATGAAGTTTCTTTCAGGTATTAAGAATTTGTGTCCACACAAATAAATTTTGTGTCAACACAAAAGAGTCGAACATCTAAGGACTCAAAATGAGTCGACACAAATAAAACTTGTGTCAACACAGAAGTGGTTTCTCACTTTTGATGTCTGAAACTTTGAGCCGACACAAAAGAACCGCGGCCACCTACAAATTTGACGTGTCGACACAAAATTGAAGATAAGTCAACATAAAAATCCCGAGCAGTTGAAGCGGCTCACAACAAATTTGGGTGGTTCTCTGATGAACATGGCAACCCCGTTCGGGTTCCTAACTTTGCCCAAAATTTAAGAGGTAGGGGCGGTGGCAGACCCCCATTTCGCAATGGGGGAGGGCCAAGGTTCGGTGGTAGAAGGTCCTAAGACTTGGACTCCTCGAGACCAGTGGAAACTCGTTCTTGGTACAAGGGATCCCAAAGATGCGGCTAACGTGTTTGATAATTTTCCTCAACCATGACCCACCGAATCTGTCACCAACAGATCTTCAGGGGCCACTCTAGATTACGTGGCTGGCCTACATTTGGAGGTGGTCAAGATTGAGAATAACCTTATGGATGAAAAAACATGGGAAGACTGTCTCGTTGGTTATTTCCTTAACTCTCCTCTTGCGTTTCGGCTAGTTAGAGCAATTGCTAGAACTTTGTGGGGCCAAGAGGGGTTGACTGAGGTTTTGGGAAATGACAAGGGTTTTTTTCATATTCAAATTCAGATCAGTCGAAGCCATGAACCACATTCTGGACAAAGGTCCTTGGCACTTCTCAGGTAAGTTGCTTATATTACAGCGATGGAAGAAACGTTTTAAGTTTGCCAAGGAAGCACTGTCAAAGATTCCAGTTTGGGTGAAACTTCATGATCTCCCTTTGGAGTTATGGAATACTTGATGCCTAAGCCGTATAATTAGTGTCCTTGGTGTTCCTCTATACTTGGATCGTGCCACAGACTCCAGACAGCGTATTTCTTTTGTAAGGGCTTGTGTTCAGGATAATGCTAGAAAACCCATGAAGCATTTAGTGCAAGTCAAATGTGAAGGGCACACTGTTCTTGTTGGAGTGGAGTATCAAGGTATGCCCCCTATGTGTTCTATTTGTAATACCTTTGGCCATGATACCAAGAAATGTAAATTTGGAGGTTTACGCTTTAGGGGTAGGTCAAAAGGGTCCTGCCTTGAGGTGGTTCCTCCGTCATAAAAAAAATGTAAATTTACTAAACCAACAGATCAATCTGATTGGACGTTTATTGCTAAAGGAAAAGCAGTAGTGGGGGATATCTAGGTAATAGCTGCGGATCTTTAGGCCCCCTCGACCTCTAATCTCATTCCGTGTGAAATTATACAATGTAAGGAATAGTGTATTACTACGGATAAGGATCCTGGTTAAGGTGCTGCAATGAATCCACAAGAAGAAAATGTTAAACTTCCTATTCCTGTTGATGTTGGTCCAAGTCCAGTGGTTCGTTCCCCATCAACAAGAAGCCAATCTGCCCAAGCTTTGGAACCTATTGTTGTTGCGGGTCAAGGCACTAAACAGGAACCGTTCTCCGCAGGGGAGGGTAGTGATCCAGAGGATGCCTCCTCTTCCCTTCATGATTCAGTAGGAAGGCTGAACAAGAGTAGCAAGAAGAAAAAGAAAAAAAGGTCACTTCACTAAAATTTCTTTTCCTAGGTCTAAAATAATTTAGTGAAATATTCGGGGTCTTAATAATAAGATTAAGCAAAATGAACTTAGGAATTTTGTTAGGAAATATCAACCCAAATTAGTGGCTATCAATGAAACTAGGGTGAAAGAGCATAATGCTAAACCCATTTTTTACGAGATTTGGCCTAATTGGAACTTTGCTCATAACTATAATTGTAGTGATTTGGGCAGGTTGTGGGTGTGCTGGGAGCCCAATTTTGTTAAGGTCGATGTGATGGATGTTGGAGCTCACTAGATCTATTGTCGGGTTTGTTACCTGGAGGAGGATGTGTCCTTTTAGATTACCTTTGTATATCGCCTTAATACCACGGGGGAAAGAACCAGCTTATGGAGTCAGCTTATCTCTACTACTCCTGGCCTGGCTAGGTCCTCTTGGTTAATTTTGGGGGAGTTCAATGCTGTCAGATACCCACTTGAGCTTTATGGTGGGTGCTCTAAGTGGCTGGGCCACATGAATGATCTTAGCAGTTGTCTTTTTTAGGCTGAGCTAGATGATCTTCAATATAGTTGCATTCAATTTACTTGGTCTAATAACCAAAGTGAGGAGATTTTTATTAAATCCAAGATTGATTATGGTTTAGTTAATGAGGCTTGGGGTGTCAACTTGCCCCAAACTAGTGCTTTATTTTGCCCCCGGGCATTTTGGACCATGCGAGAATTGAGATTCTCCTTAACTTCGACACGTACACATCTTGGAAATCGTTCAAATATTTTGATTTTTGCGCCAAGAGCCCTCAGTTTCTCCCATTGGTTAAAAGGGTTTGGCAGGAGAATGTAGTGGGGTCTGAGATGTATCACGTTACACACAAGCTTAGGCTTTTGAAAACCTAGCTTAACAAGTTGAATCAGGAGTCTTACAGTGAGTTGTCTACTAGAGTTGTGAGCCAGAAAGCTATCCTAGAAGACCTGCAGGTCCGGTTGGATAGTTGCCCTTATACCGTGCCTTGGCTACCCACGAGAGGGAAGCTTATAGGTTGTATATGGAGTTGAGCCTAGCTGAGGAGAGCTTCCTCAAGCAGAAGGCCAGAATTCAATGGTTAAACCTAGGTGACCAAAACTCTAAATTCTTTTTAAAATCCATTAACTTTCAACGTAACAAGTCCCGCATTTCCTCTATAACTTGCTACGATGGTTCGATTTGCACTAACCGTCAGGGCATATCTGAACATATTGTTGGGTACTACAAGGAACTTTTGGGTACTCGGGCGTGCGTAGTGAATATTGAGATTGATGAGATTAGGGGTCTTAGTAGGCATAAATTGTCCCTTCAGAGTGTTGTTCGTACGATTTGTGAGGTTACCGTTGAAGAGATTAAAAGTACAATGTGATTTTTGAAAGCTAACAAAGCTCCTGGACCTGAAAGGTTTTCTGTGGGGTTCTTTTAGGATGCCTGGGAGGTGGTGGGTCCTGATGTTACCAAAGCTGTTAAATGTTTCTTCAAGTTTGGTCATTTGCTATGGGAGGCTAACTCTACGGCTATTGCTTGATTCCCAAAGTTCCTAATCCATCTTCTATTAAGGAATATCACCCCTTATCTTGTTGCAACAAGGTCTATAAATGCATCTCCAAGATCATTGCCAATAGGATTAAAGGGCATTTAGCCAAAATTATCTCCCCATCCCAATCTGCATTTCTTAAAGGTAGACGCATTGCTGATAACATTTTTTTATCTCAGGAGCTTCTTAGGGATTACCATAAGTAGAACAAAGATCCCCGTTGTGTTCTTAAGGTTGATCTTATGAAAGCATATGACAATGTTAGGTGGGATTTCAGGGACATTGTTCTGAGATGTGCGAATTTTTTGGATAAGATGGTTAGATGGATCAGGGAATGTATGGTCTCGCCTAGTTTCTCCGTTAGCATAAATGGGGAACTTAATGGCTTCTTTCAGGGCAAGAAAGGTCTTAGACCGGGTGACCTTT
The DNA here is from genome assembly GCA_034768845.1 of Heliamphora exappendiculata. NCBI lineage: Eukaryota > Viridiplantae > Streptophyta > Magnoliopsida > Ericales > Sarraceniaceae > Heliamphora > Heliamphora exappendiculata. Next base: position 12,178 of record JAOTRH010002573.1, read on the forward strand.
CGTCTCCCTATCTTTTTGTTATGGCTATGGAAGTGTTGGCTGGGTTTTTCCAAAAATATACAACTAAGATGCCTTTCAACTACCATTGGCGCTGTGGTAAGGACAAGATTGTTCACTTATGTTTTGCTGATGAACTTATGATTTTTTCCAAGGCCGATGTTCAATCGGTTAAGGTTATCTGCTGGGTTTTAGATGGCTTCACTAGGCTGTCTGGCCTAGCCCCTAGTCCGCCTAAGAGTGATGTCTATTTCTCTGGGGTGGAGACGAATTTGAAGCTTGAGAGTCTTAATATTTTGCAGTTCAGAGAAGGGCGGTAACCTGTTTGTTATCTTGGGGTTCCTCTTATTACCACAAAACTTGCCTATAAGAACTGTAAGCCTCTTATTAATACAATTGTTAGTAGAATTCAAGTGTGGACAAGTAAATTCCTATCTTACACTGGCAGCCTCCAACTTATCGGCTCCATTTTATTCTCTATGCAAGTATACTGGTCCTCGTTGTTTACCATGCCTAAGAGGGTTTTTAAGGAAGTTGAGAGTCTGCTCAAAGCTTTTCAGTGGAGCCGCCCGGATATGAAGTCTTCTGGGGCCAAGGTCTCGTGGGATGAGGTGTGTGCCCCCAAGAAGGAAGGGGGGCTTGGCATCAAATCCCTTGTCTTATGAAAAAAAGCTACTATGGCTAAACACATTTGATTTTTTCTTACAGGGGATGCCATCTCCCTCAGGTGTATATGGATTAAGTCTAATGTCCTTCATGGCAACTCCTTCTAGGCAATCAAGATTCCCCAATCTACCTCCTGGTGTTGGAGGAAGCTCCTCCAACTTCGCCCTTTGATCGAACCTTTTGTCAAGTATGAGATAGGCAATGGTCAGGATACCTTCATGTGGCTGGACCCCTAGCATCCTTGGGGTTCGATCCTCGAGTTCAGGGGTCCTCACATCATTTATGACTCGGGTCTCGACCGTTTGTCCAAAGTTTAGAGTGTTGTTGATCGCTACCACTGGAGGTGGCCGTTGGCGGTCTCCGTGGACCTCGTTGAGATGGCTAAGGAGGTTGGGTTCTCTCCTAATTCTTCTAGAGACGATAGCATTAGATGGCTTTTAAATAGTGGGAAGTTTTCAACAGGTTCTTTGTAGGAGGCTATCCGTGAGCATAGACCTAAACCTAGTTGGCGTAACGTTATCTGGTTTAAGCATCATATCCCTCAGGTTAGCTTTATCCTTTGTATGGCTATTCGGGGGAGGCTTAACACAGGCGATAGACTTCGGCTTTTTGGGCTACATTGTGACTATAATTGTAGTTTGTGCTTTGGTATTGTGGAGTCCCATGATCACCTTTTTTTCCAGTGTTCCTATGCTAGTCAGATATGGTCTTGAGTCCTGAATAAATGTAATCTTAGCTGGTTTGAATCTTCTTAGAAAGATTGGTGGACTAAGATTGCTAGTGGTGGGGGAGGCTCTGCTTTGAGCTCTCTAGTTCGTCGGTTGGCTCTTTCTGTAACAATCTACTGTATATGGAAAGAACGTAACCTTCTGAAGTTTCATGGCAAAGGGCGTCAGTGTGAGGAAGTTTTTAAGGTGATCTGTGGGCTTATTAGAGATAGGGTTTCCTCCAAGCGTAGGGTTCCTGACACCAGAACCAATAGAGCTATTCAAGAGGAATGGGGAGTTCCCCCGGACATTTTTGAAACTAACTATTGAACTGGCTCTCTTTATCTTGCGCAGGGGAAGACCAGTCTATCTTATGTGATTGGGATTACTTGTTTGGAGTAAAGAGTGCAGGATGTGTAATGTTTACTTAATCCTTTTACCTGCTAGTGCTTTGTCTTTATGCAGATTAGCTTGGAAGGTCTAAGGAGCAGTGAGATTTGGGATTTTTTTTGTTAGAGAGGGGAGTGATACACTTGTGAGCGAGTGTTGTGAGGTTCCTTCTAACCTTACTACATGTGTTTGTTCATTGTGTAGCCGCGGTGGAGTTGGAGTTAGATTTGCTTCTTCCTTTCTTTTGGAGAGTTGAGTGACACTCTTTGTGTGGAGAGTTGTGAGGCTGTATCATTGATTTCTTTCTTCTATATGCTCAAGTCTCCTTGGGTGGTGGTTTCTCATAAGAAGAAGCCTCAGCTCGGATGGTTTCGGTCTCTGGTTTTTTCATATCCCTTGAGAAAAAAGTCATGTCCTTATCTGTGAGGCGTCTAGTTGCTGTTGCCTCTCTTAATAGGTCTCGGCTGTTGATCCTTGGTTGGAGCAATTGCTTGTGTGTTTCAGTGGGAACTGCTAGCAGCTGCTTTAGTCTTTTTTTATTTTGTTTCTCTTGTTATTCTTAGACTACTGTTTTTGTATTTTCATTTTACTTTTTACTATCTACTGTATTTTGGGTTGGCTAAGAGTTTTCCTTCTCTCGGATTAACCTCCCCTTTTTGTTGTCATTATCTTAGCTATGTCTAAAGCCTTCCCCCTGCGGCTTGTGTAGGGAACCAGGTGCGTGTGTTTTGGATGTGTGTGCTTTGTCTTATTCTTGCCGGGGTGGGTGTGTTTTGTATTTTCTGTTACTAATTTTTGTTTATAGGGCTGCCATCTTGTTCGGCTGTTGTGGCTGGTTTCCTTTTGGCTAGATTCTGGCTGTTTGGTGTGGCAGTTCTTGGACAAGGTGCTGGGATAATGATGGTTCATGGGTTCTGCTTCTAGTTGCTTTTATATCTTATTTCCTTTTTTAGACCTCAACTATTTACTTTGCTTGTTTTAGAGCCCTCTGGCTTGTTCCTACTTCTCTGTACCGGGCAATTTTCTTTCGTTTTGTGCCTAGCTAGGCTTTAAATAGATATGTGTTATTGGTTAATGCTTTCCCTTTACGGCTTTGTAAAGGAATCGGGTGTGTGTGTTGTGATCTTGGTGCTGGGATTGGTAAGGGGCTTTCTTCAGGCTCTGCTATTCGGTTTGACTGTTCTTGGGATTGTTATCTGCTTCTGTTAGGGGTTGATGTTTTCGGTTGGGAAGCTCCTTCATGTTGTGATAGCTGCTATTGCTTGTGGTATTTAGAGTGGGGTCTTTGTATCCTGCTTACGTATGGAGCAAATTAGCCTTTGTTATTTTAGCTGTCTGGTGGGTGCATAACAGGCTGTTCTTTAACGCTAATGTGAGGCGGCCCTGCTTCGGTGCCTCTTGCGGCTAACTTGTGGTTTTTTTATTGGTCTTTTGGGCTTAATTGGTATACTCCTTTGTAATTACTACAGGGGTTCACTTTGTTTTATTACTTGATCGGTGTCATTGTTGTCTCGCCCTTTACTTTTCGTAGTTTTGGTCAGGGCAATTTTTTTTGGCTATCTTGGTTTTTTGCTTTTTGGTTTTGGCTTAGCCTAAAGCCGTGTCAGGCTTCATTGTGTTGTTTAGTTGGTTTTCTTGTAACTACCTGGGGTATGCCCCTTGGAAACATGTAATTTTTTTTCTTTTATGCTATATTTAATTACCAAAAAAAAAAGTTCCGAGCTTACCTGAAGAAAATTTGGTGTCGACACCAAGGTCCAAATGTGTCGACACAAATATCCCGAGGCTTCCTACAGAATTTAGTGTCGGCACCAAAGGTAAAATGAGTTAACACAAATGGTCTTGTCCCGGAGCTGAAGTTCAAGTTGGTCGACACTAGATCCAAAAGTGTCAACACCGTTGTGTTTGTGAGAAAGATTGCAGAATTTGTGTCAACACCTTAGAAGAATTGTGTCGACCTAATTACTTGAAGATCCATGCCCTAGACATTTTGTGTTGACACCAAAGGCTTTAGTGTCGACGCCTGCGACGCAGATTCAAATTCGTGGCAGACTTCAACGGTTTGATTTTTGGCATTTAATGCCCTCACCTACCTCCAACGGTCATGAATACATAAGAGCTTATATAAGGAATAACTTTTTAGAATTTAATCTCTCTAGAGACTTACAATCACTGTTCTATTGCTTGAATTAAACTCTAAATTATCAAGTTCTCATTTATTGCTGAAGCCACAACTCTTATTCCTCATCTCTATTTATCTTATCATTTATTATAAATCAATTTCTATAAAGAGAGTGAGTGTTTCTCTTTAATTACTTCATTTATTGTATTTAATGGTGAGTCATCCTTTATCCTTTCGATGAGTGAGTACAACTTCGTGGCAGACTTCAACGGTTGAATTTTTGGCATTTAATGCCCTCATCTACCTCCAACGGTCATGAATGCATAAGAGCTTATATAAGGAGTAACTTCTCAGCATTTAATCTCTCTGGAGACTTACAATAATTGTTCTATTACTTGAATCAAACTCTAGATCCTCAAGCTCTCATTTATTGTTGAAGCCCCAGCTCTTGTTCCCCATCTCTTTTTACCTTTTCATTTATTATAAATCAATTTATGTATAGAGAGTGAGTGTTTCTCTTTAATTACTTCATTTACTGTATTTAAGGGTGAGTCACCATTTATCCTTTGAGTGAGTGAGTAAATCTTATCAAAGAAGAGTTCAAAAAAGATTAAAAGATTAAAACTCAACAAAAGAGAGATTAGAAGAAAATAAGGGATTATTTTTCTAGGATCTTCTTGAAGGTGATTTAGGCTTTTGAATGTGCCTGTAAACATTCGATAGCTCAAGCGAAGTCTTAAAGTTGTAAAGGCTTGAAATGCTCCCGTGAAGCATTTTACATAGTGAAAATTCTCAACGGAAAACTTAAGGAGTTGACGTAGACTTGGAAGAAGCCAAACTACTATAAAATCTTTGGTGTTAGGTTTTATCTCTCTATTCCTAACATCTTTAATATTTATATTACTTTAATATTTAATTATCTTGTTATATTTGCTTGCTATTTTAAAAGATTTTCGAAAAAATTTCAAAATTTGTTATTATTTCTTAAGACCCAATTCACCCCCCCCTCTTGGGTTGCCTAAAACTAACATGTGTACTAAACTATTTTAGGTTTCGAAGATAAGGGGTGATAACAAGGTGAAGGGTGCATTTTAGGAAACGCTAGAGGAAGGATCTAGTGTTTCTTTTTTTTTTTTGTGACATTTGCACATAAAATCAAGTGGATGAATTTAATTGATATAAAGGCTTAAAGTTGAATATATGTTATCACATATCCTTAAGTGGTTTTGGTAAATAAACTTTTGAAACTTGGTTTATTTATTTAGAATCTTTTGAATGCATAAATGAAAGGAAAACCCTTTTTTTAACGTCTTATTGTAGCGTACATGTTAATGTTATGGAAAGTTATTGACAGTTATAGTTCTGGTATAGTTTGACTTGGGGTTTAGATCACGAATTCAGAGTTTGGGTTGTGACAACATAAAAATGAACAAAAACACATAATGTCATCGTGGTGCACAAAAATGAACAAAGACGCTCAATGTCATTGTGGTGCACACAAATTAACGATTTTTGGAGTGTATTTGCTTCTTTGGACGAAAATAAACAAAAATGCAAAATGTCATCGCGGTGCACAAAAATGAATGAAGACACAATTTTATTGTGGTGCACGAAAATTAACGCTTCTCAGATTGTGTCTACTTTTTGGCACGAAGATGGACGAAAAAGCAAAATGTCATCGCGGTAAACCAAATTGAACACTTTTTGGAGTGAGCTAACAAAAACGGATAATATACCGCCGTGCACAAAAAAGAACGATTTTTGGAGTATTATTACTTTTACGCACTAAAATGAACAAAAAGGTCTAGAGTCATTACGGGGCACGAAAATGATGGAAGACGCATATTGTTGTTGCGGTGCACCAAAATGAACGCTTTTTGAAATGCCTTTGGTTTTTGGAACAAAAATTAACGAAAATACATAATGTTATCTCGAAGCACGAAAATGAAAGATTTTGGAGTGTGATTGATTGCTTTTTTGCACGAACATGTAGGTAACACATGTTATCATCGTAGTGCACGAAAAAGAATGATGACGCATAATGTCATTGCGGTGCACAAAAATGAACGATTTTTGGAGTGTATTTACTTTTTTTTGCTCGAAAATGAATGAAAAGGGATAAAGACATCGCAGGGCACAAAAATGAAAGAAGATACATGGTTTTATCGCGATGCACGAAGATGAACGCTTTTTAGAGTATGTTTGGTTTTTCAGACGAGAATGAACGATTAATGGCATCACGGTGCACGAAAATGAACGCATTTTGGAGTGCGATTGCTTTCTTCCACAAAAATGAAGGAAAACACATAGTATCATCACGGTGCATGAAATTGAACGAAGACATGTCATTACAGTGCATGTAAATGAATGATTTTTGGAGTATATTTGCCTTTACGGACAAAAATGAACGAACACGCATAATGTTATCACCATGCATGAAAGCGAAATAAGTTGCATAAATTACCCCCAAAAAAAGAAATAAGTCGCATAATGTCGGCACGATGCACGAAATGTTCACTTTTCGGAGTGTTAGGTTTTTGCATGAAAATGAACAAAAACACATAATATCATCGCAATGCACAAAATTTAATGAAGACACATAATGCCATTGCGGTGCACAAAAATGAACGATTTTTGGAGTGTATTTCCTTGCTTCGACGAAAATGAGTGAAAATGCAAAATGTCATTGCGGTGCATGAAAATGAATGTAGACGCAAAATTTTTATCGCGGTGAAAGAAAATTAAGGCATCTTGGAGTGTGTATGCTTTTCGGCACGAAGAAGGATGAAAATTCAAAATTTTATCACGGAGTACCAAAATGAACACTTTTTGAAGTGAGTTAACGAAAATGCGTAATGTCACAATGAATGAATGAAAAGGTATAAAGTTACCATGCTTATTATAAAGTTACCATGCGTAATGTTATCACCATGCTTATTATTTTTTTGCACTAAAATGAATGAAAAGGTATAAAGTTATTGCGGGGCACGAAAATAACGGAACACACATATTGTCGTCGTAGTGCACCAAAATCAACGCTTTTTGGAATGCCTTTGGTTTCTAGAATGAAAATTAATGAAAAAACAATGTCCTCGCAAAGCACACAAATGAACACTTTTTGGAGTGAGTTAACGAAAACGCTTAATGACATCGAGGTGCACAAAAATGAAAGATTTTTGGAGTTTCATTGCTTTTTTGGGAGTTTCATTGAATTTTCGCACTGAAATGAAAATTTTCCATAAAGTTATTGTGGGGCACGAAAATGAAAAAGACGCATATTGTCTTTGCAATGCACGAAAATGAATGCTTTTGGGCATGTGTGTTGGTTTATGGAACGAAAACAAAAAATTTATCGTGAATCAAGAAAATGAACGATTTTGGAGTGAGATTGCTTTTTTGCACGAAAATTAATGAAAAGGCATAAAGTTATTGTGATGCACAAAAATGAAGGAAGACGCATAATTTTATCGGGATGCACAAAAATGAACGCTTTTTAGTGTGTTTGGTTTTTCGGATGAAAATGAAAAAAAAAGAACGAAAACGAATAATGTCGTCACAGTGCATGAAAAGTAATGCTTTTTGAGACTGTGATTGCTTTCTTGCACAAAAGTGAAGGAAAACACAGTATAGGAAACTTTGCGATGTGCATGCGACGCACAGTGCGATCCTCGGTGCGACTCGCTGTGGACCTAGGGTTTTGTTTCCCTTATGATGGCGACACCAGTAATGGGGCTAGGGACTTCAGATTCAGCCATGGACATGGTCACTCATACTGGTATGCATTTGGAGCCTACTCGTGTTAGGGTTTCAACTGAGATTTTGCCAGCGGCGACTGTTGTTACGGTGAACAAGCGGTTTACGCTTGTGGGAACCCCGAACTCTCCTAGTTCCTCTTCTCCAGAGGATGTTGTGTTAAGTAAAATGTAGGAAGCCCAGGAGCTCTTTGAATGGTCCGTGGAACATGAACTTTCTCTCTCGAGTTCGGTTATCAGTCCCATTGGAGATGATGTTTTTTTTTTGGGTAATTAAATGATGTGAATCCGCAAGGATTTGAATCCACTTGAACCCACGAACAAATTGAAATAAACCCAAGAACGTCAAAATCAAGTTAAGGAACAAATCTTGACCCGTTGAACTCTTGTTTCAAGAACTAAGATTGTAGCTAGGATGCCATAAAAAGAAACCTTGATAAGTCATTTAGTTCACTCAAGAACTACACGATAAACTTTCTCTCAACAAAAATTTTACTTCACTTTATTCATGTCAAAATAATACAGGAGGCTCTTTTATATAGGAGGAGGTTGGAAGAAATTCCTTATTTCTAAGCAATGTAGGACAACATGTGCTAGCCAAAACTAAACCTAACTAAACCCAATCTTGGGCTGGCCGAAATTACTTAGGCCCAAACCCTTATTCTTCTTATAATAATTAAAAGCAAAACCCAACAAATTAAATTGTTCAAAAAGCCTGCAAGCATGAATATTAAAATCCAAAATATTAAGTTGTGCTTCTATCCGTAGCTTGTATCATATGAAGTGGAACATGTTCTTTTTCTTGTGATCCTATGTTAAACGGTAGATTCTTGTATAATAAATTGGCATACTCGGTCTAGAAAAATTGCACCAATCTTTGCATTGCGTCCTTGATCTTCTTTGCTCTTGATATTGTGATTGGCCCTTCTAGGTCTTGCAACGGATCTCTAAGACTCTATCAACCATCTATAAGATCACCTTGATTCACATCGTTTCTCCTCTCCTCAAAAGGATTCGATCCCGAATCGTCACCTACATCAAAAGGAAAAAGGTCAAAAATATTGAAAGTAGCAGAAACATTATACTCACCTGGAAGATCGATTTTATAAGCATTGTCATTGATCTTCTCTAGAACTTGGAAAGATCCATTGTCCCGGGGTGTAATTTAGTTTTTCTATGGGCTGAAAAGAATTCCTTAAAAATTAGGCCACTAGCGAAAGGAGAGAGTTTCTCTCTTTAGAGAAAGATCTTCAGGGTCGCACCCATGGCAATGGTGGAGTGTATCTAAGCTTACTGATATGGCACTGATGGGTTTGGTTGTTGAAGGCATGTGATGGTGTTCTCCTATGGTGATTCGGGTATGATAACAGCAGCCTCTCTTCTTTGGAGGTCTGTATTTTAAGCTTTGGTATTATGGATTAGTTTTGTTTTACCATGCTTCATATCAATAGGGGTTTCGATGAGCTGGTGTCTTTGAGGTTCGTCCTATTAGCGCTATGTTCGGGAACCTCTGCGCTTCACCTCTTTTGAGGGTATTTTTGAAGCGATGAATGATGCAGCTTCTGGCTGGTAGCGACCCATGGGGTTCTGATCATGTTTTTAAATCTGGTTTTGGGGATTGTTAGCTTTTGTGTTTTAAATGCTGAAGCTCATATATTTCTTCGCCATTATAGCTCGATTTTCTTTGCCAGGGCGATTGGAGAAGGAAATGTAGATCTGGTTTTATTTTTTTGAGAAATCGTAGCTGGGCAGGGTGCTGATGGTAAAATCGAAGCTTCGATTATGGTGACCACGAACGATCCCGTTTCAGGCCGACCTTTTTTGGATTGTTTAGATGATGATGCTCTGATTTATTTTGATTTTGGTTGCATGAGATTTCTTTTCAGATTTACCAAGGTCTTGGGATAAAGTGTCCCGTGGCTCTACGCCTCCAAGTTGCGCCCGTGCTACGGGTTAGGGTTAGCATTTTTTTGTTTTGACGCAGCTGTAATCGAAGTTGTATTAACGAGTTTTTTTTTTGGTTTTCTGGAACCTGGTTAGAGCGGCTTTGGGAAGAAGACGAAGTGGATCCATGTTCTTGTGAGCGCGTGGGCCAGCAAGTGGTAAACAACAACCTGCTGTGTAGAGTGGCGCTGCGGTTAGCAACTTTGAGCTGATCCCGATGCGTAGGCGGGTCAAAACCGTAGGCGGTAGCATATAGTTTTGGGTCGAAATCGTGGGCGATTTAGTTAATTTTTGAGCTATGGTTGGCAACGCTGAAGAGGGTTTTTTTCGGCTGGTGCTGCACTATCATAGTGAAGCGGGCTTTTTGTGGGACCCGGGTGTGACGTGCTCGGTGGTACCATATGGGCGGGAATTGATTTGTGAAGGAGTTGTTGCTTGCATCAGCATATGTTATAGTGGTGGGACTCACCGGGAGTGGTGGCCTTGACCAACGTGGTTATATTGAAACCATGGGCTGGTGTGCACAGATTCTCTATGATGGAAACGAGGTTACAGGAGGTAACTTATGGGGCCCACGTTGTCTTTGCTGGGTCTTGTATTGCAGGAATTTTTTATTACTTAGCCGCTGGTTTAAGCAAGCCGCTAGTATTAGGATTTTTTCCAAACACCAAGGGCGGTTTGTGGGACCTACGGGTTTGCTATGATATGTAGTTGTGGTGGGCCCCATCTCTAGTGCAATGGACTGGTTTGGCTGTTTGTTTTGATTGGAAGACTGCGCTGGTTTTGGCTGTTAGCTTGAAAGACCACGGTAATTTTTTTTTGGGTGGCCTGCAGTTAGTGGAATGTGGACCCAATGGCTAGTTTGGTTAATTGCTGCTATAATTGTGATTAAGGGCTAACGGGCTTTTTTAGCCTCGGTGGTTGTATATTTGGGTACCTTTGAATTAAGGTCTCTTTGGACGACCCTTTGGTACCTCCCGTTAGAAGTTTATTTTGATTCTCTCTTGCTCGGGCTCTCGTCCCTCCTATCCTTTCCCCTTGCCTCCAGGGAGTGTGTTGCCTATTGAAGAGCTGAGGGTGCTTTGGTTTGAACGAGGATCTGTCTACACTGCTAGCTGGGTACCGATGGTGGAGTCTTTTGGTAGTTTTTTTAGTGGAGTTCTAGCTAATGGCCTGCTTCGTCTGATCCGGTGGTAGAGCTTCGTTTGGGATAGCCTAGGTTTCTTCTTTGTCGGATTCTCTAGGGTTGTTCTGCCCATAACTTATTACTGACTTGTAGGGATCTCCCACTGCTTTTGTTTGACGACTTTGTGCGCATGGTAGGTTGGAGATTTGAGTTGCAGTCTTCTGGGGCTGATCTATTATTGCTTCTTTTGGCTGGCTAGGGGTCCATTTACCTCTGGCACTTTGCTCATCGACCTCTGAGGGTTCCCTTTCGGTTGTGCTTTGGACCTATGTTTTGATCCTTGGTGGTTCTGTTGTCAGAGTCTCTACTTGGTTGGGGAATATTCTCTTTTCTTTTAGAGAATCTTTTGCATGATTTCTGAGGAGAGTATGTCTTCTCCTGTCTGAGGTTCAGAGCTTCTCAAGGAGCCGAGCTTTAGCAGGATATTTGTGTCTATTGGTGTTGGTCGACCAATTCCTTTGCTGGACTGGTTTTGCCCTTTTTTTGTCTTTTCCCATCCATGCGGGTTGTGCGTGGAATATGTTTGGTTAGATTGTTTTCCCCACTGCCAAGTGGGGGTTATGTGGGTCATTTATTAATGTTGTTTTCTTGTTATGCTGGTAAATGATGTAACTACTTGGGGTATGCCCCTTGGAAACAAGTACATTTTTTTCTTTTTTTTTATGTTACAATTAATTACAAAAAAAAATGTTCCTTACGCATATGCACCCAAACCCAATCTCCTAGCTCAAAGATGACACGTCTTCGTCCTTTATTTGCTTGGGAAGCAATCTTCTCATTTTTGTACTCAATTTGATGTCGTACCCTCTCATTTTTGTACTCAATTTGATGTCGTACTCAAAGTGATTTCGCCAATTCAGTTTATTCATTCAAGTTACTCCTGTCATCAACAGGTAAAGGCAACAAATCCAAAGGAGTAAGTGGATTAGAGCCATAAATAATTTAAAAAGGAGAATGAGAAGTGGTAGTATGCAAAGTCCGATTATATGCAAACTCTATGAATGGTAAACAATCCTCCCAATTTTTCAAGTTCTTTTGAATGACAATACGTAATGAGGTAGATAAAGTTCTATTCACTACCTCAGTTTGTCCATCCGTTTAGGGATAACAAGTAGTTGAAAATAATAACTTAGTTCCCAACTTGTCCCACAAGACCTTTCAAAAATAGCTAAGGAACTTAGCATCTCGGTCAGACACAATACTCCTAGGAACACCATGGAGTCGAACTATCTCTCG
>JAOTRH010002584.1:0-57925 GCA_034768845.1 Heliamphora exappendiculata
ATTAAAAAGTTTTCTCTTATGTTTCTCAGGTTTTAATAATGGGATCTTTCAATCCACTTGCGGTAATTCTCAAGGAATATAAATTAACTGGACCAAACTTTATTACCTGAAAACGAAACCTCGATATTATGTTAGCTTCTGACGACTATAGGTTTGTGTCGCATGAGCCCTGCCCTTCCACTCCTCATGATGGATCCATCGATTAGGAGATCGAGGATTATAATAAGTGGAAGAAGGTTGATCGGATGGCTAGATGTTACATGTTGGCATCCATGTCGGATGTACTGCAATGCCAGAATCAGTCTATGGCATCTGCAGTTGAGATCATGATAAACTTTACAGAAATATTTGGTGATCAGGGTCGGGCAGCAAGGCAGGTGACCATTAGGGCTCTCATAAACACAACCATGGTTGAGGGTACACATGTTAGGGATCATATTTTGAAGATGATCGGTCTTCTTAACGAGCTGGAGGTCATTGAAGCAAAAATTGATGTGGAATCCCAAATCGATAGCGTGCTCCAATCACTACCTGATTCATTTTAACAATTCCTCTTTAACGACACTATGAACAAACTGAATTTTTCTCTGGCAGAATTGTTGAAAGAACTACAGGCAGCGAAAGGTATTATCCGTAAGCCAACCCATGCATTTGTTGCTGAAAGGGATTCTTGTTCTAGGCTAAGAGGTGGCAAGAAGAAAAAGCAAGGGCAGCAACAGGAAAATGCAAAGAAGGTTGGAAAGTCTAAGCCATCACTTGCCAAGGCAAAGATAAAGGTGCATAGGGGCACGTGCTATTTTTGAAAGAAGTCAGGACACTAGAAGAGGGACTGTCCTGACCGAAATAATAAATGTAATACGTATGATTACATTTATAAATCAAAATAATAAAATTTTCTCCTTTCTTCCAATGCATTCTTGAAGATCCCAATCTTTGCTCGCTCTTCTCTTATCAGCACCTGTAAAGGTTGTACACATACAACCTGAGCCAAAGCTCGTAGGATAAAGACTAAACAAAGTGCAATGCATGATTCGTGAGGTGTGAATGAATATGCTTTTGTGTGCAACAACCTTAAAAAAAACATTTTGTTAGCCGAGTCATAATCCATACTTATTTTAAATTTAAAGGTGCCATTCATTCATTCTTATTCTTTTTCCTGAAAGCCATTAATTCCTTTTATCATTTCACCTTTTTTAGCAACAGATTTCATTTTCTTTTTGTACTCAAATTCGTTAAACTCATTACTCACGTTTATTTACTTCATCACATTTTTCATGAGGTTATAGATTCGCACTTTATTCTTTCCCTTTCCATTTTCTCATTGATGAAATACCGAAGACCATTTTTCCTAACATATTCATTATCAGACCATTAATTTTCTCTTCAATTTATCAGTTTTTTATCCACGTTTCCATTTTCTTGGTTCGTTATTCAACATTTAGATTTACATTCTTCTTCTAAAATTGCTCATTTATCTGTCTATCTCCTCATTTTTATTAGGCTCATTATTCATCCCAATTCAATGGTTGACATTCTTCTATTTCCCTTCTTTTCTTCTCTTGACATAAATTACAGTTTTCCTTTATCTTTCTTTAGTTATCACATTCATTCTCATTTCCTTTTTAATAAGTTATTAAATACCAACATACGCTTGTTTATTATAAAACCATTAACTTTCTTTTCAGTTCATTAATTCATTATCCACAGTTACATTTTATTTCATCAATCCAATACTGAACCGACGTTGGGTGCAGCTTATAGAAACCCCTCCCTATTCTCCCAATAGGCTACTCAAAGCCATTGGTGAATAGATAGCTCTATAACTCACCTCTATAATCATCAAATACCAACGTCAGGTGCAGCTTAAAGAAATCCCTCCCTGTTCTCCCAATAGGCTACGCGGAGCCATTAGTGAATAGATAGCTCTATAACTCACCACGACCTAATCACGTCCGTTTTACAGGGGCTAACCCGAGGGAACACGGTACCCAGCTTGCGTAAGTTTTTGGTCTTTGACCGTGGAGCTAGTCAAGCCCAACTTAATCACATTCATATCGATCAAACAAATGTCGGTTCCATATTCGATTAATGCAACATTATTCATTAGCAACCGGGAGTCCACCTCTCCAATTCATTTTCAAAATCACATCATTTTCCTTCTCATTCACAGTTGCTACATTATCCTGTTTCTAACTCTATATCATCAAGTTCCAAATCAAACTTTGTAGCGTTTCTTTTTATATCACAAATTCATCAAAACACAGCATTCATGGAATTACAAGATTCAAACTTATTTGTTAAACAAATTTAACTCGTGAATAAATCATAACTTTCACAACTATTCGCCTTTCTTACTTACGTCACAAATTAAATTTAAAATCTTCAAGCAAAGAACTTATAATACTCTCATTTAATCTCCTCGTTTCATTCATCATTAGAGTATTCTAATTTTCACTATAGAATTCTAATTATGAACATGTCAAAAGTCTCATATTTCGTCAATTTAACTTACTTATTCAAGTCAAGTTAATAGTATTTGAAGTCTTAACATTTCACAACTATCTCATTATAACTACATTAGACAATCTTAGTTTTAATATTCCTTATTCCAATACCACAACATAAACCTCAAACACAAACTTCTTACGACTTTATCTATTCTTTAATCTCATTTAACTAACCAAACTCTCACATTACCTTAACAAAACTTTATTTTTGATTCCTCTTCAAGTCTTTCCAACAAAAGTCTTAAGTCACGTTCTATATCACTACCCTTTTTTGGTATAAATCAAATAAAGCTCAAGATGTATGAATTCAAAAGTTTCAAACCAACTTTATTAGTTCAATTCAAAAGTTCCCATTATAATGCTGCATTTACACTTTATTAGTTCAATTATTACAAATGTGAGACCCTGACCCATTTTTTTTTTGGAATTTTCGTACGCACGTTGCGTGTTTTCATTCGAGCATGTTTTTGGCATTTAGGGTTTGTGGCAAGGTTGGGTGAGTGATGGTTATGCGCACGACGTGTTAGTTGTCCCTGTGTATGGACGGGTCCCGATTTGTGGATGGGTTGTTCGGTTATCGAATGGCGGGTGTGTGGCCTGTGAGATCTTGTCTAATTATGTGGTTATGTGAATTTATAACTGTTTCTTCATGTATGGATTACATGGCATGATATCTTATATGTATCGTGGTTGCATGCTATAAAACTCAGAGTTTTATTAGACATGGATGTGATGGATCTGTGGGGCACATGCATGAGGTGTATGTGGAATGTTATATGCAGTTAAATCCTGATTAGGTTATGCATAGGAATGTTCAGTGTTATCCCGTAATTTTAGTTTTATCCTGTAATATGCGGTGTTATCCCGTGGTATGCAGTCTTATCCCGTGGTATGATCCATAGTCGGCGGTTCCATCCCGTGGCTTACGGTAAGGTATGCGATTTTATCCCGTGGTGTACGATTTTACCCTGTGGTTTGGTCTATGATTTTAGCCCGTAGTATATGGTTTTATCCCGGGAATGTATGTTTATGTACGGGTTTTTATCTCAGCATTAGGGCTGTGGTTGTGGCGTGTGAGAGCCGATTGCATGTATCATGGATTGCATGTATTGCATTATGGGACGGACAGACCAGTTTTCAAATTATTTTTAAGAGTCGTGTGAATCGCGATCTAAACACTATTTTTCGGCTCCTGTGAGTGAGTCAAAAACATGATTTGTATCCTCACTTTCCCATTTGCATGTGAAAATTGTTTTCAAGGCTTCAAAGAGAGTCTAAACCTGCACTTTGGTTTCCTAGCATATTTTGTTTATACTGCATGCTTGTCTAGTTTCTGCTGAGTCTTGGCTCACGACGTGGGATTTGTTTTTCTTCAGGTACCGGTCACACTGGTTGATCTGGAGGTGCTGAAGAGGTGGAAGAGTGTAGTCTTCCTTTTTGTTAGTTTTGTTACATGTATGTAGTAATATGTTTTTTAGGCGTTGGAGCCTTATAATGTATGCCGTTTGGCGTTTATATACAATGCATATATGGTTTACTTTGAGAGTGCATTCTCGAGTTAGGTGTATGTTGGGTTGCTTATGGGTATTTCGCGTGACCCGGAGTTTAGGACGTGACAACAAAAGTGTTCACTGACTCATATTTTAGAAACAAGTTTCACACTTAAGCCGTTAAAGAAAAGAAACATTTAATTATTTGATCATCAATTATCATGATAGGGGGTTTCAAACTTTACGTACTTCAAAAGTATCCAAATTTCCATATTCACATTTATCCTTCCTTAAGAAGACGTACTAAGGAACCTGTAAGATTACTAGGTTTAGCACAATTCCCTTACTTCTTTCACATGAATTGTGAATTTGACTCACTAGGAATATATCTATCATTTCAAGAATTTTCCCAGGTTTCTCATTTAAATTAGAAATTTTACTTTCAATAATTAACCAACGAATTACTAGGCTCCAATCTATCATATTATTTCATTTATTAAGCAATCAATTCATCAAGTCATAAATTTAAACTAAGGTTAGCTCTTCTAAGTTTGGGTTTAACAAATTAAATCGCTTATTCAACACAACCTCAAGCTTCCCAACCTCAACAAATTAAGTCTGGTTCTTGCTCCATGAAGTTTCGAATACCTCCCTCTGGTTGATTACACCTTAATTATCCTCCGGTGGCTTCCAATTCTAGGTGTAACTCCATCAATTTGTAGATAAAAAGGAAAGGGTTTAGATAAATTTTCATAGGAGAATAAAAAGGAAATAAAAAGCTAGGCACGGCTGAAATCAAAACATATCGCGGGTCTGGGTAATTGTTGACCTTCATTGCTTTTCTTCTCCTTTGATAGCTTCCAAGTTGAGGTTTAGCCTCCTTAATTAACACCCCAGTTCACAAACTGCTGAAAATAACTCACTTTGAAGCTCAGAGCTCGCCATCAATGGCGGCACTGATCTGCGTAAAGGAAGAAGAAAAGGAAGGCGCCGATGTATTTTCAACTGTCTTAGATTTCGGCTCCATGATACTTCAAAAGTGATGCTCTAACCTTGTGTAGCTTGTATTCTCCTTGACGATGTCCAATTTCATGGCTAAATTGATCAAATTTTTTTTCAAGAGAAGTTGAATTCGGAGCCTCGTGGTCCATGGCAGCAAAGAAAAGCAGAGAAATTGAGGAAGAGGACGCGAGCGTTGGCTGAGGGTGGTTAGGGCAAAGTCGACGACGGTGATGGGTGGGCAAAGTGGCGCCGATGGCCTCGATGGTGAGATGATGGTGGCTTGGTGGTGGCGCATCGCGTGCTTCCCTGCTCTCTCTTCTCTCGGCTGTCTCTCTCTCCCCCTCACTCTCACTCTCCCTTTCTCTCTAAACCAAAACACGAAACAGTGGTTGAGAAATACTAAAGTAATAAATGGCAGGACCTTTCCTCTGTCTCCATGAAGCTTCTAGTACCACCACTCAGCTTCGGCTCTCTATTTCTCCCTTTCTCCCGAAGCTTCTCAGCTTCGACTGAGATGAAGGTTCTCTATTTTTTTTTAAATGTCCCCAAGACTTATCTAATTTATGTATTTATACATCTATATACGATTTAATTGAAATTTGATTTTAATTAATTTTAATTTATATTATTAAATTTTTAAACCTTATAGAATTTATCATAAATGATTATTCTGGGGTCATGGAACACATTAACTATATGCAATTTATACTATATTCAATTAGAGTTCGTCGCCAGTAATTTAATTATAATTGATTATAAATTAAGAACACATCAGGTTACTACAGTGGCATTGTGAGAAACGTGTCAACCCCTTTCTATTCTGTGTCGACACCATTTTGGTTCCCTGGCTCTTGATAAATTTGTGTCGACACCAAGCTTAATCGTGTTGACCCAAATAGCCGAATGTGTCGACACCTTCTGAAAATGTTTCGACACCATTTCTTATTTTTGATACCCTCTCTTTCAAAGAAAAGTGTCGATACCAATTATAATTTGTGTCGATACAAATCTTAACGTCTATATATCGACTTGTCGGTAGAATGTCGGATTGTCGAAACGGAAGAAGACGAGCTCCAAGACGGCGATGACAACGACAATAGTACTGGAAAATGTAGTCATGTCTGAGCTAATATCCTTTTAAACCCCCAAAATTCGTCAACTTTATTTTTCATCTTTTGCAAATTGAAAAATTATTCCCGGTTGTTTTATAGACTTTTCTTTCTTCGATTCCATAGAAATGAGATTTAAGGATTTCTTTTCTAGCCTCGGGTGGGAGAGGCTTTTTCAAATCTGAGAACCACACTATCCCACTCTTGTGAAATCATTTTATGCTCACTTTCACATATCCTTGATTTTTGGCCACCACCATCACCACATGGGTGAATGGTGTAGACATTGTTCTGACTACCTCTTCTCTGAATGAGGTCCATGGCATCCCTAAAGGGGATATTTGTGTTTATCATAACCAAAAACCCATCGAGGTTGAAGGTTTTTCATTTTCTGAATCTGTGAAAAATATCTTTGAGAATGATGACATTGACCCTACCAAGCCCTTAGAGGCTAACTCTCTGAAGCCAGAAATGCACATTTTGCATCACATGGTAAACCATATTTTTTTACCCCAAATGGGAAAATTTGATGATGTTACATACATGCACATTTTCATTATGTGGTGTATTCTTGAACAACAAAGCCTTGATCTAGGTTTTCTATTCATTTCCCACATGCTTCATTCTCACAGTAAATGCAACTCCTCTTTCCCACATGGAATGTATCTCACTCGCATTTTTTGTCATTTCGGCATTGTCTTATTTGAGGAAAAGGCTGTTGCCTTTTTGAAACATGACTTGTATGGTAGTTCTTCACTAAAACATATGAAAATTACAAATATTAATGGTGTTTGGACCACCTTTCGTTGTGGGACCCCCTCATCTACTAGGACCTCTCCTCCTCTTCCTCCTCAAGATATTTCATCCATTCCTATCGATCTTGATTCTCCTCCCTCTCAACTTGATGTTCATGGACCCTTTAACACTCCTGGTCCATCTTTTTCTCATCTTCTTCTATTTTTTGCATCTGCTCCACTTGCATCATCTTCTGCTCCTATTCACGTTGATCTATTTGAAGTTTTGTTCTTGGTCAACTCCTTATCCTCCAAAGTGACTTTATTTCAAGCAAAAGTCAATCAAGACTCCTTTGATTTAAATCACACTATCTCTTTCCTCTCTAAAAAAGTTAAGCATCTTGACAAGATAAACCGTAGCCTCCGGAGAGATGTGGAAAATACCACAGATGCCGCGAGAGCCCTATGCAAGACTATGGATGATAATATTGTCTCCATTGTTAATTATAATAAGGCAATCATGCATCAAGTGAGAAAAGAATATGACCAAGGCATTGTGAATGCTATCCATGCTAACTCCTAGAAAATGAAAGAACACCTCCAGTGGATCAAAGAAGCCTGGGCTAAATAGTTCAAGCCCAAAGCAACAAAGGAAGAAAAGGAAACGCATCTCAAACGGGAAGCAAACCTTGCATTGGCCACCCGGTATGAAGCAATGGCTGCTGCTAAGGCTAAAGATGCGCGCGCATGTGCATCCAAGGAACGGGTCATCGCAAGCAAACAAAAAGCCAAGGAGAAAAAAGATTTCAAGAAATTCATGGATGACCAGTAGCCCTTTTCTTGAAGATTACAAAAGGAGAGAGAAAGTAAAGGTAAAAGAGTGAAGGGGATAAAGAGAGAAGGGAGAAGAGAGAAGGGAGAAGAGAAGTTGAAAACAAACATTTCTTTAAGTTTTTTTTTGAAGGTGAAGATGTAATAATTAACATACATTTCTTTTTGGTTGATTGCATGGGTTGCTTACTTAGTTTGAAAAGTTATTTTGAAAACTTTTACATTGGATGTCCTAGATGGATGTGTGGAAATATTTTTTATGATTGAATGAATGCCTATGTATGTACTTGTATATATCTTGTTCTTTTGCCTATGAATGATTGTTGAATATTTCTGGCTATGGATATTTGGACATGTGTTTACAAATCACTTTGCACGCATTTGATATATTATATAAGTTTTAATAAACTTAGAATATTTCTTGATCATTTGCTGCAAAACATATAAAAAATGTGTGCTTTCACTCTATTGAATGCCTAGCTATTATATTTGCATATGTTGTTTAAGGCATATCGATAAGGGGAGAACCCTTGTTAAAAAATATTTTCAAATATTTTCTAGAAAATGCTAATATGGTTGTAATCATCAAAAAATAGAAGATTGTTAGCCCAAGAACTTTTTATTTTGATTTTGATGATTTTCATAATTTATTTTCTAAAAATAAATGTATTTTAAATGAATAATACTTTATATTTCTTAAATGAAAGTGTTAACACATTTTAAACAATTAAGTTGACACCTTAAGCTAAAAGAAATGACTTAACTCTTAAAATGATTAAAATACTTACATATTCTTAATTAAGAATATTCTGTGTTGAACTCTATTGAAAAATAAGTCAAACACTTTTAATGCAAAGTATACTTGAATCATATTAAGTGTGTCAACACCTATTGAACAAATGGTTTGACACCCTAACAGTTTGATTAAGTTATTTTCAGGTATTAAAGTTTAGTGTCGACACAAATAAATTTTGTATCAACACAAGAGAGCCAAATCTCTCAAGACTCAAATTGAGTTGACACAAATTACATTTGTGTCGACACAAAAGTGTTTCTCACTTTTGGTATCTAGAATTTTGGGTTGACACAAATGGAAATCGTGTGGACATAAAAGAACCGCAGCCACCTGTAAATTTTGAGGTGTCGACACTAATTGAAGATGAGTCGACACAAAAGTCTCGAGCCTGCCTGAAGAATTTGTGGTGTCGACACCAATGACCTCAAGTGTCAACACAAATATATCGAGGCTTCCTTTAAAATTTAGTGTTGACACCAAAAAAGACATGAGTCGACACAAAGTGCCTCCTCCTAGAAGCTAAATTTAATTGGCGAGTATCGAAAATCTTAATATGGGAAGAAATGGTAAGCATTTAATAACAGGAGCTCAATGATATATGGTCTTGAGATTATGGGTCAAAGTGTAATTATAGTTCTTTAGTGGTGTGAACTGTAATTCATCATTTTTATGGAAATTGCAAAAATTGCTGCTAATTTTTCATAATTGCAGATACCGCTATGAGGTTTGCTTAATTGTAGAAACTGCTGATACATGTCTGTATTCCACTGGAACTTTTACTCAAAATTACTCTCCAGGTCCTTACTGTAGCCCTATATATATGCGTGTAGGCTGAACCAGTTTCATAACTTGTATTCTAAGACTAAAGCTATCTTAGTTCTGCTGGTACGAGTTCTTAGAAAATTATAGCCCACACTATATTCGGGAATCGCATAAGAAAATATAGTAGAAGATTCGATCGGTAAAAAGGTATTTTTCTAAATTAACTTCGAATACACGGGTTTTATTTTGATTGTTCGTCATCAAAAGTTTTATCTGGAGCCCGTTTTGGCGATTGTCCGTCTAGTTAATTTTTTTCGTTAATTGTTTGCAAAAACAAAGATCTTGGCAGTCTTTGCTCCAACATGAGAAATTTTGGTCATGGATCTCATCGAGCTATAAAGCGTGGCAAGAGCAGCTCCTCCCCAATCATATGTAGAAACTCGGTCGAGGTGGGCGAGGGCGCCAAGATGGTGAAGATGCACGGTATTCTGCTTGTTCAAAAACATGGAGGTACCGAACATGTACAACGAAAAACCGTGAGTGACCCACTCGTAGTGATGGGGCTCGATGTAGAGGAAGTGACGAAAGCGCTCGAAAAACCAGGTATACCTGACTCTGTCTCTATCCATCTGGACAGGAATAGCGCTAAGTAGATAAGTCAGGGCATCGGCTTAGCGAGCAATGGATGGATCGAATGGGATAGGAGCTCCTCTGACATGGATGTCGGTAATCATCACGAAATCAAGAGGTATCAGAGTAACCTCAAAAGTAGTGAAGTGGAAGGTATTGGTGGTATCCCACTACCTCTCCGCCAGGGCTGTCAGCCAAACTCGGTCATTGCTCGTCCTACCCAGCAGGGGTATGAACCGAGCAAAGCCAGAGGCACTAACGAAAGCCCGACTAGAAGCAGGGAGGACATCGTACCCACTCTAGCACCTCAATAGAGGCAGAGCTGCCAAAGACGCGAACATACTGGTCAACCTAAAAAGAAGAAGAAGAGCAGAATATATAAGAGCAATCAAATCAAGTGGAATGAAAAAAATACAGAAAGCAATAAAAAAACCCTAGGTTCGTGTGTGTGTGCGACGATCCTTTAGTTCCCTTAAGCCCTAGAAGACGAGGCACCCTAAGCCCTGGTGTGTCAGGAAAGTTTTTTTAACCCTAGGTTCATATGTGTGCGACGATCTTTTGGTTTCCCTAAGCCCTAGAAGACTAGGCACCCTAAGCTTTGGTGCACCAGAAAAATCTTTTCAACTCTAGGTTCGTGAGTGTGTGATGAGCCTTTGGTTCCTTCAAGCCCTAGAAGACTAGGTACCCTAAGCCCTAGTGTGTCAGGTAAATCTTTTTAACATTAGGTTTGTGTGTGTTCGTGACGATCCTTTGGTTTTTTCAAGCCCTAAAAAACTAGGCACCCTAAGCCCTGGTGCTCCAAAAAGATCTTTTTAACCCTAGGTTCATGTGTGTGTGACGAGCCTTTGGTTCTTTCAAATCCTAGAAGACTAGGCACCTTAAGCCCTAGGGCGCCAAGAAAATCTTTTTAACCCTGGGTTTGTGTGTGTGTGATGAGCCTTTTGTTTTTTTAAGCCCTAGAAGACTAGGTACCCTAATCCCTGGTGCACCAAAAGAATCTTTTTAACCCTAGGTTCGCTTGTGTGTGATGATCCTTTGATTCTTTCAAGCGCTATAAGACTAGGCGCCCTAAGCCTTGGTACGCCAGGGAAATATTTTCAACCCAAGGTTCGTGTGTGTGTGACGATCATTTGGTTCTTTCACGCGCTAGTAGAAGACTAGGTACCCTAAGCCTAGGTGCGCCAGGCAAATCTTTCAACCCTAGGTTCGTGTGTGTGTGACGATCCTTTGATTCTTTCATGACTTAGTAAAATACTAGGTACTTTAAGCTCTAGTGTGTTAGGAAAATCTTTTGACTCTTACGTATGTGTGTGTATGATGATTTTTCGATTCTTTCATGCCCTTGTAGAAGATTAGGTACCTAAATCCTGGTGCACCAGGAAAATTTTTTTACCGTAGGTTCGTTTGTGTGTGATGATCCTTTAGTTCTTTCAAGGCCTAGAAGACTAGGCACCCTAAGCCCTAGTGCGCCAAGAAAATCTTTTTAACCCTAGGTTTATGTGTGTGTGACGAGCCTTTAGTACTTTCAAGCCCTAAAAGAATAGGCACCCTAAGCCCTGGTGACCCAGGTAATTTTTTTTAACCATAGGTTTGTGTGTATGTGACGAGCCTTTGGTTCTTTTAAACCCTAGAAGACTAGGTACTCTAATCCCAGGTGCGCCAGGTAAATCTTTTTAACCTTAGGTTCGTTTGTGTGCGACGATCCTTTGATTCTTTCAAGCCCTAGAAGACTAGGCATCCTAAGCCTTGGTGCGCCAGGAAAATATTTTTAGCCCTAGGTTCGTGTGTGTGTGACGATCCTTTGGTTCTTTCACGCCCTAGTAAAAGACTAGGTACCCTAAGCCCTGGTATACCAGGCAAATCTTCCAACCCTAGGTTCGTGTATGTGTGACAATCCTTTGGTTCTTTCATGCCTTAGTAGGAGACTAGGTACCCTAAGTCTTGGTGCGCCAGGCAAATCATTTCAACCCTCGGTTCGTGTGTGTGTGACGATCCTTCGGTTCTTTCACGCACTTGCAGAAGATTAGGTACCTTAAGCCCTGGTGCGCCAGACAAATCTTTTTACCCTAGGTTCATGTGTGTGTGATGATCCTTTAGTTCCTTGGTTTTTTGAATTTTGAAAGACTTTCCCCCAAAATTTTAATAACCTCCCCCTTTAAATTTTATGTTTTCCCAAAAAATAAAATTTTTAATAATTACTCCCTTTGATTTTATGTTTTTCCAAAAATGAAAAAATGAAAAACCTTCCCCCTTTAGAGTTTATGTTTTCCCAAAAATAAAAATAAAAAAATGAAAACCTTCCCCCTTAGATTTTATATTTTTCCCAAAAAAATGAAAAATGAAACATCACTCCTTTAAATTTTATGTTTTTCAAAAACTATAAAATGAAAAACCTTCCCCCTTTAGATTTTATGTTTTTCGTAAAAATAAAAATGAAAAATCACCCCCTTAGATGTTTTGTTTTTATTAAAAATAAAAATGAAAAAAACCTTCCCCTTAGATTTTATGTTTTTCTCACACATAAAAATGAAAAACCTTCCCCCATAGATTTTATGTTTTCCCAAAAATAAAAAATGAAAAACCACGCATTTATTGTTCAAGCTCTAAACCCTAATCCTAGTGTTCCTACTATTTTAAGAATCTCCTTTGCACAGGTACCTAACTAGTTTTTTTAGTTCAGTGTCTAGGTTTTCTCTCTAGTTCATAGTTCATTCACAGGGTACCTAAAGCAGTTATCATATAAATCACAGGGGATCCTAGATATGCATCTATATTCTAGACATAAAAGTAACATGCTTTAATATTACAAGGAAGAGAGAGGAGAACCTACTGAGGGATGCTGGCGTGAGATATGCTGGTTTAGCTATCAGGGAGGACGTCTACAGCAATGGCATCAATAGGAGGCTGGTAGCACCTCATCCCACCTGAACCCAAGCGGTGGGGTGCCGGAGCATAGGTGTGTGGATCGAAGGGTGTTGAAAGACCCTCTCCGGCATGAGGATCCAAGATATCAGTAATCTTGGCCTCGACAACTGCTGCCTGATCTGCAGCTGCCTGTGCTACAGTTGCCTATGCCCGTGCCGCTCTATCCTGATCCTCGACAACACGTAGCAAAGACCGCTCAGCCTCGATCGCGAGAATGTCCATAGCCCCCATAGCAGTGGAAGGCTGAGGTGCAAAGATCCCACCAGTAGGTACACGAGAGCCAACCCCTCCAATAGCACCAAGGGAAGAGCTATCAAAGCGGAAGGTCCTCGATGTGCGCCAAATATATCGTCACCATGGCCTTCCATGTGGAAATGCAAAGGAAAGTCTCAAAAAGCGAAGAAAGTTGAGAGAGAGCTTGAGAAAGCAAGGGCACTAGAGACAGAGCAAGAGGGATGCAAATGAGCCTAACCCGTGCAGCTTGGGAGCCATATGCGCATCCGGTTGTGGCGATCGCCACCTTCAGAAGTGGCGAACACTAGGTTTCTCAAACGTCACATAGCGACCACCATGTTAAAGGGAAAAATATGTGGCGACCGCCAACATATCAATGGTCATGTCATATCATCGAGGCATGGAACCGGTGACCGCCAACTCTGAAGTTGGTGGCTATGTGTCAGTGAGCCATCATTACGTTTTTTGGATTTTGGGGTTTGTTTAGGCCTTGTTATGTGTGTTTCCACAAAATTAATTTTGCATCTTGTGTGTTTTTTTCTTCAGAAAATGACTTTAAATATTGTGTTTTTCCAAAATGATTAACTTGTGTGTTTTTCTACAAAAATAGTTTTACATCTTATGTGTTTTTCTACAAAATTAATTTTACATCTTGTGTGTTTTTAAAAAAAAAATTCATTTTAAATATTGTGTGTTTTTCTAAAATGATTAACTTGTGTGCTTTTTTACAAAACTAATTTTAAATCTTGTGTGTTTTTCTACAAAAATAATATTCCTTGAATATAATCTTAAACCTTGTTTTGGTTGTCTTATGTGGTGTTTTCTCCCCATAAATTTAATTTTAAAGTTTTAACTCAACTTTTTAATTACTTATATCCTGTGCTTTGTCCCGAGTTTTTAGGTCTTGACTCGACCTATTAATTTGTGGTTATCCTTTCCGATGAAGATAGTTTTAAACCTTGACTCGGCTTTTAATTATTTTTATCTCGTATTTCGTCTCGAGTTCTTAGGTCTTGACTCAACCTACTAATTCGTGGTTCTCTCTAATGAAGATAATTTTAAAGTCTTGACTCGACTTTTTAGTTAACCTTATCACGTCATCATTCCAATTTGTTAGGTCTTGACTCGACCGATCAATTTGTTGTTTCTTTCTTGGTTAAGATGATTTCTAGGATCTTGACTCGATCCATTTAATTATTTATTCCTAACCGAGTTCTTAGATCTTGACTCGATATTTAGGGTATTGTTTGAATAATTTCGGTGTTTGCATCATGTTAATATATGCATCATGTTTAGTATCTTGCATCAGTGCATTTGCCCCAGAAACTACATTTTGGTTTGATCCCTAGCAAAAGGGGTACGTATGCAGCTCAATAAAAATTCGAGTACGGCCAACATCATATGCATGCTTGTGTGTTTGTGGCCTAAGATTGATGACTTAGTCAAATGGATGTTGTCTCTAGATCTTTGATAAAATTTACATCACGCAATTTATATCAAAGAGGGACAACTATAGACACCTCAATTTGATCCCGCCTAATCTTAGGCTAGTCCGGGTAAATGCGATGATGAAAACAAGTGGGATGGTGCTTTAGGATAATCCTCAGGAGGTGATCCAAGCTCAGTGATTTGAACCAATGATTAAAACCTTCAAACCAGTGAAATCACTTTGAACTGCCAACTTTTGAGCCATGAGACCACTAACTCCATTGTGGCAACCTCCATAAGAAGCTCTTGAAAACCCTATCCAATGTGGCGACCGCCACATTTGAACCAGGGGGTGCCAACTTCATTGTGGCGACCGCCATAAGAAACCCTTGGAAGCTTCAATTTTGTGGCGACTCCCAACTCCATACATAGTGACCACCAACTCTAAATGGCCTGACGTGTCCCAAAATGCATTAACATCTCATTGGTTGAAGAATTTTATAAATACTGTACCCCTAGTACGCTTTTCAAAAGAAGAAATTTAGTGAGAGATACTCTGCCAAAGTACCGAGAGAGTACGAGCCCTGATGCCAACACCCTGCTGAAGCATCGAGAAACTGACTACTAATACTAGAACCCTACTAAATTCTCGACTTACCCTTACATTGGATTGGAGCACATTATGAGGATTGGACATTGATCATCATTTCCCTACTTGAGGCTTCTCCTAGATTATAGTAATTTAGGTATTCTGTTTGGATCTCCAATCTTTCTATCTCCATTTCTTCTCTCTTAGAGTGATTGGGTTATTTTCAACCTCTTATTTTGCATGCTTTATTTGTATCACTTACTTAGTTGATTCAATTATCCTACTTTACTTGATTAAATCATGAATTTTGCTTTATTTATGCTAAA
This sequence comes from Heliamphora exappendiculata, assembly GCA_034768845.1. NCBI lineage: Eukaryota > Viridiplantae > Streptophyta > Magnoliopsida > Ericales > Sarraceniaceae > Heliamphora > Heliamphora exappendiculata. The sequence continues at coordinate 15,364 of JAOTRH010002584.1, forward strand.
CATGTTTAGATTAGGCTAAACTAGTTAAATTAAGGTTATAAATCAACTTTTCGCTTGTTAGCTTTACGCACATAGCACATTTGCACCTAACATGTTAATTAATTATATAATGCTACATAATTGGCAATCGTGACTTACGGTGTCATTATTGTTATAATCAACGCACTTACATTCATATGGTTGTAATTATCAATATTACATCCGTAATTTATAGTTCTTAGTTAAATAATTATTATATTACTATGTAATAGTTGTTATTTTTTATTCGTTATTGTTTTGTTAGTGTAATTTTTTTTAATAGTATCCCTTTTAAATTTTTTTCTTTTACTTATCAAATCTTTTAATTGTAGCATAATTTTCTTTAATAGTATTTCTTTTATTTTTCTTTTCTTTTCTTTTGTCTAACATCAAAATCCAAAAAATCTCTTAATTTAACTTAGTTTCCCTTTTTGTAATATTTTTTTTTATCTTCCTCAAAGAGCTTTTAATTTTGGTTTTAGTTTATTTAATCTTAGTTTATTTTCTCACATATGTTTTAGTTTATCTTTACTCTCTAGTGTAAGTTTCTTTTTATTTTGTTTAAAATCATGTTAATGTTATTTTGGTAATATACATGTTTGGTATGACAATCTTTAAGTATGCTTTGTTTAGTTAATTTGAAACCATGTTTAGAGTAACTTAGGTTATTTTAGTTATTTGATGATATAGTTAGCAAATTCATGATTCATTTTTGGTATGATTTAAAATTAGTGACTCTTCAGCATATATTTGTTCTTTTATTTGAATAATCATGTTAACTTAGGTTATTTGATGATATTGTATGTGTATTTACTCCATGTATCATTTAGTTAGAAATTGCATGCCGTAGGATTTAGAATTTTTTTTTAATACTTGTTTTATTTGGCATTCTATATACATATATTATGCATTTTTTCTATTTAATTTTGAATGTTCTCTCTTTACACTCATTTTCTGTATTTGCATCTATTTGAAAATTTTAATTAATAACTAATGATGATTAGTAGAGGTCAACCTCACGGTTGGGCGAACAGAGTGCCTAACACCTTCTCCAGTTTGTACCTTAGCATCTGAACCCTTATTTTTTGTGGTTAACATTTTAAAGATTAGTAGCCTATTTTTGTTTTTGTTTTTATTTTTTTCAAAAATCAAGCGGCGACTCCATTTTCAACAAGAAGGGTTTTCAAAATTTGGTTTTCATTGTGTTAAAATATTTTCTAAAATATTTTTTGAATTTTCTTCTTTTTGAACTACAAAAAACCCTAAATCTTGGCGCCATAGACTGCCGGTGCCACTGGTTCTGCCGCCACCTGTTCTTCATCTTCTTGGACCTTCGAACCTGTTCTTACATATATCGAATAATATCTAAAGAACATAAAAAATTATTACATCAAAATCTATGTCCCGAAGGCTCATAATCGATCTAAAAATTATAAAACTATCATGATCAACCCTCGTAATTAAAAAATAAATAATAATCATAATTCAACAATTCAATCAAACATGAATAAGATAATCATCATAAAATGAAAATTAGAACGCATGCAAAACACAGTTGGAAACCTACCTGACCCCTCGATTAAACCATATTCATAAATCAAAATGGCTCTGATACCAATTGTTGGAGGCAAACTGCCAAGATCATTAATTTAAATATAATTTTTTCAATAAAAAATAATGGGCGGGTAATCGCCGAATCAGAGTCCAGTTAAATTTTTTTTGATGTCGAACAATCAAAATAAAACCCATACTCCCAAAGTTAGATTCAGAATTACACCTTTCAAAATTTGCTAGAATAATTTCGGTTACTACAACAACCACGAGTTTGTAAACACTGAGTTGAAGCTTTAATCCAAGCCTTCTATTGTATTCCCAGATGCGTGTCACGAACGTAGGGTGAGTTACGATCCTTCGTGAACTAGAACTTGCTAAACTAATCAACTTTAGGTTTACGTGGAAACGCTAGACACTAATGATTAGGGTTTAGCATAACTACATAAATATAGAGCTATAGTAGGGACCCGTGAAGTAAATATGACTTGGAGTTCTAATGTAATTATGGACACTCGCCTGCCCCTAAGAAAATTTCATAAAAACATAAATTACAATTCATACCACTAATAAATCATAATTGCACTCCCAACCACATTCTCGAAATCGACTATTCGAACTCTTATTATTAAATGCTTAGCTCATCTCCTCACGTTAAAATTTTTGATACCCGCTAATTAAATTTAATTACTTACAATTTAATATTATCGGCATCTTTAAAATTCCTTAAACTTTCCGCTTAACTTATTTGAAGACCGGATATTAAATCCACGAGTAGGGTTTGGCCCGGTCAAAACTTATAAGTTTTTTTAAGGGGGTATCGTTAAACCCGAACAATCGGAATGCGAATTCTGTCAATAATTAATATTAACCATATAATTAATACCGCTATCCAACTCATCGGGACTATTAACCCTAAAAGATCGCATCCTCTAATGAATCAAAATAATGAATATCAAATATACGCAAATAATAATTATATACTCGATGTTATATTCTCAAATAAAAGCATACATGCATTTCATATACTCGCCTAAAGGCTTACAAAATACTGTTCTAACACCTAAAGTATGTAAACATACACGGTCCAAAAAGAAACAAAAGGAAAGACTACAGATCTTTTGCCCCAATTGGCTCCTCCAGATCAACCTACATGACCGGTACCTAAAAAATATTTCGAATTCCACACAGTGAGCTAAAGCTCAGTTGAAACCAGACAAACATGAAATAAAAGCTAAACATGTTAGTAGATGTAATATGTAGGTTATGAATTGCCCGAGCCTTAAAAACAAGTTCAAAAATAGTTTTATATCACGACTCAGAAGAGCCTTGAAAACAGTTTGAAAATAGTTTTGTATACATACAAATATGCTATAGTGCTTCATATGTAAAGATCGACTCCCATGAGCCCCATTTGCAACACCAATATAACCATCGACTCTCCCAAGCTAAACAACTATTCTATCAGACATACGCACCCCATGGCACCCCCATATAATGCAACACATGCAGCTTTATATTATCACGATGATTCACACTCAACCCACGTATCTTCTCGGACTTCCACCGAAGGACCGCAATCCCATCTATTACACCATTGACCAGAGCCAACGTTTAACCAACCATTTTTTTGGGCTTTCACTGAAGGACTGCAATCCCATCTATTACACCGTTGACCAGAGCCAACGTTTGTCAAACCATTTTCTCAGGCTTTCACCGAAGGATGGCAATCTCATCTAATGCACTGTTAACCAGAGTTAACATTCATCCAACCATCTTCTCGGGCTTTCACCGAAGGACATTATTCCCATCTAATATTCTTTCTCGGGCATTCACCGAAGGACGGCAGTCCCAACTAATGCACTGTTAACCAGAGTTAACATTCACAAAACCACATCTCCAATGCTCATATTCTGTACACTCATGCATAAATAAAACCAGAGTTTTAATGTTCACAACACCTTTATGGGTTCTCACCGTAGGATCAATGTACGCAGCACGTTATGCATTCTTAACCAGAGTTAATAAATACCACCCATACAACGCATGCATAAGAAAAACTAGAGTTTATATGCACACAACCATGTACTCACGCCACGTCTTACAACACCACGTCACATGCTACACACGCGACTCATGCAACTCATGCAACACGTGCGTATATAAAACTAGAGTTAACATGTCACACCCCAAACTCCTAGCCACGTGAAACACCCAGAAACAACCAAACCTACACCCAACCCGAGAATACACTCTAAAAAAATATACATGCATTGTATATAAATGCCAAACGACAACATTACATGGCACCAACGCCCGTAAAACATGTTATAACATAAATGTAACAAAACTAGCAAAAAGAAAGATTACAGCTCTTCCACCTCTTCAGCACCTGCAGATCAACCAGCGTGACCGGCACCTGAAGAAAAGCAAATCCCACACCGTGAGCCAAGGCTTAGCAGATTCTAAACAACACATGCAGTATAAGCTAAATATGCTCGATAAATGGAGTGCCGTTTTCGGCTCTCTTTCAAGCCAATAAAAATAGTTTGAAAATCATTTTAGATCACGACTCACCAGAGCTAGAAAACCATTTACACATGCAAGGGAAAGCGAGAATAAAAATTATTTTTTGACTCATCAGATCCTTGAAAACGATTCAAGTATTACGACTCCCGTAGGCCGTTAATACAGTATTTCGACTCCCGTAGGCCGATAATACAGTTTTAAGAAAATTGGTCTATCCGTCCCAATATGCAATACATGCAATCCATGAACACATGCCTCTTTAGGACCTCGTTTTAGCCTTCAGATATCGCACACACACACACACACCCCCGTGCCTCATCAGGATCTCGTTTCAATCCGTCAGCTATCGCACACCACGCACGCAACCCATGCAACACATATCTTCACGAACTTTCACTATAGGACTGCAGCCCTAACTAATGTAACTTCTCAGACTTTTACCGAAGGACCACAGCCCCAAATACGCTAGCTTTTGCAGCCTACCTCATGCACCGGCTTTCACAGCCTACCTCATACACCCACACACGCACACGTGCATTAACAACCAGAATTTTACATATACTGGGTCACAGATTCATCTAATCTATTCATATACATATGCAAACCTAAATCAGAAATTAAAGTATATAATCATGTATCAACACGATGTTCCACGAACCACATAACGTGCTTATAAAACTCTAGGTTTTAAAGCATAAACCACGCTACACATAATGATTGATATCACAACCACGTAATCCACTTACGTATTCTGTACATAAATAAACAGTTATAAATATGCGCATAACCATATAAAATCACATCACGACACCACTTTCCAAAACCAACATCCACCCACAGGGACAACCCACACGACCACCACTGGCCCAAACACTCCCAACACAGTCATCATAGGCCCACGGCGCTCACCCGCACCAACACAAACCCCATAACAAACCACACACCCAACCGTGCATCAACAAGTCGCATCTACCATGCACATCACCCACGAGGACAACACTCAAACGCACACCCGAGGCCACAGGACGACCCCCAAAATCACCTCACAACCAACCAACACCCAAAAGGAATCCACAGGTATTTAAATCAAGTAACTCCCATAAATTAATCAATTTAATACCATAGGACACCAATCGAAAACCAACAAAACAACCCACAACCACAAACCACCATCCCATAGCTTCAGTCGACTGGACCCAACCCCCAGTCGACTGAAAAACACACTGAAAAACCACCAAACGCTCAGAAGCACTGTCCAGTCGACTGAACTCATAGGTTCAGTCGACTGAACACAACCCAGAAACGGTTCTAAGCTACGAGTTCAACCTCCAAACCTCATATCAAAGCCTCAAAATCATTGTACAACACCCTCGGACATCCACACGCCTAAGCCTAACCTCAAAACCACGAAAGAAACTCTCAAAACACGATTCCATCCACCAGAATCAACAAAAACCCTATTTTAACCCAAAACCAACTTTGATACAAAATCAGATCTTCCAAGATCTAACCGTAAAAAACACATATGTTTACCCATAGCACCCTTATACAGTAGTAGGGTCTAGAATCCTACCTCGGTGAGTTCAAAACTCGACGCCTTGAACCACGTATAAAATTGAGCATCGCTGGAATTAGAATCTGATCGGATGGTTGTGTAGCCCTCGATGCCGATACTAAGAATCCGCAGATTGATCGTCAAAAATTGAGCCCCGAGCCCCCGAGAACTTAGAGAGAAGGCAAAGAGAAAATAAAAAACTTACTGGAAAAGTTTTAAAAAATATATTTTTTTGAAATTTTTCGAGAATCGCGCCACAATGGCCCACAGCCCCGGGAACCTACCCCGCATGCATATCTAAGCAGTAAAAATATACTGTAATAAAAACACAACATGGACAAAACCACGTATAAACTTCACATAACATGGACAAAACCACGTATAAACTTCACATAACGATGCCACTCGCCATATAACCTGTCACGACATCACATGCCACACACCCCAGTACAACATCACATACCACACACCCGAACGACCCGTCCACTCACCCGGACGACTAACAACCAACAAAATAAAATCTAACTCGAAGGCCAACTCCAAACCTCTCACCACACGATTTTCATAAATATTTTCACAAAACACTAACTTTTCCCAAAAACCCCCTTTTTGAAAAAGAACCTCGAACCCGAACACATCCCACAACCAACGACAAACAAACACCATGCATCTAACTATGCACCGACACCTCGCACCTAACCACGCACTGAAACCTAGCATCTAACCACGCATGTCACCCCCAAGGACGATAACAAGACCTAAACAAACACCCGATGCCACAACACAACCCCAAGGCCACAACACGACCAAAACAACCCCAACAGCACTTCAGTCGACTGGACCCCATAATTCAGTCAACTAAAAATCTACTAGAAACCAAAAACCCAACACAGAACCAACCCAGTCAACGGAACCCCCAAACCAAGTTGATTGGACCAACACATGGTCGACCCAGTCGACTGAATCACCCTGTCCAGTCGACTAGACCACCGTAAAAACCTAACCTAAGCTACGGATCCAACCATCTCAATACCAAAGAACAAGAAATTTGATAAAAAGGGTTCAATAAGGATGAAAAATAATATTTTCCAAGATGTTTGGAAACAAATGGATGAAAAATGGTTAAAAAAATTGAAATACCCTCACTCTTTTGGTCATAATTTTTTTCTACAAAAAGAATTTTATTATGAGAGTGGTGTTATTGGAAAGAAGATTTTTGGGGTTTCAATTTAAGTACAAAAATGACCCAATTCAGAATCCGAATGAGGGAGATATGATAAAAAAAATGGCCCTACACAACCAGTCTACTTGAGTGGACGTCGAGCGCTTGAGCGCGTAGGCACCCTAGAAAAACCCAAATTTTCCATGTTTTGAGTTCCAAGCCCCAAAATGCATTCTCTTCACAATTATACTTCAAATTTCATTTTCCAAACCCAAATTAAACCCTCTAAATCCCCTTTCAACATCCTCGGACATACCTTAGCCCAAAACCATCAAGAACCACTGAAAGAAATGTCTCAAAACCCGATTCACCCAATCAAAAACAACACAAAATGCCTTTTAAACCAAAATCCAATTTATAGAAACAAAAATCAATTTTTCATGCATATTCGAACGGTAAAAACACACGATTACACGTAACACCCTTTTAAGTTATGAGAGTCTAGGATCCTATCTCAATGAGTCAAAAACTCGATGCCTTGATCCACATGCAAAAATGAACTTCGTCGAAAAAAAATTCTGTCCGGATGAAAGCGTAGCCCACTACGAAGATACTAAAGATCCGTTGTTTGATCATTGAAAACCAAGCTCCGGGCTCCTGAGAAGTTAGAGAGAAGGTAGAGATTTTGGTTTGAAAAAACAAAATTTAGTTGAGAAGTTTTGAAAATATCTCTCATAAATATCTAAAAGTTACATATTTATAGGCCCCGCCGAAAAAATATCTTTATCTTTTTTAAATTCGCACCACAATGTGCAACGGCCCCAGTAACCAACCCCACATGCATGTCTAAACCCGAACATACATAAAAATACATATAAATATGCTGTAACGAAAACAATAAAACACGCGTCGAAAAATGTTGAAAACAAAAACGGGTCAGGGTCTCACATTATTTCTCATAAACCTCAGAAAGGGGGCTAATTAAAATAAGAGTTGCATATGTTCGAGGATTGATGCTCAAAAAAATGGGGCATGAAAATGTTGCGGCCATTGCTTTTAGAAGTGGCGGCCTGCACTTTTAGCTGTAGGATACTGGTAGCCGTAACAAACCTTTGGGAAATGTCCCAGCCGCGAGAACAAGAAGTGGTAGCTTAGGTCCGAATGTTGCGGCCGTGAGTTTTAAAAGAGTCGAATCTCACGGCCGTGAGATTAGTAACAGAGTAAGGGTCTGCAGAGTTAAAAAAAGCTTCATTCGCCCGAACACAACCGAGCTCTCCTCTTTCACTCTCTTCGACTCTCTCGTCTCCTCCACACTTATACTCTCTCTTGATTTTTTCTTTCAATCTCATCTCTCCCACACTCTTAGCTATAATGTTCTTTCTCTCATTCCTTTCTTTAGTTTTCTCTTCCATGGTGGGTGGTAGTTTCAGCTTCTTTGGCAAGAAGGGTTGTGCCGGTAGTAGCAGTGGGGGTGCAGGAGTGGCTGGCGGCCAAAGAGGGGGCGGCGACAATGGTGAGGGAGGTGCCGACAATGGAGGAGGCGGCAGCAGCGATGGCTTGGCCACAGGTGGTGATGACAACCATCTTCTCGAGGGTGGCGCACTGGGCATGCCGGAACACTTTGATCCCGCCACTTACATCTCTCTGTCATTGTTTGGTGAAGCCAGCGATGAAGCGCTTTACTCTCTTGGATTCAGTTGCGGAGCGTGAGGTTCTCCTTCGTCGCCGTGAGGATCATCTCACAACCGCGAACCATGAGGTAGGCCAAAAACTTGAACTTCTATTTGCATTACGGATCTGTTCATTGAAAATTATTAAGTTAGTTTGAATATTCGAACTTGGTTGTCTTTTTGATATTGGATTAAAATTGAATTGAGTTTGAAGTTGTTATTGTACACTTGTGTTGGATTAAAAATGAATTGAAATTGAATTGAAAGTTGGATTTGAGATTTGAAACTTGAACTTGGGCTAGATTGAACCTTGACTTAGATCGGGATGAACCTTGAACTTGGATTAGAATAAACCTTAAATTTGTATTAGAATGAACATTGAAATTGGGTTAGAATGAACTTTGAACTTGGGATGATCTTTGGACTTGTAGAAAATGAATTTTGAGATTGAATTGGGGTTGCACTTGAATTTTGGGTTTGGATTACATTGGATTTGAAATGGAAGTTGTGTTGAAATTAATTTTTGTCTTTGAGTTAGATCACATTTTGAAAATGGGGCTCATTTGAATTGAATCTGAGATGGAAATCATATTTTGATCGGACTTGAACTTGTTTGTGAATTTGAATATGAAGTTGTGCAAAATTTGGTTAAATTTGAAAACATTGAGTTTTGAATAAAACATGGCTCGCATATGGACAGACTTTAAGTAGAAACCATGTTGAGCTTGTTCTGAGATTGAGATTGAGAGTTCAGATGCGAAGTTGAATCAGATTCTGAAGTTTTAAATTTTGAATCGAAATGAATTTTGTTAAATTGGTTGGATCTTGCGTTGGGGCGAATTAGGTTTTGGTTTGAATTGAACTAGATTTGAGCGAAGTTGAATTTAAACTGAACTTTTGATTTGAGCTTGCATCCTAATATTTTAAAAATGGAACAAGTCATTGAAATGGATTATCGATTTTAAGTCTTGGGGTGAAACGAATTTGGTTTTAACAAAATTTTGAATTCGAAATAGATTGAAATTTTTTTTTGAATTAGTTGAAAGTTGTAGTTTTTTTTTAAAGATTGTGTAAGGATGCAGTTCTAAACCATAGAATCAATGACAGTAAACTAATAGGATCTTTTGTCATAGTAAGGTTAAAATCCTAACATACTCAAAACCTAAGGATCAGACCTCGAGAATCAAAAATCCTAATACATAGAAAGTCTTACAACCTCGGAGATCATTAAGTTACTCTAAAACACTAACTCAAAATCCTAAAGAGCTAAACCTAGATATGAAACTCTAAGCTCTAAACTTTTCTTAGGAAATACTGACCTAGCCTCGTAATCTTTCAAGTCCAACAATCTATATGTGTAACCCTATAATAGAAAAATCCAAATTTCAAATCCAAAGAATCAAAAAATAAAATACAAGCCTTAACATGGAAAGAAGACTATACTCAATGATCTAAAACTTCGTAACTTTTAATAATTACACCTCGTCCCCTAAATCATTAAGATTACTACACTTTCAGCCTAAAACACCAAAATTTATAGTAAGTTATCAATGTCATAGGAAGACACTTTAATCCTCATCCAAATTATTCTCAAGAGTTCTTAAAAGTCTTAGTCTCAATAATTACACACAAGTTCCGCACATTTTTATGATTGCACAAAAGTCCTTGAGATATTTCTTATCCATTATTCTTTACAACCAACACTAATTAATATATATAAATATGTAAATAAATAATGAATACATATATGTAATGTGTGTAAGACCACCTAAGAGTATGTATCAAAATATTTTAATATATAAAATAAAATACAATATTCCGAATCAAATCAAATCAAAATAAAAATTTCAACCTTCAAGAAATAATATTTATGTTTTCAAGACTTACAACAAATTTAATAAAACAATGTCCTACGTATATATATATGTTTAGAGAATTCAAAATGTAATAATTAGCCTATTCATATATATATTGTGAGACCTGGCTTCGGTTCATTTTGTGATATATATATATATATGGTTAACGTGTTCTTTTTCGTTATATGTATATCCATGATGGTTTGTTTATACTTTAAATATCATGTTTTAAGTTTAAATCTTGTTTATTTGGATAAAAAGTATGTTTTGCACTTTTCTTGATTTATTACATGATATGAACTTGTGGATATTTGGTTTTTAAATGGTGGATTTGAAAACGATAGATTTATGAAAACCTCGACAAATTGTGTTTTTGGAAGTTTGGAGCTAACCCTTGATTGGGGTTGAGTCTCAGTTTTAAAATGTTTTGTTAGAAACGAAAAAAAATATTTTAAAAATATTTTATTCGATCTCCATATTGATGGATGGATCATTATACATGTTTAATGTATCATTGTAAAAATATTTTTGTAGTCGAGCTACGGGTTAGTTTTTAAATGATTCTATAGATGTGCCAGGATAGCAGGTATTTAGCACGAGTTGTCTTCGGTGGAAGTTCGAAAATGTGCATAGAGTATGTGCTTTGTACCTTTGGGTTAATGCCCGTAAATTATTATTAGAGTTGGTATACTGACAATCTATGTGTTTAGTATTTAATTTTATTTTTTAATAAAATTAAAATTTTCATTTCATGAGAATTTTTATGAGCAACGTATGCGTATCATTTTCTTGACGTTATGCATGGATGTCCGATATTGTATAGTATTTAATCTGGTGTGTAGAATACGGCTTATACACAGAAGATCAGATTTTAGGTTCTTGCAGAATATAAGTTTTATGTTCACAGTTTAGATAAAAATGGACATACCATCGGTATGACTGTGGTACAGAGTTTTAGTAGGAATGTCTTGGTTTTAGGGAACAGATAATAGCGTCGTCTATTATTTCGACTCTCTGTGCCAGTACACTTAGTGTGTATTGAACGGTACATTTGGGATAATTAATTTTATACTGACTATATAAATTAATTAACACTCCAAGATTATTATGAATAGTGCTTATCCTCTTAATCCTGAAATAATTATTGATTTGTGTATATTTAATATTTTTTATTTTGATTCATTAGTGAGTGTGATCTTATATGGGTCTATATTCCTGGTGAGTTAGATAACGGAATTACTTATATGCCAAATATTAATTATTGACGGAATCTACGTATCAAAAAATTGGGATTGACGATACCCCCTTAAGGACGCTTATAAGTTTTGACCAGGCCAAACCCTACTAGTGGATTTGATTATCCGGTAGTCAAATAAGTTAAGCAGAAAGGTTTAAAGAATATGGAGATGCCGATTAAATTAAATTGTCAGTAATTAAATTTAATTAGCAGGTATCGAGAATCTTAACATGGGGAGAAATAGTAAGCATTTAATAATAGGAGCTCAATGCAAGAAGGCCTTGAGATTATGGGTCATAGTGAAATTATAGTTCTTTAGTGGTATGAACTGTAATTTAATATTTTATAGAAATTACAAAAATCGCTGCTGTCTTTCTATAATTACAGAAATCGCTGGTAGGTGTCTGTGTTCAACTGGAAGTCTTACTCATAATTACTCCTCAGGTCCCTCAAGTAGCCCTATATATATGCAGATAGGCTGAACCAATTATATATCATAATTTATCTTTCAAGACTAAATATAATTGGGTTCTGCCGGTACAAGTTCTCAATAGTCCATAGCCCACACTAAGTTCGAGGATCGCGTAAGGGAATACAGTAGAAGATTTGACGGGAGTTTTAATTCAGAATCAAATCGTAGTTAAAGAATTGACCAGTAAAAAGGTATTCTTCTAAATTAACTTGGTTGCACAGATTTTATTTTGATCGTTCGATATCAAAAATTTTATCTGGAGCCCATTTCGGCGTTTGCCCGTCTAATTAATTTTTACCGTTAATCGTTTGCAAAAATAATGATCTTGGCAGTTTTGCCTCCAACAATTGGTATCAGAGCCGTTTTATTTTTTTCTTACGGTTATCGGGGTCGGATAGTTTTAGAAGTGTTGGTAACTTTGTTTTGCAAGCATTCTAAATTCTGATTTTATTATCATCATTTATTTTATCGTGTTTGATTGAATGTTTTGAATGTGTGAGACCCTGACCTATTTCATTTTTGGAAAATGATTTAAGTGTTGATAGAAAAGAGTTAAACATGACCTTGGTGAGTGTTTTGAGCTTGGAAGCACGTGAAAGATATGTTTGGGGAAGAACACGAGGTTCTAATAGATGTCCAGACAAAAATAAGTGAAAAACATGTGAAGGAAACTGACATACCTTCACTATTTTAGTCGTAACTCTTTGTACAAATTGAATTTTGGTATGAGATTTGAACCATTGGAAAGTAGACTTCCAGGGCTTCAGTTTGAGCAGAAGAATGGCCCTATTTGGAGTTCGGACAAGGGAGATATGCTCACTTGAAGTTGAGCTAATAGTGCAGTTGCGGAGACCGCTCGAGCGGTCTTTTGAAGGATCGAGTGGTCTATTGGGCAGACTGTTATAAAGGCGGTGGAACAGGTTGGTTTATTTGAAAATCTTGTCTTGGAAGCTTCCTCTTTTCTCTCTTAAAACCCTAAAACCCTTGCTCTGACTTCTCTCTAGGTTTTGGGTGTGTTCGGGCTCGGATATTGGTGATTGGAGGGCAGATTCTTGATGTACTCGCCGCGGGCTTTACTTTTATCCGAATGGAATTGGGTTTTAGCGGCTTTGGCTTTTCACCGGTTGGTAAAGCTTTGGGTTTGTGACCCTTTGAGATAGGATTCTAGAGTTTAAAGTTGTTAGAGGGTGATATATGCAATCTTATGATGTTTCATTGTTTCAAACGCATGAAAAAGGTGTTTATGTTCGCGAAATCGGGTTTTTGGGTTAAAATCATTTTTCGTCGTTTTTGGTTGGATCGGATGGATGAAATCGAATTTTGAGATTTCCTTTCGAGGCTTTGAGGTAGTTTTGGGTTTGTATATACTCGTGGGTATCAAAATTGATGTTCGAATGTTTGATTTCGAAGTTTTTACAAGTTTTTCAAAGGAAAATTGCTTATGTTCTTCTATTTTCTCAAGATTGGTTTGAGACCGCTCGAGCGGTCTTTTGATTGATCGAGCGGTGTGTCGAGCGGTCCGAGCAGTTTTGAGATTTTTGAGGTTTTTGATTCTGGCTTTCATCGTGTGATGTTTATCCAGTGAAATGATGAGGTTCTATGATATCCGAAAGGATATCCGAAAGGATATCCGTGGTTTTCAAAAGGGTGGTTTGAAAATAGGGTTTTGAGAAAACTTGATAAACATGTTTTTGAAGGTTTGGAGCTAGACTGTGGGGTTGAGTCTCAACTTCTAAAACATTTTGGGTGAAAATATCTTTTTACATGTTTGTTTGATCTCCATATTTCATGGATTGGATCTCCTTCTATACATGTTGTATATCTGTTTTGTGGGTTGATTTTGAAATATTTTCCATAGATATACCGTGCTAGTGAGGAAAGTTGAGTTGGGCTTCCATTGCTCCTCGGTGTAAGTCCGAAAACATGCGCAGTGTAGGTGCTCTGTACCTTCGGGTTAGTCCCCGTAAATTGAGTATATGTGGGTGCTTTGTACCCTCGGGCTCAGGTCCCGTAAATTAAGCAATAGGTGCTCTGTACCTTCGGGCTAGTTTTCGTGAATTGAGTGGTTCGGTTGCCTCCGTTAATGGTGTCGTTATCGTAGCTCCGTATAGAACTTGTCATTACCTAGCGAGTCTTGAATGGCTAGGGTCTAGGGTAATGGACGAGAGTCTATAGTTGTTACCTTTGTCGGTGTGGTAGAGTCGGTACATAGGATTACATTTTATCGTGTCTCCTTGGCTGCGTGTCCCGAGTGGAGAATTCAGTGTTATAGTTTTATTTTCCTCGGTTGTGTGTTTCGAGTGGGAAAATAACGTTTTGATTCCGATTGTGTGATCTGGGTGAACTAAATTAGAGTTTTTGATTACTGTGGCATATATCTGTCAGGATTATATGCATAGTCTCAAGGATGAAAATGTGTAGTTTTTAAGATGGAAAACTTGTGGTTTTTGAGAGAAAAATATTTTTGGATTTTATGGTCGAGTTAGCTCCCATCATATGATTACATGACATGTATTACAGTTTTACAGTCTTTTTTCTATTGGGCTTCGACTCACGGTGTGGGATTTTGCTGTAAAACTTTTTTCAGGTAAGCGTGGTCTTGTAGGTTAACCCGGTGGTGCTCAGAGGTGGCTGATGACAAGACTTCTGTTTTGTCTTGATAGGTAGCTTATACCTATTGTATATGTCTCATGTTTATTTGTAACATGTTGCAAATCGTATACCTTTCTTGTGGATGTATGCATGTTTTACTGCTTTCGAGAGAATCTTGGGTTGGTTGTTGTTTTCTGTAGTTTCTTATTACTTTTTTTGTTGTTGGGATCAACGGTTTATAAACAGGATTTTCAAATGATTTATGCTTCATTTAAACTCTTATGCTTCGAGGAAGATTTTTGGAACAGCCTAAGCTTCTTTAAAATTGAAAAGATTTTCTTATCCAAAACTTGTATTTGTTTTTTTTAAAGGCTTAGATTGTGGAGCTGTAATGGTAGTCTTTTCTACTCTTTTAACTCAAATATATCTTTGGTAGTACGATTTTACAAAAGTTTTAGCCTTGTTTGGCTTTCTGGTTTTAAATTCCTTTGTTCGGGCGATTTCAGTGGTTGTTCTGTGACATTTCGCGTGATCCGGAGTTTGGGGCGTGACAACTTGGTATCAGAGCTCTGGATTTAAATACCTATGAGGTATGGGAGATGAGGGTGCATCACCTTGTGAGGATGTGTGTGTGCTTGGTTGCCTGTGTTTAGAACATGAGTATGTTGATGTCATGTATATGTGAGCATGGTGGTTAGACCTTGGATTGATTAGTCTTGCCTTTGGACTAGCAAACTTGGGAGCCAAGTTAGAAATGCATTTCGCGAACGTGATTTCTAGCAAGGAATCTAAGTTAGTTATCCAAAGTGACGCGTCATTCTTGTCGGTTCTCCTCGGTATTGGTGTTGTGTATGCATAATCATTGTGGTTATGTATTAGCATGATTATGTGGTATGTGCCAGAAATAACATGATAGATCGATCCTTGGTTGTCGTGTTTCATGTTTTTCTTTATATATAATCTATGCAGCCTCAGAGATGACGAGACCGTGGTTTGGGTCTTGGATGTGCGACTCGGTTGCTATCAGTTGCAGAGATAAGTTATGGGTTGAGCATCGATGGCCTGGTATGTTATGGAACTCATTAGTGAGTTGGGTTTAACCAAGTGAGGTTGGCCTCAGTTGGCACACCGTTGAGTGTTCGCAGGAACATAATTTTGTTCAGGTGTAGTTAAAGTATGGTTGATGGTTTTGGCTTAGTAGTTGACTCCTCTTTTGAGTATGCTACTGGAGATTTGAGTTGTGTCATCGACAGCCTTGTGAGTAGGGGCGATGGGGTGTCGGAGACCCTGGGAACCAATTGTTGTGACTAGATTGGTGGATAGATCCGTGGATCATGTTAATTCCCTTCTGTTTAGGTTGGATGTATGTGGTTTGGCCGTGTAATGGATTAGGTGCGTCTTGAGCCATGCTATGTCATGAGCCATGTACTCAGGATGGAGTATGGACAGGAACATAATGGATGGGAGCATAGTAATCCTTAGCTGGGTGTATGATAAGATAGCACAACGTGAGAGGTTCTGGAGATATTCCCTCGTAGTCGGGATGTTGATGGTAGTCAGCAGGATATTAACTGTAGTTAAAGTAGCAACTGAGGATGTTGTAGATAGTCAGAGTAGTTTTGATGACCTTGGACGTTGTATACCTCCTTGAGGTTTGAGACTTGAGTTACGAGTGTGTGAGCTCAAGGATATGGGAATGAGTATGAGCTGTAGTTATGCTGGGTGGCTGTATGGGAATGTGTAAGAATCCCTACGACGACTATTACTTTTGTGAGATTCTTACAGGAATGCAGGTTTGTGGTTTGGTCGATATCCTTGTGATTAGGAGATCGCGTTCGGGAACCATGCTAGGTTGATATGGTTAGTGCAGTGCTGAGATGATGCATCCCGAGTGTGATATGTCCAGAAGTTATTTGTGTTCCACCTTAGGTTTAGAGATAGGTATGTTGTTCGCCCATGGGAACGAAGTGTGGAGTGCCGAGGTTCAGTAGTGAACTTTGTGGTTTGACTGGTCTAGGGTGATAGGTGAGAAATCATGGGTTACGATGCCAGTGATCGATGTGTGCTTTGAAAGAAAAAGTGCGGAAGGTGTCTGCATGGTTGTGGGAGTTATTAGTAACTCCGGATGAAAGATCTCTAGATCAGGTTTCTTGTACGCTTTCTGTGAGAGTTGCTTGGACAGTGGGCTCGAGACCGTGATATAATTGTGGTTTGCCTAGCCGAAGTTAGGCTGTGTAGCACAACCTTGTGAAGTGAGGTTTTGGTTACAATGGGATGTGTTATACTACGCGGATTGATGGTATTCACATGTGTGAATGAGGTCAGAGAGAGCTTGGTGTAGCGGATAACCTGAGTATTGTGATCGGAGTTGACAGCAGCTGTGTGACTATAATCGATGTGACATCGAGGTAGAACTTACAAAGTTCTTACAACTAAGTGTTGATGAGTATTGGGAATACGCTGAGGTTGGGTCCTAATTTCTTGTTGGCCTTTTTCTTTCCTTTGGATGGAAGGAGAGAGAGTTTTCTTGTAGACGACTATCTGGTGCGAGTTATTTCATCTCAGGTGGACAGAGATGCCAGGTTCTTGATTGGTTATGGTTATGGTTGTGTTATGAAACTGTGGAATCTCAACAGATGTATACTCGTGTGTGCCCTTGGAGTTGTGACTCAAGGACATGAATCACCAGGATTGGGTGATGGTTAGACTAATCCTTCGTGGTTTCAACGAATGGTTGATCCATTTGGGTTGTGTTCCCTGTAAGGTTCGGTTGGTAGACCAAGAATTCTTGGAAAGTTGGTGTTGAGATGTAGAGTTCCTTTGCAGTGATCAGTTGAGGATCGTTAACTATTGCTTGCAGTTTGTTTTGAATTGTGTGGATATGGTTGTACTCCTAGCTCTTGATACAGTGGGAATTTTTTTGGAACCGTGCAGCTGGGATTTTCACATGTGGGTTTGTTTTTGGTAGACTTTTGTGAGTCTGGTTTTTGTTCTGTTAAAGGACTTGGAACTGTTCAGGGTTGTTAGAGTCGAGGAATGGTTGTCGACTGTGGTAAGTATTGTGCTTGGGCGTAATCATTTGTTTGGATGGTGATCCCGAGAGCATGGTAAGGTATGAGTCAGGAAGGATATGATGTTTTAGAAGCCTTGGTTGGCATGACCTATTCGGACCGACGCAATTCTTGGTTGGGATCGAGAGGGCTGTGACAAGTTCTGTATCTGAGGACACTGCGAGGCAAGTCTTGGTTGGTTACTTGACGAATAAGTTTGGAGTTCGAATATGCTACTCTTGTGGACTCAGCGACTGATCTATGTGTTATGTATTGTGAGTGTGTGGTTTGATGTCGGATGACAGCCCTTTGTTTACTTTGTCGGATGACGGCGATCATGCTTGATCAGTGTTCGTTTGGCGATCGCTAGAGCTCGAGTAGAGTTTGTGCGTGGAGTATGCGATTTCATGTGACCGATGTCAGGGCTTGACGTCGTGTGTTTGGACTTATGGAGATGGTCCTTGGTGTGCATGGTGAGATGTGATTGAGCCAGTTTGTGGCAGTGAGAACGAAGTGGTAGTCTCTAAATTCTGGAATATAGAGTGCTTAGGACCAGGTTCCCTGACGGTTTGGTCTTATGTGATATGTTTATCGCCGGAGTGGTTTGAATTGGGCGAGAGTCAGGTGTCGAGGATTGGCGGTGTGAGCTAGATTTTGATCCGGTGTTTCAGGGATGTATCCTAGATGACGGTGGTGTCAGTGGAACTTGCACGTATGGGCAGCTTATATGGAGGTTGATTCTTCATGCCGTGTTTGTTTTGTGTAACAACTTGGCACCAGTTTTGTGACGACGATTTTGGGGTTTCAGTTGCTGGGGCACTTCTGCAGTTGTACAGTATTGCTGGGTTTGCATCTAAGATTGTTGATGAGGGTTGATGTTCGGCTTGAGTTTCAGTATCGAATTTTGGGGACAAAATTCCTTTAAGAGGGGGAGAGTTGTGAGACCCTGACCTATTTCATTTTTGGGAAATGATTTAAGTGTTAATAGAAAAGTGTTAAACATGACCTTGGTGATGTTGTGGGTGAGTGTTTTGAGCTTAGAAGCACGTGAAAGATATGTTCGGGGAAGAACACGAGGTTCTAATAGATGTCCAGACAAAAACAAGTGAAATGCATGTGAAGAAAAGTGACATACATTCACTATTTTGATCATAACTCTTTGTACAAAATGAATTTTGGTATGAGGTTTGAACCATTAGAAAGTAGACTTTCGGGGCTTCAGTTTGTGCACAAGAATGACCCTATTTGGAGTTTGGACAAGGGAGATATGCTTGTTTGAAGTTGAGCTAACAGTGTAGTCGTGGAGACCGCTCGAGTGGTCTTTTGATGGATCGAGCGGTCTGTTTGGGCAGACTGTTATAAAGGCGGTGGAACAGGTTGGTTTTTGTGAAAAGCTTGTGTTGGAAGCTTCCTCTTTTCTCTCTTAAAACCCTAAAACCCTAGCTCTGACTTCTCTATAAGTTTTGGGTGTGTTCGGGCTCTGATCTTGGTGATTGGAGGGCGGATTCTTGATGTACTCGCCGCGGGCTTCACTTTCATCCGAATGGAATTGGGTTTCAGCGGCTTTGGCTTTTCACCGGTTGGTAAAGCTTCGGGTTTATGACCCTTTGAGGTAGGATTCTAGACTTTAAAGTTGTTAAAGGGTGATATATGCAATCTTATGATGTTTCACCGTTTCGAACGCATGAAAAAGGTGTTTATGTTCGCGAAATCAGGTTTTTGGGTTAAAACCAATTTTTGTCGTTTTTAGTTGGATCGGGTGGATGAAATCAGATTTTGAGAGTTCCTTTCGAGGCTTTGAGGTAGTTTTGGATTTGTATATACCCGTGGGTAACAAAATCGGTGTTTGCAGGTTTGATTTCAAAGTTTTTACAAGTTTTTCAAAGGAAAACTGCTAATGTTCTTCCATTTTCCTGAGACTGGTTCGAGACCGCTCGAGTAGTCTTTTGACCGATCGAGCGGTGTGTCAAGCGGTGTGGGCAATTTTGAGGTTTTTGAGAATTTTGATTCTAACTTTCATCGTGTGATGTTTATCCGATTAAATGATGAGGTTCTATGATTTCCAAAAGGATATCCGTGGTTTTCAAAAGGGTGGTTTGAAAATAGGGTTTTGAGAAAACTTGAGAAACATGTTTTGAAGGTTTAGAGCTAGGCTGTGGGGTTGAGTCTCAACTTCTAAAACGTTTTGGGTGAAAATATATTTTTACATGTTTGTTTGATCTCCATGGTTCATGGATTGGATCTCCTTATATACATGTTGTATATCTGTTTTGTGGGTTAGTTTTGAAATATTTTCCATAGATGTACCGTGACAGTGAGGATTGTTGAGTTGGGCTTTCATTTTTCCTCGGTGTACGTCCAAAAACGTAAGCAGCGTGGTTTTCTGTACCTTCGGGTTAGTCCCCGTAAATTGAGTATGTGTGGGTGCTTTGTACCCTCGGGCTCAGGTCCCGTAAATTAAGTAGTAGGTGCTCTATATCTTGGGGCTAGTTCTCGTAAATTGAGTGGTTCAGTTGCCTCCGTTAATGGTGTTGTTATCGTAGCTTCGTATAGAATTTTTCATTACATAGCGAGTCTTGAATGGCTGGGGTCTAGGGTAATGGACGAGAGTCTATAGTTGTTACCTTTATCGGTGTGGCAGAGTTGGTACATAGAATTACATTTTATCGTGTCTCCTCGATTGCGTGTCCCAAGTGGAGAATTCTGTGTTATCGTTTTATTTTCGTCGGTTGTGTGTTTCGAGTGGGAAAATAACATTTTGATTCCGGTTGTGTGATCCGGGTGAACTAAATCAAGGTTTTTGATTACTGTCTTACTGCTTTCCCTTAATTGTGGCATGATATCTGTCAGGATTAAATGCATAGTTTCAAGGATGAAAAATGTGTGGTTTTCAAGATGGAAAACTTGTGGTTTTTGAGAGAAAAATCTTTTTGAGTTTTGTGGTTGAGTTAGCTCCCACCATATGACTGCATGACCTGTATTATAGTTTTATAGTCTTTTTTCTATTGGGCTTCGGCTCACGATGTGGAATTTTGCTATAAAATCTTTTTCAGGTAAGCGTGGTCCTGTAGATTGACCCGGTGGTGCCCGGAGGTGGCTGATGACAAGACTTTTGTTTTGTCTTGATAGGTAACTTATACCTGTTGTATATGTCTTATGTTTATTTGTAACATGTTGTAAATCATATACATTTCTTGTGGATGTATGCATGTTTTAAAGCTTTCGAGAGAATCTTGTGTTGCTTGTTGTTTTTCGTAGTTACTTACTACATTTTTCGTTGTTGGGATCAACGGTTTACAAACGGGGTTTTCAAATAATTTATACTTCATTTAAACTCTTGTGCTTCGAGGAAGATTTTTGGAACGGCCTAAGTTTCTTTAAAAATGAAAAGATTTTCTTATCCAAAACTTCTATTTGTCTTTTTTTTTAAGGCTTAGCTTGTGGGGATGTAATGGTAGTCTTTATTACTTTTTTAACTCAAATAAATCCTTGATAGTACAATTTTACAAAAGTTTTAGCCTTGTTTGGCTTTTTGATTTTAAATCCCTTTGTTTAGGCGGTTTAGTGGTTGTTCTGTGGCTTTTCGCGTGACCCGGAGTTTGGGGTTTGACAGAATGAATTATGATTATTTTTTTAGCGACGATGGTTGATCATGGTAGATTGATTGTGAACGCTACGAATGTATAGGAATTATTTTTAGATTTTTAATTTTTTTAATTTTATGTAATCAAAATAAAATAAAAAAAATTGAAGAAGAACAAAGAACACGATTTTGGATCATGACCTTGGGAATCGCAGCTTTGGGAATCATGGATTAAGCGTCTAAAACAGCCGCCAATTTGCCAAACGTAGCCTAAGGCGGCTCAATCTCCAAACGGCAGCAAGCAGCGGTTTTTCCAGGCGCAAAACAGTTTCCATGCAATTTTCAAACATTGTTGCAACGCAGTAGTGATTCTTCATACGCAGCAAACAGTGAGCGCCAAACACCGCTGGATTCCAATTCAAAGCACTATTTCGGTTAAAAGCAATCTCCTACACAGTGATTTCCAAACACTGTTTCGGTAAAAAAGCCTGTGGCGTAAATTCTGGCGCAATTTTTGAAACAGTGCAGCGTTAATTCCAAAACAGTTTCCATATACTATTGTGATGCAAATCCACACAGTGACGCTGATTTTTCCAACACAGCGACAGTGTGCGCAAGGTGCTCAGTGGTGCACGGGAGATGCACGGTGCATGCGGCGGTAGGGCGTGGTGCTCGCGCGATGGGAAAGCGGTGGTGCTATTTTTGAGATGTTGCGGGACAGTTTTTCTGATATGCATTGATCGAGTTGTGACCTATTTTTTTATCACTATGAATCGAAGGAATTCTGATGCAATCGGGATACAGGAAGCTGATACAGATTGAACCATTGAAACTTATTTTTTAACAGGAGACTGAAACTCTTTAGAGTTTCAATTTGATTAAAAAACTGAGATATATTTATTATATCTTGCATTTAATTTATTTATTTTAACTGTGTGAATGATAAATATTGATTTTATTTATCTTATTAATTTTAATTAATTCAAAATTTTAATTTTAATTAAAATGTTTTGTAATGAAAAATAAAATTAAGTTTTTTTTATTAATTAATTTTATTTTAAAGGAAAAACTTTAGATATTTTATTTTTTACAAAATATTAAGTTTAAAGATGATTTTTTAAATCGGATATCTTAGAAAAATATGAAAATTAATTCTGAATTTTGAATTAATAAAATAAAAAAATGTTTAATCGAAATAAATTATTATTTTTTGAAAAATGTGGGACAAAAAATAAAATAAATAAATACCTTTAATCACTACCTTAACTGAAAAGCTAAAGGAAAAAATGTGCATTTATTAAATTTTATTTGTTACACATTTAAACACGAAAGGACAGTTTGATAAATCAGAATTTTTGAAATCTTGTACACAGAAAAATGTTTGATTTTTTCAGATCGTGTGGGTTTCGAAATTAATAAATTTATTTTAATTAAATGGATTTTTATAATCCAAAAAAATATTTTAAAAATCTAAGTGTGAGAGGTAATTTATTCACAGATAAATCTCGCGGTCTCTATTACTAGTTTGTAGGCGATCTAATTAAACTCTGCGTGTTGACAGTAAGGCCTTCCTCCATATCGGACAGATTAATTACAATATTGTCAGTACAAACCTCCTTTAGGGATAATTCGGGATAATTGTTAGTGTGAATCACTTCTCCATCTGAAGGGTTCATTGCGAAGCGATTAATTTGGGATTAGGTGATGGTTAGCACTTAGCTGTATATAATAGTATCCTCTCTATCTGAGTCACTACTATTATATACTGGACAAAAAATATGTCAGCTATTTAATTTTACTTGGTATAGTCAGCTGCCTAGATAGTAAAATTAAAAAGAATTGACATGTTTGGTCTCATGATGGATAGTAGATGTCCACCCATCGTGGCATGCTATTCTCAGGTTAACAGGCTGCTGGCGAATTAATTTTAAAATGATAGAGGGAACCAAATTAAAATAAATTCAAAATTTCGCTCATCATAATTAACAGTATTTTAATTATGTGATTCTCAGGATTAAAATGATTTTCAACCCACTCGCTTCCATTCTTAAAGAAAACACACTTACGGGAGCAAATTATGTTGACTGGAAACGAAACTTGGACATTGTATTAACTGAGATATGTCCACCAGTACCTGATGAAGGGACTACCGAAAGGGAAATCCAAGCCCATTAGAAGTGGCAAAAAGCTGATTAGATGGCTCGGTGTTACATTTTGACTTCAATGTCAAATGTTTTGCAGCATGAGCATCAATCTGCGCCCAGTGCCTATGACATGATAATGAACCTCAAAATTGTGCTGCTAGGCAGGTGGCCATGAGATCTCTAATGAATGCAAACATGGATGAAGGTACACTAGTAAGGGATCATGTTCTAAAGATGATCAATCTTTTGAATGAACTGGAGATCCTTAGAGCTAAAATTGAAGGGGAAACCCAGGTCAATATCATAATTCAGTTATTGCCTGAAAATTTTAAGCAATTTTGCCTGAACTATTCTATGAATAAGCTCAGCTACACACTGGCAGAACTTCTTAAGGAACTTCAAGCAGCCAAGGGTGTTCTTAGGAAGTTAGGTTATGTGTATGCAGCTGAGAAAGGTTTTTTCTCTAAATCGAAAGGTAAGAAGAAGACAAAGGTTCAGACACAGGAAAACACAAGTCTAAAAGCAGTCAAGAGACCAAAAGCTGGGATGAAGAAGCCTAGAGGCAAATGCTACATTGTAACTAGTTTGGGTATTGAAAAAAAGCAATGTCCAATTTTTCTTAGTAAGCAGAACAAATAAGGTAATTTTTGTTCACTAGTTGTTGAAACATGTTTAGCGGTGTTATCTACTGGTACCTGGTATGTAGATACGGGAGCCACTAATTATGTCTGTAATTCTTTGTAAGGGTTCTAGAAAATCAGACAGCTTAGTGATGGGAAAATCTACTTGCACATGGTGAATAAAAATTTACCATTTTATTTGTTTTGCTACATTGGTGAATAATCTGTATGTTGTATCTCATATCTCTCATACACTACAACTAACTGAAATGAATAACACATCTACTTTACCATATAAGAGAAAGTTTTCTTCTTTAATGAGCCAAACGTTTCTTTTGCACTTTGAGTTCATTGAAATGAATAACACATCTACTTATGCTTGGGTCATATTAATCAAAAAATGATAAATAGACTGGTAACAGATGGACCTTTGAGTTCATTGAAAGTTGAGACACTTCCAGTTTGTGAATCTTGCTTAGAGGGTAAGATGATCAAGAAGCCCTTTTCAGCCAAAGGCTATAGAGCTAAAGAACCGTTTGAGCTGGTTCATTCGGATGTATGTGATCCTATGACAATCCGGGCTAGAGGTGGCTTTGAGTATTTTGTTAGTTTCATTGATGACTACTCAAGTTATTGATATATTTACCTAATGCACCATAAGTCTGAATATTTTGAGAAATTCAAAGAATTCAAGGCGAAGGTAGAGGTTGAGAAGTGTATAGGTAAAAATATCAAATCACTACGATCCGACCATGGTAGGGGATACCTATTTGGAGAGTTTAAGGATTACCTATTATCAGAAGGGATTACATCCTAGTTAACTGCACTTGGCACTCCGCAGTAGAGTGGTGTAGCAAAAGGAAGGAATATGATTCTTATGGAGATGGTAAGATCCATGATGAGTTATTGAAGTTTACCCGATTCGTTTTGGAGACTCGCTTTAGAGACATCGGCTTACATTCTAAACTTAATACCTTCTAAGTTAATACCTTCTACTCCCATAGAATTATGGACCGAGCGTAAGCCTAGTCTGAAACACAATCGTATTTTGGAGTGTCCAGCACATGTGCTGAAAGGGAACACGGGTATGTTGGAACCGAGGACGAAAGACTCTTTCTTTGTGGGGTATCCCAAGGAAACGAAAGGTGGTCTATTTTATAACCCTAAGGATCAATAGGTCGTTGTTAGCACCAATGCCCAATTCTTGGAAGAGAATTAGAATATGGATCATAGGCCCAATAGCAAAATTGTTCTGAAAGAATTGAAAAAAAAATACCAGTAAAACGGAAGAGAAACCACAAGTCACTGATATTCCATTACCTCGTCGTAGTGGGAGGATTATCAAAATAGGTACAAATCAAGAACAGGGTGCTGATGCACAGGGTTAAGATTCTGCACAACCTACTACTGGTAGTACACAGACACAGGTAGTGCCTCGTCGTAGTTGGAGGGTTGTTCATCAACCTGATCGGTACATGCTATTGGGAGAGTCGTTTGACAAGATCTCGGCAAAACTGGATACCGAGCCTTGTAACTACAATGAAGCACTAAAAGACAAAGATGCAGATCTTTAGCAAAGGGCTATGAATTCAGAGATGGAAGCTATGTATTCTAATCAGGTCTGGAAACTTATAAAACCACCCGAAGAGATAAAATCTATTTGATGCAAGTGGATCTACAAGAAGAAGAGAGGAGCAGACGGGAAGGTTGAAACCTTCAAAGCTAGGCTTGTTGCCAAAGGGATCACTCAGAAAGAATGTCACGCCCCAAAACCCAGGGTCACGTGAAAATTCACCAAACATCAGTTTTATGAAAATAAATTTTCATACATTTAAATCCACCTGTTGAAATCAAAAGATTACCCAACATGCATATCTCATAAGCAGTAAATATCCAAATTCAACAAGCATCAATATATATCACCCTGAGACGTACAAAACATGCCTTCAAACAGGCATACCAAAAAGGAAAACTTATAAAGCTTTCAGCCACCACAGGCACCACTAGATCAACTCCTCGTCATCATCAACCTCCAGACCTAAAAATGGTTTTACAGTAAAATCCCACACCATGAGCTGAAGCCCAATAAAAACATACTATAAAGCTGTAAAGCAGGATATGAAATCATTTGGGAGGAGCTAACTCAACCACAAACAAAACCAAGCATTATAACTAATACATGCAACAATTAAAGAAACCTGTAACCAAAACGTCGTTTTCCACTCGGATCACACAATCGAGGAAAACATGATAAAAACAATATGCTCCACTCGGGCCACACAGCCGAGGAGAAAGATAAAATGAAATCTTATGTACCGACTCCGTCACAAAGGAACAGAGGTAACAACTATAGACTCCTGCCCTTTACCCAATCCCTAAACATTATAGGACAGGTTAGGTAATGGAAAGTTCTATACGGAGTCACCACAACGTAAAAGCTGACTTTATAAACTGAAACCGAAGGAGAAAAGCACCTACCACCATCTTTATCGAAACTACCCCGAAAGACAAAGGTACCTACTCTGCGCACGTTTCTAGACTTCCACCGAGGGTAACTCGTGCAAAATATCCCGCAATCCCTGAACATCTAGAGAAATCATTTCACAAAAATCAAAACGTTTTCATATTTATACATTAAACATGTATAAAGATTAATCCATCAATATGGAGATCAAACAAGAAGAAATATCCATCCATCAACATGGAGATCAAACAAATGTTTACAAAGTTGAGACCAAACCCCAAAGGTTAGCTCCAAACCTAAAAAAAACACATTCCTTAAAGTTTCTCAAAAATCCATTTTCAAAGCATCCTTTTGAAAACCACGGATATCTATACATCTGAAACATGAATAAACCAATAAAGGTGTAAAAACATACTTTTTACCAAAAAATACCAAGTTTTAAACATGAAAACAACCTCACACAGGGTCCCAGTCGACTGGACCCTCTTCCCCAGTCGACTGAAAACTTGCTGGAAAGAAAAAAAAACCAAAACAGAAACATGTCAGTCGACTGACCTCCCAGGTTCAGTCGACTGACCCAAAAAAAAATAAAATTCAGTTGACTATTCCCCCAGATCCAGTCGACTGACCTCCCTCGGGAACTATTTTTAAGCCACAATATTTGCTTCCAAACATTGAATCAAAGCCTCCAAACACCTATTTTGATACCCACAGGTATACCCAAACCCAAAACAACCACAAAGTCCAGAAAAGAACTTTCAAAACATGATTTCATCCAACCGAAATGACGAAAATTTGTTTTAAACCAAAAACCCGATTTGTCGAACATAAACCCCTTCTTCATGCATTTGAAAGGGTAAAGATGCATAAGATTGCACGTAACACCCTTTAACAACTATACAATCTAGGATCCTACCTCGGTGAGTTAAAAACTCGACATCTTGATCCACGTGCAAAATTGAGCTTTGTTGGAATAAAATTCCATCCAGATAGATGCGTAAACCACGATGCCAACAGCAAGGATCAACTGTTGGACCGTCAAAAACAAAACCCTAGGCCCCTGAGAAATTAGAGAGAAGGTGGAGAGAAAAAGGAAAAAACCTAGTCGTTAAGTTTGAAAATATCTTTTGAAAATATCTAACTCTTGATATTTATAGGCCTCCAAAACATCGAAAAATGCCAAATATGGATATATATATCAAAAGAAAACAGAACAGGGTCTCACAACTCTCTCCCTTAAGAAATTTTCCCCCCGAAATTCACTACAGGGTCACGAGGTAAATAGATCTCGGTATCTAGCACACACCCCAAACTCAAGCTCCTAAGTCACTTTTTCAACCCCGTGATGAAGCCACTTTTGACATAAGAAATTGTTCTCCCCCGTAACACTTGTTCCTTCGTATCTAGAATCTTCACTAAGCATTCCTCATAAGTGACATCCTCATCAACCCGCTGCTCAGCCCAATCCAGAACATGTGAAGGATCAGGCTCATACCTCCAAAGCATGGAAATGAGAAAGACGTTGTGCATAGATACTAACTGAGGTGGCAATGTCAGACGGTATGCTACCATGCCAATCCTTTCTAGGATCTCGAATGGTCTAATAAATCGCGTTGATATCTTCCCGCTACGGCCAAATCTCATCAACCCTCTACGTGGAGAGACTTTCAAAAACACATGATCCCCCACTTCAAACTCCAACGGTCTCCTCCTCTGATCAACGTAACTCTTCTGGCAGCTCTAAGCTATCACCAAACGTTGACGTATCACTATAATTTTCTCTGTCGTCTCCCATACTAAGTCGGGTCCAAAAATAGTGGTCTCACCTACATCTATCCAACGTATCGGAGATCTACACGGCTTACCATACAAAGCCTCATACGGTGCCATCCCAATATTGAATTGGTAGCTGTTGTTGTATGCAAACTCTACCAATGATAGATGATCCTCCCAAGAATCTCAAAAATTAAGCACACAGGCTCTCAACATGTTCTCCAAAATATGGATGGTCCTCTTAGACTGACCGTTAGTTTGTGGGTGAAAAGTTGTGCTGAAAGTCAAGCTTGTCCCCAAGGCCATCTGAAGACTCTGCCAAAAGCGCGATGTAAAGCGCAGGTCTCGATCAGAAACAATAGTCACTGATACTTCGTGTAATCGGACTATCTCCTGAACATACAACCTACCCAATCTGTCCACCAAATCCCTCACTCGAATGGGAAAAACATGTGCTAACTTCGTCAGCCTATCAACCACAACCCAAACCACATCATGTCCCTTCGGCGAACGAGGAAGCCCTAATAAAACATCCATCGTGACGTTCTCCCACTTCCACTCAGATATAGGAAATGGCTGTAGCAATACTACTAGTCTCTGGTGTTCCACCTTTACCTGCTGACAAGTAAGGCACCGAGACACAAAACGTATCACGTCCCTCTTCATTCCCGTCCACCAAAACTGACGGTGCAAATCATGATACATCTTCGTGCCTCTTGGATGCACTGCAAGACGTGATGTGAGACCCTGACCAGTTTTCTTTTTCGGTGTTCTTGGACGCGCGTTGTGTGTTTTCTTTCAAGCATGTTTTTATGACTTTCGATGCATTATCGGGCTTAGATATGCATGCGAGGTAGGTTCCCGGGGCCATGGGCCGTTGTGGCGCGAATCTCAAATTTTAAAAAAGAAGAAGATATTTTTGAGACCTATAAATATATGGAGTTAGATATTTTCAAACGATATTTTTTCAAAACCTAACTCCTAAGTTTTTCGTTTCTCTCTCTACCTTCTCTCTAAGTTCTCGGGGGCCCAAGGCTCAATTTTCAACGATCCAACAGCGGATCCTTGCTTTTGTCGTCATGGGCTACACAGCTATCTGGTCAAATTTTGATTCCAGCGAAGCTCAATTTTGCACGTGGATCAAGACGTCAAGTTTTTAACTCCCCGAGGTACGATTCTAGACTTGTATGTTTTATAAGGGTGCTATGGGTAATCGGGTGTCTTTTTACCGGTTAGATTGCTGTAGATTTGAGTTAGGTTTTCGGGTTTAAAACCTTATTTCGGCGATTTTTGTGGATGAAATTGGGTGTCGGGGGTTTCTTTTGAGATCTCGGTGTTAGGCCTAGGCGTGTGGGTGTTTGCGGATGTTGGTTTGGAGTTCGAAGGCTTCGAATCGGGGTTTGGATGTAGAAAATCGTAGCTTGAAAATGGTTTCCACCGTGGTTCGATCGACTGAACCATGGGGTCAGTCGACTGAAGTTTGGATCTTGGGTTCGGTCGACTGAACCAGGGGGTTCGGTCTACTGAACCATCTGTTTTGGCGTTTTGGCATTTTCCAATAGGGTGTTCGGTCGACTGGAGGTGGGGTTCGGTCGACTGAAGTTGTGGGCTGTTGGTTTGTGATTTTGGGTTGATTCCTTGGTTATCGATTGGTGTCCTTTGGTATTCAATTGATTAATTTATGGGAATTACTTGATTTAAATACATGTGGATTCCTTTTCGGGTTCGGTTGGGTGTGTCGTGATATCGGGGGTCGTGTGGTAACCTCGTGTGTTCGTGTTGATGCCATCCTCGGGGATGATGAGTTGGTGAGATGTGGGTGTTTGTTACACGTTGGGTGTTTGGGCCCGTGGTTCCCTTCGAAAAAGAGTCTTGGGTTACGAACCATGAGGCTTTTGGGTTTTTAGTTGACCTTCGGGTTTGGCTTGGTTGTTATATGTGGCTATGTGTTTTATAATAGGCTTTATGCATGTTATAACTATAGTTTATTCATGCATGGATTATGTGTAATGTGATTTACATGACTTTCGATGGCGTTATGTGTAATGTGGTTTATGTTTTAAGACCCTAAGGTCTAAAGGCATGGATGTGGACTCTGAGGAACGAGTGCATGTAGTGCATGTTGCATGGGTGCAGGTTTATGTGAGTCGCGTGTGTAGCATGTGACATAGTTTGTGATACGTAATGATAGTACGTGGGTTTATGCATTTAATTCCTTATTAGGTTATGCATAGGTGTATGAAATGAGATAGATGGTTATGTTAGCTCTAGTTAACGGTGATTACGTTAGGGTTACGATCCTTTGGTTGATGTCCGAGAAGATTACGATTGGGTTACGACCCTTCGGTTAAAGCCCGTAAAGAAGCATTTGATAGGACTACGGTTCCTCGGTGCAAGTCCGTAAAGAGGTATTCAATAGGGCTACGGTCCCTCGGTTAAAGTTCGTAAAGATGCATTGATGAGGGCTACGGTCTATCGATGAAAGTTCGAAAAGATACATGGATTGCATGAATTGCATTATGGGACGGATAGACCAGTTTTCAAATTATTTTTAAGAGTCGTGTGTATCGCGATCTAAACCGTTTTCAAACTATTTTTTTTAAGGCCCCTGTGAGTTAGTCTAATGGTGGTTTGTATCCTCACTTTTCCTTGCATGTGAAAACTGTTTTAAAAGCTTGAAAGAGAGTGTAAAACTGCACTTTGATTTCCTAGCATGTTTTGTTTATGTTGCATGCTTGTCTAGTTTCTGCTGAGCCTTGGCTCACGGTGTGGGATAAAATATTTTCTGGTACCGATCACACGAGCTGATTTGGGGTTGCTGGTTGAGAGCGGAAGAGTTATAGTCTTCCCTTTTGTTTTTCTATTACATGTATGCTGTAACATGTCTTTCTGGTGTTAGAACCGTGTAGTGTAAGATTTTGGCATTTGAGCCTTGTAATGTATGCCATTTAGCGTTTATATACAATGCATGTATGGTTTATCTGTGAGAGTGTATTCCCAGGTTGGTTGTTTGTAGGTGTTTCACATGGCCCGGAGTTTAGGGCGTGACAACTTGGTATCAGAGCTCTAGGTTCGAATACCTATGAGCCGTGGGAAGAGGTTGCATCATATTGGGAGGTTGATTGCGTGTGCCTGATTGCATGTGTTTACACGCTTTGATAACATATCGTGTCAGCATGTTAGATATGTGAACGATGTGTATATGTGAGCATGAGGGTTGAATCTTAGGAGTGATAGTCCTACCTTTGGGCATTTGGATTAAGAAACTTGGGGGCCAAGTTAAAAACGCGTTTAGCTGACGTGATTTCTAGCAGGGAATCTGAGTAGGTTATCCAGATTGATGTATCATTCTTGTTGGTTCTCCTCGATATGTGAGGTTGTTTAGCATGAACTTATGTGCTTATGTGATAGCATGCTAAGTGTTTAGCGTTTTCGTTCATGATGTGCTGCATCTCACATTCTATCTTTTTCATATAGACGCGATGTATGCGAGACGAGGGCGAGGCCATGGTCGAGGCCATGGCCGTGCTGTTGGCCAAGGGGATGTTCCTATCCCTGATGCTAGGGATGAAAATTCTCCCCAAGGACCTGTTGACTTGGTAGAGTTGGTGCGTGCGCTGGTGGGTTCCATCGGCTAGTTGGTTGAGACCGTTAGAGGTGAGGCTGTTAGGGAGAGGGCGCCTGAGGTGAGGGCTACAGTAGCGATGCGGGAGTTTAGGCATATGGATCCGCCTACTTTTGCTGGAGATCCAGATCCTATTGTGGTGACGGAGTGGCTAGAGTTGGTGACGTGGATCCTCGACACACTGCAAATTGTGGAGGATGAGTTGCGGGTATCTTTTGCTACCTTCCAGTTGAGGGGTGTTGCTCATGCTTGGTGGAAATATGCAAGGACTATGCAGGAGATACTTGGGTAGCTTTTACAGGAGTGTTTCTAGAGAAATACTTCCCAGCTTCGAGGAGAGATCTGTATAGGGAGGAGTTCTACACTCTTACCTAGGGGGCGATGGACGTTATGCAGTATGAGTCCAGGTTCACGTGTTTATCCCGGTTTGCACCTGAGTTGGTGAGCACGTACGAGCTGCATTTTATGAGGTTTGAGCGGGGGCTGAGATCGGCAATCAGAGAGCGTGTGGTTGTGCTAGGACTTCGGGTGTTCACAGAGCTGGTAGAGGCAGCAGCGAGGGTGGAGAACACCATGATTGAGATTCGGGCTTCTAGGGAGGCCAGGACACCACAGAGTGGGACAAAGGCGCTGACAGGTGGGCGTTCCAGTAAGAGGAAGAGGTTTTCGGGCACTAGTTTTCACCCATATAGGTTACCATAGTAGTTTTCAGCACCAGCACCATCAGTGGCTTCATTCGGGAAGCCAGAGCAGAGGGAGTTGATTTGCTATCAGTGCAGGCAGCCAGGGCATCGTGTGTCAGAGTGCCCACAGCCGAGGCAGTCCTAGGGTTCATGGAGTCAGTCACAGGGGAGGGAACATATTTGCTATGGATGTGGCCAGCACGGACATATTCGCAGGAACTGTCCCCAGAGGGAGAGTGCGCCGAGTACAGTGGGCACACCAGAGGGTTCGTATGTGCGGGACCGGCAACAGCATCCTGCAGTTTAGACTTTCCAAGCGACGATAGGTGGGGGTGTTTCAGTTCAGTCGGTGCGACAGCTGACAGCGTCGAGTTCTAGCGGATAGGACAGAGTGGGGTTGCCCCGAGTGTATTCTCTTGCTGCTCGCGGTTCTTCAAGGGCACTGGTCGTGCCGGAGGATGCTGATATACCTTCAGCGAGCAGAGGTATTTTTTGAGTTTGCAAGCTTTGGGCTAGTTCATCATTGCATCTATTCGGGGTTGGTTAGGGATCCTGTAGATGGTGTGATGTGGTGAGGCTGTGGTTGATTAGGTTATGAGGTCGGGAGTGTTGTAGATCCCGAGTCTTTGAGATAGTTGGCCATGGTTTAGGATGCCTGACCTTGTTTGACTATATCCTAGGAATGGTTTGCCTAAGCATCTCGTGTACCCGTGTTGATTGTGATCACCGGGGTGTTTCTGTTGACCTTGAGTTGAATTTCGGGGGCGAAATTCTTTTAAGCGGGGTAGAGTTGTGAGACCCTGACCCGTTTTTTTTTGGCGTTCTTGGACCCGCATTATGCGTTTTCTTTCGAGCATGTTTTTACTGCTTTCGATGCATGATTGGGCTAAGATATGCATGCGGGGTAGGTTCCTGGGGCTGTGGGCCGTTGTGGCGTGAATCTTGAAATTTAAAAAAAAAGATATTTTGGAGACCTATAAATATCTGGAGTTAGATATTTTCAAACGATATTTTTCCAAAACTTAACTCTTAGGTTTCCTGTTTTTCTCTCTACCTTATCTCTAAGTTCTCGGGGGCCCGGGGCTTGGTTTTCAATGATCCAACAGCGGATCCTTGCTTTTGGCGTCGTGGGCTACGCAACTATTCGGTCAGATTTTGATTATGACAAAGCTCGATTTTACACGTGGATCGAGACGTCGAGTTTTCAGCTCACCGAGGTAGGATTCTAGACCTGTATATTTTATAAGGGTGCTACGGGTAATCAGGTGTCTTTTTACGGGTAAGATCACTGTAGATCTGAGTTTGAATCAAGTTAGGTTTTTGGGTTTAAAACCTTGTTTCGGCGCTTTCTGTGGATGGAATCGGGTGTCGGGGGTTTCTTTTGAGGTCTCAGTGTTAGGCCTAGGCGTGTGGGTGTTTATGGATGTTGGTTTGGAGTTCGAAGGCTTCGAATTGGGGTTTGGATGTAGAAACCCGTAGCTCAGAAACAATTTCCGCCGTGGTTCGATCGATTGAACAATGGGGTCAATCGATTGAAGTCTGGATCTTGGGTTCAGTCGCCCGAACCAGGGGGTTCGGTCGACTGAACCATGTGTTTTGGCATTTTGTGATTTTGGGTTGATTCCTTGGTTTCCGATTGGTGTCCTATGGTATTCAATTGATTGATTTATGGGAATTACTTGATTTAAATACATGTGGATTTCTTTTGGGGTTCGGTTGGGTGTGTCATGGTTTTAGGGGTCGTGTTGTAACCTCATGTGTTCGTGTTGATGCCATCCTTGGGGATGATGAGTTGGTGAGATGTGGGTGTTTTGTTACACGTTGGGTATTTGGGACCGTGGTTCCCTTCGGGAAAGAGTCTTGGGTTATGAACCGTGAGGCTTTTGGGTTTATAGTTGACCTTCAGGTTAGGCTTGGTTGTTATATGTGGCTATGTGTTTTATAATGGGCTTTATGCATGTTATAACTGTAGTTTATTCATACATGGATTATGTGTAATGTGATTTACATGGCTTTCGATGGCGTTATGTGTAATGTGGTTTATGCTTTAAGATCCTGAGTTCTAAAGGCATGGATGTGGACTCTGAGGAACGAGTGCATGTAGTGCATGTTGCATGGGTGCAGGTTTATGTGAGTCGCGTGTGTAGCATGTGACATAGTTTGTGATACGTAATGATAGTACGTGGGTTTATGCATTTAATTCCTTATTAGGTTATGCATAGGTGTATGAAATGAGATAGATGGTTATGTTAGCTCTAGTTAACGGTGATTACGTTAGGGTTACGACCCTTCGGTTGAAGTCTGAGAAGATTATGACAGGGTTACGACCCTACGGTTAAAGCCCGTAAAGAAGCATTAGATAGGGCTACGGTTCCTCGGTGCTAGTCCGTAAAGTGGTATTCAATAAGGCTACGGTCCCTCGGTTAAAGTCCGTAAAGATGCATTGACGAGGGCTACGGTCCATCGGTGAATGTCCGAGAGGATACATGGATTGCATGAATTGCATTATGGGACGGATGAACCAGTTTTCAAATTGTTTTTAAGAGTCGTGTGTATCGCGATCTAAAAATCGTTTTCAAACTATTTTTTTTAAAGGCTCCTATGAGTGAGTCTAATGATGGTTTGTATCCTCGCTTTCCCTTGCATGTGAAAACTATTTTAAAGACTTGAAAGAGATTCTAAAACTACACTTCGATTTCCTATCATGTTTTGTTTATATTGCATGTTTGTCTAGTTTTTGCTGAGCCTTGGCTCACGGTGTGGGATAAAATGTTTTCAGGTACCGATCACGCGCGCTGATTCGGGGCTGCTGGTTGAGAGCGGATGAGTTATAGTCTTCCCTTTTATCTTTCTATTACATGTATGTTGTAACATGTCTTTCTGGTGTTGGAACCGTGTAGTGTAAGCTTTTGGCATTGGAGCATTATAATGTATGCCGTTTGGCATTTATATACAATGCATGTATGGTTTATCTTTGAGAGTGTATTCTCGGGTTTGTTGTTTGTGGGTGTTTCACGTGGCCCGGAGTTTGGGGCGTGACACGTGAATGATGAAACTCATGTTACACCTCTGCACGGCATGACTCTGGCACAAGCAGTCGCCCTGTCAACCTCAAACTTTGATCTGAACCCACCGTCCATCTTGTTGTGTCCTTCCCACTAGCAATGCGGTCCCGTATCATCTGAGCTTCCTGGTCAGTTCGCTGAGCCTCTAACACGCGTCCAACCAATGCGAGCTGTGAAGCTACTGAATATTAGGTTGCACCTGCCCCTATCTCTCTGAGACACAGATGAAACTCGCCAACATCTCTAAGCATATCCCATTCTCGTATAGCCACATAAGCTAACGAACCATGAGATCTCCTACTGAGCGCGTCAGCTACGACATTTGCCTTTCCCGGGTGGTAATGCAAATCAACGTCGTAGTCTCCCAACAACTCCATCCATCGTCATTGGCGAAGATTCAACTTTTTCTGCGAAAACAAGTATTTTAAGCTCTTGTGATAAGAGAAAACCTCGAAGTGGTCGCCATATAGATAATGCTGCCATGTTTTCAAGGCAAAGACCACGGCTACCAAATCCAGATCGTCTGTAGGGTAGTCCTTTTCATAAGTCTTCAACTGTCACGAGTTGTAGGCTACAACCTTGCCTCCCTACATCAATACACAGCCCAAACCATCGTGCGATGCATCGCAATACACTGTATTCCCCAGACCTCGCTCTAGGATAATCAACACATGTGCATTAGTCAGTCTCCTCTTAAGCTCCTGGAAAGCTGACTCACAGGACTCGCTTCATACGAACATAACTCCCTTTCGTGTCAGACGCGTCATAGGTGTTGCCAACCTAGAAAAGTCCTTGCCGAATCGCCAATAATAACCTACCAAACCCAAAAAATTACGGATCTCAAAGACGTTCTTCGATCACTGCCAATCCATCACGGCATCAGTCTTCGATGAGTCCACTGATACCCCATCCTTCGACACCACGTGCCCAAGGAATCTCATCTATGACATCCAGAACTCGCACTTCTCGAACTTCACATACAAGCGATGTTCTCTCAGAAGCTGCAAGACAACATGCAGATGCTCCTCGTGCATCTCTCTCATGGGTGAATAGATAATAATATCATCTACGAATAGCACCACAAAACTATCCAGATAAGGGTGGAAGATACGGTTCATCAAACCCATAAATGTCGTAGGGGCGTTCGTGAAACCGAATGGCATGACCAGGAACTTGTAGTGACCATAACGAGTCCGAAAAGCAATTTTTGCTATGTCCTCGTCCCTAATCCTCAGCTAGTGATACCCTGGCCTCAAGTTAATTTTTGAAATGTAGCGTGATCCCTTCAGCTGATCAAATATGTCGTCAATCCTAGGCATAGGATACTTGTTCTTCACTGTTACCTAGTTCAGCTTCCTATAGTCTATGCATAGCCTAAAAGACCCATCCTTCTTCTTCGCAAAAAGAGCTAGTGCTCCCCATGGAGATGTACTCGGCTGCACAAACCCCTTGTCTAGCAACTCTTGTAATTGTACCTTGAGTTCTCGTAACTCGGCAGGTGCAAAGAGATACAATGGCATAGAGATGGGAGCAGCTCCTGGAACAAGATTAATAGAGAACTCCACATCTCGGCTCGGTGGTAACTCAAATAGATCATCAAGGAAGACATCTGGGTAATCACAGACCACAAGGGGTAGCTCCCCTCGAACCTCACCCAGCTCATCCAACCTTAGAGCAGAAAAGAGGAAACGCAAGTTCCCTCGACCCCGAGCTACACCAGGCATAGACACGAAGTCCTCATCCCGATCACCCACAAAGTACAAGTAGTCACCCTCCGGCGTACAGATCGACACCCTCCGTCGCTCATAATCTATAAAGGCACGGTAAATAGTCAGTCAGTCCATGCCAAGGATGACATCAAACGTGGTCATGTCTAGAATGATAAAATCAAACTCTAAACAATGACTGAC
The DNA here is from genome assembly GCA_034768845.1 of Heliamphora exappendiculata. Classification (NCBI taxonomy): domain Eukaryota; kingdom Viridiplantae; phylum Streptophyta; class Magnoliopsida; order Ericales; family Sarraceniaceae; genus Heliamphora; species Heliamphora exappendiculata. The sequence goes on from JAOTRH010002584.1 coordinate 52,923, forward strand.
GACTCCTAACTCGCAGGATCTGTAAACTCTACTCAACACCACATTCCCACTAACTGGAGTCTCTACACTCAATGCACTACCCAATGGGTCTATCTGTAACCCCAATGTAGATGCAAAAGAAGAAGAGATAAAAGAATGTGATGCTCCCATGTCGATGAGAACACTGACCTATGATCTATAGACTAGAAGAGTACCTCTGATCATGGCTGGAGTAGCTGCGGCATCAGATGCAACTGGTGCTTTGGAAGCACTGTGATCAGCAAGAACATAAGCCCTGGCCTACTATGGTCTGGTTTTCCCACCATAAACCTGAGTCGTCGGCTGCCTCACAGACTGTGCTGAAGCACCTCATTCTACAAACCTAGACGTCTGGGCCCTAGGTTGCTAAGGAGTCTGCAGTCTCTGCACAGATGGAGCAGTTAGCGCTTCGATCGCACCCTCGACACTCCCTTCCTAGGGACAGAACTTATGAATGTGCCCGAACTGACCACACCCAAAGCATATTGGTGGACCTCTCGCCTGTGACTGAACAGACGTTGAACTCTGTACCTGGCCCTTTTGTGGGCACTCAGATGAACGGTGCCTCGGCTGTCCGCATCGATAACAAATTAGCTCCCTCTGGTCTGGCCTTCCTGTCGAGGCCACTGAGGGTGCAGGTGTGGACAACTGCTGCTGATCCGGGCCGACAAAATGAGAACTCGGTCTAGACGACCTCTGAAACTTTTTCTCATGCCTCTGGAACTATGCATCTCCACTGCCCTATTGACTCCCACTCTCTCTAACTCTGCGGCTCTCTGCCAGCGAGTTCTCTACTCAGATAGCGGCTTCCACCAACGCGATATACACATCCAAACCCAGAGCTGTAATCCTATCCTTGATGGTAGGTCAAAGGCCCCTCTCAAACCTTCTAGTGCACAACTCCTCCGTAGATATCATCTCCGCTGTGAACCGCGACAGATTCATGAACTTGGCCTCATACTTGACCAAAAAAAGGTTTCCCTAAACAAGAGAGAGGAACTCCTCTCGGTATGTATCTCTCGAAGATCTCGAGAAATACTTCTCCAAGAAGACTCTTGTGAAAGCGGCCCACGTGTCATCTACCGTGGTCTTGGCGAACTTTCACCACTTTCTAGCATCTTCCCGCAAATAGAACGCTGCCAACTTCACCCGAAAAGCATCCTCCTCGATATCTAGAGTATCGAAGATAGCCGTGGTCACTTCCAACCACGCAGTAGTAACTTCGGGATTCGGCTCCCCAGAAAAGGTTGAGGGATCCAACCGCTGAAATTCCCTCATAGCTATAGAGGCTCTTAGCTCAGGATCCCTCACTCCAGCCCTGGATGCCTCAGCCATAGCTCTCATAGTGGCAAGCATCTCCTGTATGATGTCAGCACTGCCCACCTGTTCCTATGGGGCATGAACGTCTCCCTCCTTTGGAATCTGAACATAAGCACGACCTCGGCCACAGCCTCGGCCACGACCTCGTCCCCGTCCTCCCTATATGGACATAATTCTATATACAGCAAGATAACATGATAAGATTTCCTATGGCATGTTATTACTAACATAAACACATAACACACATAAGCGTGCCAAGACGTAGCCACTTAAGGTTATGTAAACACATCTCACATACCGAGGAGAACCAACAAGATAGACTCATCCATTTGGATAACCTATTCAGATTCCTTGCTAGAAAACACATTGGCCAAAAGCATTTTTAACCTGGCTTCCAAATCTGTTAGTCCAAACTCCCTAAGGCAAGACTCATCAATCCTGAGATTCAACCTCCATACCCACATGTACACAAACGGTCATGCTAAAAAGGCTAACAGCATGCTATAAAAATATTTATACACATGCAAGTAAGCATCAGTAATCAACCTCACCAGGTGATAAACCCTCTTCCCATGGCTCTTAGGTATTCGAACCCAGAGCTCTGATACCAATTTGTCATGCCCCAAAACCCAGGGTCACGTGAAAATCCACCAAACATCAGTTTTATAAAAATAAGTTTTCATACATTTAAATTCACCTGTTGAAATCAAAAAATTACCCAACATGCATTTCTCATAAGCAGTAAATATCCAAATTCAACAAGCATCAATATATATCACCCTAAGACGTACAAAACATGCCATCAAATTGGCATACCAAAAAGGAAAACTTATAAAGCTTTCTGTCACCACGGGCACCACTAGATCAACTCCTCATGATCATCAGCCTCCAGACCTAAAAATAGTTTTACAGCAAAATTTTACACCGTGAGCCGAAGCCCAATAAAAACGTACTATAAAGCTGTAAAGCAGAATATGCAATCATATGGTGGGAGCTAACTCAACCACAAACAAAACCAAGCATTATAACTAATGCATGCAACAGTTAAAGAAAACTATAACCAAAATGTCATTTTCCACTCGGATCACACAACCAGGGAAAACAAGATAAAAACAGTATGCTCCACTCGGGCCACACAGCCGAGGAGAAAGATAAAATGAAATCCTATGTACTTACTCCATCACAAAGGGACAGAGGTAACAACTATAGACTCCTTCTCTTTACCGAATCCCTAAACATTATAGAACCGGTTAGGTAATAGAAAGTTCTATACGGAGCCACCACAACGTAAAAGCTGACTTTACTGACTGAAATCGAAGGATAAAAGGACCTACCACCTTCTTTACGAGAACTACCCCGAAGGACAAAGGTACCTACTCTACGCACATTTTTGAACTTCTACCGAGGGCAACTCGTGCCAAATACCCGCTATCCCGGTACATCTAGAGAAATCATTTCAAAAAAATCAAAATGTTTTCACATTTATACATTAAACATGTATAAAGATCCATCCATCAACATGGAGATCAAACAAACGTTTACAAAGTTGAGACTTAACCCCAAAGGTTAGCTCTAAACCTAAAAAAAACACTTTCCTTAAAGTTTCTCAAAACTCCGTTTTCAAACCATCATTTTGAAAACCATGAATATCCATACATCTGAAACATGAATAAACCAAGAAAGGTGTAAAAACATACTTTTTACCAAAAAACACCCAGTTTCAAACATGAAAACAACCTCACACAGGGTCCCAGTCGACTGGACCCTCTTCCCCAGTCGACTGAAAACTTGCTGGAAAGCCAAAAAAAAAAATAGATACATGTCACTCGACTGACCTCCCAGGTCCAGTCGGCTGACCCCAAAAAAACAAAATCCAGTCGACTGATCCACCAGATCTAATCGACTGACCTCCCTGAGGAACTATTTTTAAGCCACGATTTTTGCTTCCAAACCTTGAATCAAAGCCTCCAAACACCTATTTTGATACCCACGGGTATACCTAAACACAAAACAACCACAAAGTCCCGAAAATAATTTTCAAAACATGATTTCATCCAACCGAAACAACGAAAAATGGTTTTATACCAAAAATCCAATTTGTCAAACATAAACCCCTTTTTTATGAATTTGAAACTGTAAAGATGTATAAGATTGCACGTAACACCCTTTAACAACTACACAATCTAGGATCCTACCTCAGTAAGTTAAAAACTCGACGCCTCGATCCACGTGCAAAATTAAGCTTTGTCAGAATAAAATTTCGTCTGGATGAATGCGTAGACCACGATGCCAACAATAAGGATCGGCTGTTGAATCGTCAAAAACTAAGCCCTGGGCCCCCGAGAAGTTAGAGAGAAGGTGGAGAAAAAAAGGAAAAAACTTAGTCGTTAAGTTTTGAAAATATTTAACTCCTGATATTTATAGGCCTCTAAAATATTCTTTTTTTTTTTAATTTTTAAAATTCGTACCGTAACTCCTGGTAGCCCCTGGGACCAACTGCGCATGCTTATTTAAATCGAAACATACATCAAAACGCATATAAACATATTAAAGAAAAAAGCCAAAATGTGCATCGAAAAACACCAAATATGCATATATATCAAAAGGAAACGGAATAGAATCTCACAAAGAAGGGATTGACTATGAGAAAACCTTTTTGCTGGTAGCTATGCTTAAGTTTATCCAGACTCTCTTATCCATTGTTGCACATTTCGATTACGAAATCTGGCAAATGGACGTCAATACAGCTTTCCTTAACGAAAGCCTTGACGAGTGTATCTATATGATACAACTAGACGGATTCATTACAAAGGGTCAGGAGCACATGTTATGCAAGCTTAAGAGATCCATTTATGGACTTAAGCAGGTATCAAGGTCCTGGAACACTCGGTTGGATCAAGCTATAAAGTCTTATGGTTTTGATCAAAGTTCGGATGAGTCCTGTGTGTACAAGAAGCGTGACGGAAGTGTGATAATCTTCCTAGTACTTTATGTAGATGATATCTTGCTCATAAGAAATGATGTGGAGAAATTATCTATGCTTAAAGTATGGTTATCTTGGCAGTTTGATATAAAGGACTTTGGAGAAGCTAGTCACATCCTTGGGAGAAAGCATATGCGAGATCGAAAACGAAACATGTTGGGCTTATCACAAGCAAAGTATATCGATGATATTCTTGCTCGTTTTAGCATGCATGACTCCAATAAAGGGTTTCTCCCTTTCAAGCATGGAATCACTCTATCCAAGGTTCAGTGTCCTAAGACACCTAATGAGATAGAGAATATGAAGGTGGTTCCATATACTTCGGCAGTAGAAAGCCTCATGTATGCTATGCTTTGCACTTGACCCGACATCTGCTTTGCTTTTAATATGGTTAGCAGATGTCAGTCTAACCTAGGATATGAGCATTGGATTATAGTAAAGAATAAAATAGAGTACCTAGAAAGGACTAAGGATTATATATTGATTTACTAGGCAAGCGGTCTAGTACCTTTGGGGTACACAGACTTAGATTTCCAGTCTGACAGGAATTCCTGTACGTCTACCTCAGGATATATGTTTACCTTAGGAGGTGGAGCTATAAGCTGGAGGAGTATCAAGCAGTCCTGCATTGCTGATTCCACCATGGAGGCCGAGTATGTGGCAGCTTCTGAAGCAGCCAAGG
>JAOTRH010002595.1:0-24177 GCA_034768845.1 Heliamphora exappendiculata
ATTGAATGGCCAATTCAATTGCAATTGAATTCTGCTATTGAATTCTGAAATTCAATGGCCAATGAATTCACAGATTCCAACAATTTCTTCCCGAGTATGGGATGAACTTCTATACAATGAGATAATTATGTTCGGATAGACGTCGAACTTAGCCTCTTAGGCTATTTCTTCTCGAGTATGGGATGAACTTCTATACAATTAGATAATTATGTTCGGATAGACGTCGAACTTAACCTCTTAGGCTATTTCTTCCCGAGTATGCGATAAACTTCCATACAATGGGATAATTCTCGGTATGATCGTATAGATGCAGACTTCTTGAACATGTGTCTCTCTCGTCTATGTGCTTCTTTTTATGTCTAAATATAATAGCGGCTCCAATCACTTCAAGGAGTCCATATTTTGCCATCACTGCTGGGAGACAAGAAAAGCATATTGCTCTGTTGCTCTGTTGCTGCTGTTGCCTGATGACTGACTGTGAATTTTGTTGGAGCGTAGATTGTATGACTGTTAAACAGAAGACTGCAAGTTTTGTTAAATGCTAGATAATAGAGCGTGTTGCATGACAGAATGCTGCATAACAGATTGCTGAGAAGAATATTACAATTGAGTAGACTGTATTAAATTATGTTGCTCTGCGACTGTTGTAGCTGCAAGTGAAGTTGCATATGTGCATTCGGGAGACTTTCATGCTGATGATATTTTTATTTCATGAGTTGCTGTTGTATCTGTTGCTAGTAAAGATAATACTATGAATTTTGAGATTACTTAAGAGAAGGCACATGTGTAAAGAGAGTGATTAAAAAATATTAGATATGCAAATATATGACATGCATGTTCTAAATAATATACTGATAAAAAAATATTAGAGAGAGAGAGAGATGAGAAAAGTGATACTTCCCTTTTATTTTGATCTTCACAGGGGTTTGTTATGGCAAGAATGTAGGTGTTTTTGCTTGGCCTGCCTCTGATTTTTGTCAATAAGTTTCCTGTTTTTTAGTTATTGAGAATGTCAAAGTTATGAGGCATCCGCGGATAGTCTTGACATTGTTCCTTCAAATATTTAGTAGAGTCAAATAAATTAAATCAAATTTAGATTTCACTTATTGACAAATGATACCGTTGGTTAACAACAATCAAGTGTCGAGAGTATACCCCTTAAATTTCATGATGACCGGATTTCGTTTGGATTCCGATCTACGGGAAAAAATAGGCTGTTTTCTCCAAATATTTAGTAGAGCCAAACAAATTAAACCAAGTTTAGATCTCACCGGTTAACAAACGATACCGTTGGTTAACAAGAATCAAGTGTCGAGAGTATGCCCCTTAAATTTCATGATGATCGGACTTCGTTTGGTTTCCGATCTATGAGCAAAAAATAGGCTGTTTTTTCCAAATATTTAATAGAGCCAAATAAATTAAACCAAGTTTAGATCTCACTGGTTGACAAATGATACCATTGGTTAACAAGAATCATGTGCCGAGAGTTTGCCTTTAAAATTTCATGACGATCGGACTTTGTTTGACCTCTGATTCATGCACAAAAAATAAACTGTTTCTTTCTCATCGACGCACTATTTCGCCACTGCTGCTCAATTCTGTTGAATTGATTCTATCATGACCACCAAATATCAAATCAGGATAATTGATTTTTGCTTTTGTCTTCTTGTAATGTGTTTGATGTTTTGATTATTATTGATATTGATAATTCTAGACTTTTTGATGAATATTTTGACATGATTATTTTTTTTTATTTTTACATGTGCTATAATTATTGTCTGTAAAATTATTTTTTCAAATCGACTTTTTCGTTTTTACTGCAGAGTCGTGATAATTATTGTTTGTAAAATTACTTTTTCAAATTATAAATTTATAACGCGATGCGCATACAACCGTCGCAATGCTCACGTATTATTCTCTACTCACAGAGTAATTTCTCCTCCTGATGGGTTTTTGTAGGATTCACACCAGGTCTCTATTTAATAATTTAAATTGTTATTTTAAAGATTTCGATTTATAGGTTATTAGTTTTTAAGATTAAGGCCCTGTTTGGATAAGTATTATTTGTTGACTTATTTTTGCTTATTTTAACTTAAAACTTATATAATTTGAGTTATTGGCTTAAAACTTAAGTAAAAAAGTTTTTATTATGCGATACAGTAGCAATCAAGAGGTTTTTCAGAGCCGGTGCTTCACATTCACCACATCCTAAACTTACTATTGGGTTTAGGATTTTTATTTATTTATTTATTTTGATATTTTTAGTTCGAATTTTTTATTTTTTATATTTTTCATGTTGATAGAAATTTAAAGGTATGCCATTTAGGATACATTGTTACTAAAGACGAAAAAATTACTAAAAAACCACTAAGTGACCTATTTTTATGTAAATCTATTTTTTAAATTTTTTGACCAATTTTTTACTTTTAATTTTTATGATTTTTTTTTTTTTTTATAATAAGAGACATCTGAAAAGTGTGCTCATTTAGAGTAATACAAAATAAACACTTAAGAAAAAAATATATATATAAAAAGCTATTCTAAACGCGCCCTAAGGCTGTATTGGATTTGATATATTTGGAAAAATAAGAAAACAAAAACTGATATGCTAATAAGCTAAGTTTTTTCTTTTATTCCGCTCGTTTAATTTTTATTCACAGATCTTTTCACAAATTCAAGCTTTTCAAACACAGCGTATGGAAAAAAAATGGAAAATATAAAAGAGAAACATGAACATAATTCCTTGTTGATATTGATTTCTTCTTCCTTTTTTAAAAAAAAACCCAACCAAATAAAATGAGAAAAAAAGTTTTTCTCTACTTTCTTTTCCTATTTTACCTTTTATTTTCCTTTTTTTTTTCTCTCAGTAAATTTATGCACATATTCAATATCCAAACTCAAATTTGGAACTCGAAAGAGAAATTTCATACCAGTATTTATAAGCAGAGCAACACAAAAAATACTAATAAAGAGACAAGCAGGGATATAAGATATTGTGATAATTTGAATTAAATTTGTGAATATTTAAAAAATTTATAATTTATTACTAAAATTAATAATAAAAAATTAATAACCTCATAAACAACGCCAAACACCCCCATGAAATTATAAAATATTATTGAATTATTAGTCTCCAACTCCAACTCACAAAATATATACGTGCCCATAGAAATGGGTACCAAATTAGGATACCAGGAGAATATTTTATGTATGTATCAAAACTTGTTAAATGACGAAGGTGTTTGGTAAAATTAAAATTATAAATTTTAGATTATAGTTAAAATTATATGATTAAAATTTTAAATAAATATTATAAATATTTATTACAGTTGTAAATGTATAGTTTCAAGTAATAAAAATTATGTTTATTGATTTAGAATAAAACACCATATGCAAAAAATTATAAGTGAATTTGTTTAAATTTTGTTAACGTTTTGCTGAGATATAAATTAAAAGTTAAAAGATAACTTTTAACAAACATTCTTTATGTATCAAAATTTTTTCGTCTAAATATTATTAATTTTATCAATAACTTTTAATATATTAAAATAGTAGAATATCAAATTTCCAGAGTAGAAAATTATTTCTCATAAAATGCTATGGTAATTGCCTTGGGAATTGTGAATAAAGAAGGCATTTTTAGTAAAATAGGAAGTTATACATCTATATTGATTTAATTTTTTTTTTCATAGGAAAAATATGGCCCTGTTTGGGTTAAATGTGGCAAATTTTGTTTTTTTTTTTGTTTTTTTTGAAATTTTTTAAATTTTAACTCTAAAAAATAAAAAAATTTGATCAAAAAATTAAAAAAATCCACTGAAAAGAAAAATAAGTAATATAAAATTTGTTTTATTGGGTTATTTTTGTATTTTTTGATTTTTTTTATATTTTTATCAAAAATATATATTTTTCGTCTCGATGAAAAAAGTAAAAAAATATAATAATTTAACTAAATGATAAAAATTTTTTTACTAAAAACAAAAATAAGCAAATAGGCAATTATTCCAAACAGGGCCTATGCTTAGTATGGTACTGTGGTGTGGTGCCTATTTGAAATGTCTAACAAAATTTTAGTTTTTTTTTATTTTTATTAATTTTTCAAACAATTCAATGCGTTCTTTTAATTTTAAAATTTCTCTTAATGTATTAAGAAAATAAAAATCTTACCAAAATATGAATAATAAAAAAACCTTAACAAACGAAGTGAAGATTTTAACTTAAGTGTAATTAATCTTTTCAAATCTGGTCTTTTTTTTTTTTACTTTTGAAATCTCACCAGAGTAATTCGAGAAGTAATTTTTATTTGCTAGAAAAATAATTCTTTAAAAAAAATATAAAGAAAAACAGAAAAGAAGACTCATAGTTAGTGTTTGACATTATTAAAACTAGTAGCTTATTAATTGTAACTTGTAGTAAAAATTATAAATGTTTGATAAAATTATAACTTATAGTTAAAATATATATAAAAATTATTATTATAAGTTGTAGTGAAAGTTGTTAGTGTTTGAAAATTTTTATAACTTATAATTAAAATTAATAATAAAAAATTAAAAATTATTAATAATAATATTACCAAACACCTCCATAAAATGAAAGTTGATGGTTATGGTATTAAACCTCTCCAAATTCCCTCTTTTAAAGCCTATTTGTAATATTTTACCCTAAAAGTGATTTGTAGAGTGGATATTCGTATTTAATAGAATATGACACACATTTCAAGTAAATTTTTATTACAAATTTTAAAATTTGAGTAATTTTTTAAATATTTTTTTTAGATACATAGCATTACTATTTTCTTTCTTTGCCATAAATGAAAAATGGCTAATTTTGGTGGATAAGGCTATTTCCATTTCATGGGGAGCAGGTGGGAAGTCACAGCAACTCTGATGCTGAGTGTTTTTGGTATTTTAAGTGAATTTTTATAATTTAATTAAAATTATTTATTATTTTGTATTTAATGAGTAGTTATTTTTGTAAAAAAATCTGGATAATTGAATATTAATATTCATATGATCGAAGCATATTTGTGTTTAATAAAATTAACTAATTTATTAGATTTTGAAAATAAAATATACGGTAAATATGTACTGATCATATGAATATAATATCAAATTGACCTGATTTTTTAAACAAAATAACTATTCATTAAATATAAAATAATAAATAATTTTAATTAAATTATAAAAATTCACCGTAAAAAAAAAACGAAACTGACAGCAGGGTTGCTGTCGTTCAATGGGTTTTTATTAAATTCCAAGCATATTAACAAATATTTAAAACTCACAAAACTTGATAGTTTCAAGAACATTAATTTTGGGGATTAATCATCACGCTTTAAAGTAACTTTTTAGCTTCTTAAAGTTTTTGAAAAGCGCTTAACCAAAAAAAAAAAAAAAAAGTTTTTGAAAAGCCGTTAAAAAATTGCATTTTCCTGTTAACTATGTGCTTGTTTGGCCATCAATTTTAAGTTGATTTAAAGTTAACTTTTGACTTAAAATTTTAAAAAGTTAAAAAACTTTATTTTTCAACTCAAAAACTTTTAACTTTCTTTGCTTTTTATATAATTTTTTTTATATTTTTAAAAAATTTCATAACTTTTATTATACGCATATATTTTTTTATAAAAACTATATTTTAAAATTTTATTTGTCAAAATCTATCAAACAAGGCCTATTTTGAATACAAAATTGTCTAAAAATAATTTTTTAAAAATTATAACAACTTTAGATAAAAAAAAATTTGACTTTTGACTTAAAAGTTATATATTTTTCAACCAAACGAATTTTTTAATTTTTAAACTTAAAGTGACTTAAAGCTAAAAAAATCAGCTAAAAACTGAAATTATCAAACGAACTCTATGTATAAGTATTTGTATAAAATATATTTATATTTATAAAAATAGTACGTTCCATTGACATTAAAAAAATTTATCCCATTATCATTGTTAATTAGTGCGCAGTGTGTAATGGTTAGCACAATTTATATTTTTTCATATCAATTCATCTTAAAATTTTAAAAAACCAGAAGATTTAATTTAAAATCATGTTGCCAAACTAGCAATATCGTGCAATTTCTACTATTAAGGCTTTGTTTGGCAGATTTATTTGGTTAAAAGTGATTTTAAATTACTACACAAAGATAGAAAAATATAATTTAATAGTTATTTTTTGTAACTTTAAATGAAAAACTAAAAATTCAATTTTAAGCAAAAACCAAATGATGCTAAATTGGAGATTTTTATTTCCCACTAGAAATTAAGAGGCGTACTACTATTCTCGTTCGAAAAGTTATTTAGTAGGTAGGTAACAACACGTTAATATGTTGATATACTGTGTCCAATCAATACATGTATGTTATATATTTATAAATTTAAAGAATAATTTTACATTAAAAGATAGTAATTATAACACATTAGCACAAAGGGCTTGTTTGGGTACCACTGGATTAGTTCAGCCCAACATGATTTTCTTTTGATATTTGTTTGTGTCACCACAAAAAAAAAAAAAAAAAAATTGTATGCATCAGATCAAAATGGCCTTGGAATTTTCTTTTGAAAACAAACAATGAATTGTTCACTCTTACAAATAGCAATTTTATGCCTGTCAATAGTAAATCCCTATTGCATTGCAAGTCATGAAGTTCAATGAGCTTGGTTTTTTTGGAATTGTAATCTCAATAGGTCATTTTTTTGGAATTGTAATCTCAATAAGTCATGTTTGATGTGCCAAATATAATTAAATAAAATAAGAAAAAAAGATAATACGGTGGAGGACAAATAATCCTAAGGGTAGGGTTGGAACAAATAATTATAAAAAGAGATGTGGGATAAATAATTCAATGAATACTAGACTATTATCCCCATATGATAAATTAGTAGTCCAATTCACTAAGCCTAGCTTGGTTTAGTTTTTTTTAGAAGTTTTTTGCTTAAAAATTTTTTAAAACGTTAGTTGGTTTTTCCTATTCTATATCTTTTTACATTTATTTTTTTATAACAAGAAGTCAAAAAGCCAAAAAATCTATAAAAAAAATTTAATCCAAACACAAGCTAAATAAAAAATGTAACAAATAACTAAAAAAACAAATTCTCCACTATCAAAACAAAATATAAGGGATTGGGCTAGAAAAGTCAATCTAACTAGATGAACCAATCCAATCGACGGCCCAAAATCCGGCCCAATAGGTATGGGCTAACCCAATTCTAACGTGGGTGACAGACAAATTGTGAGAGATTCTAAATGCATATATTTGTTTTCTTTGAACATTGGTTGTACAATTAGTCTTTGAACACTTATTTATACAAGTATTAATACATAGCATATAAGTTTTTATTATTATTATTATTAAAATATTTTTATATATTTTAAATAATATTATTACTTTTATTCTACACATCTGTGTTTTTTTATAAAAATTATATTTTTAGAATCTATTCATCGAGACTTATCAAATGAAATCAATATTAAATATAAATTTATATAAAAATAAAAAATAAAATTTTATAATAACTTTCTCTTGACTTAAAACCTAATGACTTATTGCATTTTACTTTTAAGTCAAAGCTCACTAAACAAACTTTTTGCCTATGTGCCTTAAAGTGACTTAATGCAAAAAGTCGGACTTAAAACTAAATTAAAAAAATAAATGTTTGTAGATTACTTCGTGTGTAGATTATTAATAAAATAAATAAATAAAAATTATTGCGTGAATCAATAAAGTTTATTTTACAAAATGAAAGATTCAATTTACCTTTTATTTTTTAAAATCAAATGTGATTCATTCAGTTATTTAATAATATTCGATCAACTTATTTTTCATATAAACAATTTATATAATCTATAATAAACAGTTTGAATCATTTTAACCACTTTTTTTGGCTTAAAATCTTTTCTAAACTTTTTTTAATTTTTTTGACTAATTTTTTTTAATTTTTCAAATCGTTTTGATGAGATAAACAGAAAAAATAAAAAAAAAAATTAAAAAAAATTCACTAAAAATAAAAAATAAATAACGTAAAATTTAATTTATTAATTTATTTTAACTTATTTTTCTCTTTTTAAATTTTGTTTAATATTTTGATTAAATTTTTAAATTTGTTAGCTCATCTCGATAAGAAGAGTAAAAAAATATAATTATTTAACTAAATAATAAAAAAAATTCATTAAGACAAAAATAAACCAAATAAAATGTATAACCTTTTTATCACTTGTTAAATTCATATAACTAAAATATAATTTTATAAAATATATAATTCAATTCTATATCTAATATGATGAATCAAACAAGAATTTGATACGCTCAAGGGTGAATGATCAATGTTGAGGAGGAAACGCTATAGCCGCTGCAGTTGATGAGAAGCTTAGGTTTTCAAGTCCAGTGGCCAACAGTAATGTAGAAAATGGCAAAATTTTTATTGAACTCTTGCCCAATTTTAGGATAATAAGGAATGATCACTCCACCAGATGTTCAATACATATGTAATACAGCTTACTACATATTGAAACACAAAACCACGGGAATCCATTAAGTTTAAACTAGCTAAATGGCCTCAAAGCTTGAATTTGCCAGAAATATTATCTATACTCTCATTTTCTCACTGCTTTAATGGGATCTCCACCATAGGGTCTCTCTGTCAAACACCGGCAATGCTCCGGAAAACTTTCAGGATTCCGGCAAGCGTCACAATTCCAACTATACTATAGTCCTCTTCCACAACCCAAACATAACTCGCGCGGTGCGCTATGGCTTGAATTATCACCGCCACCAAAGAACTCCATGGATGGCACACAATCGTCTCCGACCTCCTCGCCGGACAATAGCGGCCTGATCCGCCGCTCCTACTCAACCCGAACTCTTCGTCGGAAGAGTAACCGGAGGATGATGATGACGACGACAGTGAAGAGAAAGAAAATTCCTCCATTAAGTCCAAGATTGCTCCTAAGTTCTTCTCTTCCAACCTTGCCTTCACCAACTGAACCAGGTCCTCCGGAGGACCCCCGTAGTCGATATAAGCCATTAGATCACCGGCGGAGAGGGTTGTGATTGCCGCTGCAACCGTCTCATTGCAGCAAGCAAGGGTGTGAGGCGATATTTCACCGATCAATCTGTTGAATTCGTCGACAACTCCAATTGACTTTTGTTCGGTGAGGGAGCGGGAAATGGAGTCCAAGGCGGAGGAGGCAGGGTCGTCGTAGTAGATGGTCATGGTATCTATGTCGATGATGTTGAGTGATTCAATTGTGAAAGCTGGGAGTGGGGAGAAGACACCAATGGAGTTGAGGAGGAATCGGACCACGTCTTCTTGAGTTAGGCAGCAAAATTCACGCCCATTGTGGAGGGTGTAGCCAAGTGAGGAACGTTTGTTGAGGTGCATCTTCCTTGAAGTGATGCTTCTACTTCTCTCGATGGGCACAACCAAGTTTTGCGCGCCTTCAAGTATGCAATCTATTGCCTCCAATAAGCTGAGAAATTAAGAACAAAGAAAACAAGATTCAGTTGCAGGAAAAAAAAAAAGAAGAAGAAGAAGCTGAGGAAAAATTCAGTCATGATGATCTTTAAGATGTTAATTAATATTTTTGGCTGAAATTCGAAATACAAATCTTTTTCTTAAAAGTGAAAAGGATCTAATTTCAATTAAAAGGGAGTATATAAACCAACCACAAAGATATTGTTAAGTTGGAGACAGTCACCAGAATTTGAACCACTAGATTCTAAGAAAAAGCATGAAAGCATCAATATATGATTAAAAAAAAAAAGAATCAAGATAAGATTCAAGAAAAAACAAACAAGGACCTTTCCTTTGAGGGTAGAACCGCTGGAAATTCAACAAAGATTAATCAAATATATACCCGTTTCTTAAAGGGGTAGAACACTGGAAATCTTGTTAAAACTTCCAAAATACTCCATATTCATTGTAAAAATAAAACAAAACAAACAGAAACAGTTTTTTCACATGAACAATAAATAGAGAGAAATTCGGTTACCTTACAATAATTTTTACTCTTTCTGCTATCTTATTTAATCCAGATTATTATTTTCTCTTGTGAGATATTCATTGTAAAAATAAAATAAAACAAAACAAACAAAAACAGTTTTTTCACATGAACGATAGAGATAAATTCGGTTACCTTACAATAATTTTTACTCCTATCTTATTTAATCCAGATTATTATTTTCTCTTGTGAATTCAATAAATCTTCGATCCGTCGAGGACGTATTTGGATTACAATTTAGAATAACAATTGGTAGCCATCTCAACATCCGATTTCAAATACAAAGTGTAGATCTTATGGTGCCAATCGTAGTATCAATCTTGTTAATTAAGAAGAGGAAATCATAAACTTGCAGAGACAGAAAAAAATTCTATCAAGCTCAATATCAGCAAAACCGATCAGATCCAAAATAATTGGACAAAGAAGTAACACGAATAAATTTAATCGCAAATCAATTGAAACACAAACCTAGAATGTGGTTCCAAATGTCTGACGAGCCCAGGGATTTTCGGCAGGAGATCAGAGACAGGCGCTTGAAGCGCGGACCAAGGGCTCAACAGATTCTGTTCTCTGCAGAGAAAGCAAATCACATCAACCATGCACACTTTGCCGACACATCGACAATCGCCACCGAAATCAGCCTTCGCCGGCGAATGCTCACAGCTCCATACGCTTATGCAGCTCTCGCCAGTTCTCTTCAGCGCGGACAATGCGTCGGCGACAGTGGCGGAGATCGGTAAAGCTCTCAGCGCCGGCTTTCCCAGACACAGATCGGAAACCTCGCGCGCCAGAAATCTCACTGCCATACAATATCAGATCTGTTTGGGAAGAGAGAGCTCTCGATAAAGTATAGAGAGAGGAGAAGAAGAGAAATGCTAGGCGTTGCAGCTGGTTTTGTTCGACTGAATGGAGAAAGGAAAACGGGTATTTATAGGCGGTAGCTACCGGGTATAGCCGGTGAGTTTTTACGGGGCATAAAGCGGGCCAAGTTTCGGGTCAGAAAATTTTACCTCATTTTCTTACTTCTTAGAAAATTACAGCTGGCCTTATCGGAAATTCAAATTGAAAATGATTGATATTTTGTTATGTCTAATATCTAATTTGAGATCGTGGTTTATTTATTTATATTACTTATTTTATTTTTTATAAGCTTTTTTTAAAAAAGATTTGAATTAAAATTCTTTACCTTTTAGTTATTCCAAATTTAAAAAGTAAAAAATATGATTAAATATAAAGAAATTCAAAGATTTTATTTTTTAGTTCTTCTCATTGGAACAAATAAAAAAATATTATTTTTTATTTAATTTATTATTGAAAATCACTCATCTTAAATTACAAGAAAATTATTTATATAAAAATTAAATAAAATAAATATTATTAGTCACGAAATTATATCACAGTTAAAAAAAACTCTGAATGAATACTACTAATAAGTTTGTAATGAAAAAAGTTCAAACACAATATTTTTAATGTATTAAGTTGTTAGAAACATTTTAAGTGAATTCATGATCAAAATGAACTCTATAGATTTTAAAAAAAAGATTTTTAACAAATTTCACATTTTAATCAAGATTTTTCATACTTAAAAGACAAAAATACATAAAAATAAATATTATTTCCTGACTTATTCGATCTTTCTAATCTTTTTCTAGAATTTTCCTGACAATTAATTGTAAATAAAAATTGTTTGCCCAACTAAGCTCTATGAGAAAATTTTGGTCCCTAAAACGAAACTTCTAGAAGGCACTCTTTTTGTTTTGTTAAGGCTTGTTTGGATCAACTTTTTTACAAAACATTTTTCTATTTGGCTTTTGGCTTTTGGCTTTTGGCTTTTGGCTTTCTTTATTTATTAGTTTTGACTTTAAAAAACACGCTACTTATTTATTTGGTAACGGGTTTTAATTTGAATTTGTTATTTTTTTAGCTTTAAAATATATAATTAAAAATTTCGTTTAATTAAAAGATAACTTTTAAATTGCAAAACACAAAATTATTACTAGTAGTTTATAAATTGTAATTTATAGTCAAAATTATGAGTGTTTAATAAAAATTATAAGTTGTAATTAAAATAAAAAAAATTAATTACAATTTTGTATTAAAAATTATAAGTATTTAAAAAAATTTATATTTTATAGTTAAAATTAATAACAAACAACTAAAAAATACTAACAGTAGCATTTACAAACACTCCATTAGATATTTTGAAAACTTTGGAAGAATTAAAAAAATTGTATATTGGTAGTTTTTTTAATTTGAGAGAATTTATCTGGAAATGATTGGATAAAAAGTAAGTTTTAAAAAAAAAACATAAAATAATTAAATTTTGATTAAGACTTTATTAATATTTATTTAATTTAATTTTGATACAAATAATTGTTTTGTGAGCCCCAGGATATTTATCCCTCTTTAATTGGTTTTATCAATGAATGATGAGATTATCTCTATCCCATGGAAGGGAAGAGTTTAGCGAGCCGGTTACATTTCATGAGAGGGATAAAAGAGGATTTTACATTTTTGCCCTCCTCAATTAAGTACGGACGGGACCGCTACACTTGTCTTTTTTGCATCTGTGTGTCACTGTGTATGTGATGTATTCAAGCTTCACTTCATTAATTCAAACGCTAGTAAGCCACAAATTGACAAACCACTTTTTATTTTTTTTCTAATGCAAGGGCATTTTTGTACATTATTAAACTTAATTCCACTCAAACATCTCCAAATCAAATAACGTAATATTTATCTTTAAATTATTTTATTTTAAATCAAACGCAATTCGATATAAAAAATACTACACTAAGAATTAAATCCATAATACTCTTTGTACTATTAATTTGAATACACTAATTATTTCATAAAAATTATCCTTATACCAAACGATGTCTTATTTATTTTATTGTTTTACTTGATTTAAAGTAATTTTAAACTAAATAAGTTTTTAATCTTTAAATTAGTTATAAATTTTGTCAAATTAGATTTTTATTTTTTATTAAAATAACTTTAAACAAAAAAAATCAATTTAAATCTGAATTATCAAATAAAAATCAAATAAATAAAAAATAAAAACTAATTCACTTAATTTACATTTAGTATTTTTGATGATACAAGGACAACAATGTCGCTACAGAATGATTGTTACTATGCTAAAAGTATATCCGGTGGGACAGACCCACGTAGATGCGTCTGGAAAGCGTACTGTGAAGGAATATAATCCGTAGTTTTGAATTTACTTGGTATTTTTATTTAATTATGTAATAAATAATATATTTTGATAGAATAATATTAACTTATTTTTATTGGGTAAATAATAAAAAAAAATAATAGCGTAATCCATTAAGGATGAATTAATATTTTTTATTTATGAAAAACTTAAATATGAATAAAAATAAATACCAACCTATAATGAAAACTTACCATAATTTAACAAACTTAAAGATGAATAACAACTAAAAAACTAAATTAACTGTAACAATTTGTAGAGGTGATTCATTATTATTATTATTATTATTATTATTATAAAAAATTAACTGTAATGATTTTTATTTTTGTAGGTAAAATTTGGGATCTTTTAGAGTGTAAAAGTAATATATAATAATATGGTATTTTATTTTTGGATACATGTTATTTAGCAAAACATTTATATTTACCTTTTGGTTCCATTGTAAGACAGATAAATAGTGCACTCTGAAAAAATGTTTTTATTTATTTTATTGTATTTAAATAATTAATATATATTATGATGTTGTTACTATAACTTATTCAAATTTAATTTATTCTGTTCATAGTATGGATCGTCATTAATTATGTAAACAATGACACATAATATCAATATTTTGAAAATTAGACTGTTAAGCAAACTAAAAAAAAGATCAGGTGAACAAGTTACCTGTTCAAACGGAATCAAACTAGAATTGAACTGTGACGTCATAATTAAATTATTAATAATTTTAAAATTATAAATATTAAATAAAAATGTATCTGACTTCTAACCCATATAAGAAAATAAAGTCATTAAATTGCAAAGTGTATGAAAACCACTGAACGAGCAGTTTGCAAAAGGGAAAAAAATATAATTTTTAATTCTTTATTAAAGCAACTGGAAACACAGGACAACATATAAAAAAACAAAAAAACAAAAATCAACAATGAGCAAAGCAACAATGGTGGATCACAAGGACAACAAAAAAGAAGAAGAAACAAAAAAGTGTAGGTTTACTGGTTCAGTGATTTGGAAGAGCAGCGATGGAGTCAAGAATTTAATATAGAAGGGGCACAAAAATATAAATATTTATGATAAATAAAAAAATATTCATTTTTAAAAGTTCTATTTTTTTTACAATTGATCTTGACGAGTTTTTATCTTTTGAAAATTTTGCATAATCGTATCATTACTAATTCTATAAAAAATATCCCTCTCTATGTATACCACCAAGTTATTATTCATCAATTGATCACTCATTTGATCACGAGACTGACGAAGATCTTTTTCTAGATATACTTTACGAATTTTGTCTCAGTCATTAGGATTATAACTAATAATCTAATATCGTAATTCAGGATCTGTTGGAAGATTGTTAAATTGATTTTCACTCAACTTCACTTTGAGAATTGAAAATTGTTACTTCTTTTTTCGAAACTTTCAATTTTTAGTTGTGACTTTTTTAAAAGTATTTCTTCATGAATGTTTGAAATAAAAAAAATAAATAAATAATAATAATTAAACTAAAATAAAAATCTGTCTAATATGAAAAACTTGTATTACCAAATAACTGAATAAGAATTTGTCTAGTATGAAAATTAATACTCTAACATTTATTTATTATTAATAATACAATAACAAATTATAAAAAATTACTAAAATCAACTTAACAAGGTGGATGGATATTGGATAGGGTTTCAGTGGCCTTTTCTCACTGGGCTGAATGGTTTCTTTATTAACAATATTATTTGCTATATAATGTATGGGCCACGTATCACCAATTTTATTAGGGTTGAAGCGATTTACGTAAAAAATAATAATTTTTTTATTTTATTAATTTAATAAATGAATTTGAACTATTAATTGAATTAATTATTTGTTCAACCAATTGAACTAAGCAATTTTAACAATATATTACTGCAAATAAATTTAAATTAATAATTTTAAATTATAGATAAATTTATAAAAATATTTTTAAAATTTTTAGTATTGTTGTTAAAAAATTTCCATTGGGAAGTGTCTTTCTCAAGTAGGTGGCCATTCTAAACAGCCGTCCACGTAAAATGCCTCGATATAATGAAATAAATGGATGATGTATCGTACGGGGAAGGTACTAAGTCGGTCCGTATTTTGACGATATTATTTGTCTTTTCCTTGCTAACAACCAGGATTTTTAAAAGTTAGTTACTGAATAATTTTATGACTTTTTCTCTTAATGCACTTTTAATTTCTGAATTATATTTAATATTTACGAATTTTGATATTTAATATTAAGATTGTTTGAAAAAATTATTCTTAGCAGTTTTTAATTTTTTATTATTAATTTTAATTATAAATTATAATTATTTTTAAAATATTTATAATTTTTATTATAAATTATAATTATTTATTTTATTTTAATTATAAATTACAATCTTTACAAAATATTAACAATTTTTATTACACGTTATAATTTGTAAGTTTTTAGTCCCAGCAATCACTATCATTATGGTTTGGAACGTATTAAAACATAAAAAACAAAAAATTTTAAAATTAACAATTCGCATCATCTTAATATTTTTACATGCTCTAATGTTACAATTTAGAATGTAACTATATAATAAAATAGTTCACATTTTTAAATTATATGTCATAAAATTATTTTTGAATAACTTAGATCTTTTAAATTTATAAGTGAACGGTTAAAATAATTTAACACAAATCTAAATATTTGCCTACTTTTCAAGATGTTATTAATACATCACTTTCATTTTTTTTTGCACTTTTTTTATTTGTAAAGTACAAAGAGTTTATTAAACAAAACAAAAGTAAAAATATAAATACTATTTAGCATTCCCTTACGCTAGATACCTAATTCGATTTCACTCTTTAATATAGATTTTTATTTTTGTTATTTTTTATTTTTTTTTCTCCTTAAATTAACAAATCAAAAATATTATTGGGATGAAGTAAAAATCATAATGGCAGTGATTGATTTTTGTTGGGTATACAAGATAGATACCCAACAAATCTAGTCACTGAATTAATTTGATTTTTGTTGGGTATCTATCTTGTATTATGCGGATCCACATAATTAGAATTTTATAATTATATGGTGTTTAGGATTTTGGAGTTCTATAATTATATGGCGGCTAGGATTTTAGATTTTTCTTATTAATATATATCTTATAATTTCTAGTTACTGTGTGAAGAGTTGAATTAAAGGAGGTAAAGTTGTAAGGAGAGATGGAAAAATACCAAGGGTACATGAGTAACCGTTGAGCGAAAAAACAAGGTTTGTTTCATGGCTTGGGTTATAGGTGTTGAGTTTTGGGGTATTTTTTTATCTCGAAATTATACACTCTATGATTATAGTGGATTATCTCTCACACCCGTTGACATAGGTAGGTTATGTCAAACCACGTAAATCCTTGCGTGATTTTTTTTTTAGTATATGCATAGATGTGCTTTTCGTTTCGATTCGAAAATTAGTATTCAAATCCCAACAAATGGTAGTAGCGTCAATAGTTGATAATTTAAAGCCGTTGTGGGTGAAGAAAGCCTTGTATTATTTTTTATTTTGATTCGTATAAATCAAATAATGATTTTTTTCACATAAAGAAAAATAAAAAGAAAAAAAAAAAAAAAAGAAAACCCGGTGAGGCGGTCGGTGCTAGTTGCAAAGTTGTTCATTGATTTTTGGTCAAACATAATTCCTTTGTTATAGTATTGCACAACTCAATCCCTTGTCCACGTGAATCAATTGGCGAAAAGTCAAGATACGATAGATTTCAGTGATCAATGTGAATTGCTTTTGTTTTTTAAGTTGAATGCAAGAGGTGTAATCTTGTGTGAAATTTTGGATTGAAATCAACAGTTCAAGTTTTTTTTGTTTTTTACTACGTCGGTTCGTATATATATCAAAATAATTTAAGGAGAATGTGGTTTTTAAATTTTTTCAATGCTGCGAATTTATCGGTACAGTTAAAATTTTTAAATTCTGACTAGTTGAATGAAATTGGACAGATCGGCATAAATCAGGTTTGATAATGGACATCAAATTTGATTGCGAGTGATCAGTGTAATCGAGAGCAATTTAGTTTAACAAATGGTGAAAGACTAATAATTAATAGATACAGTTGGAATTTTAGTTGCACGTAGAGTCAAATTAGACGGTAATTTTTAGATTCGATAGATGATTGATAATCAATACATCTTAAAAAATAGGTGGAGTAACAAAAAATACCTTGATAAATAGATGTTGATCATCTCGGTATAGAGGTATAGGCAATGCTGATTCGTGTGTGTCGCACACCACCCTAGAGATGGCTATATGACTCTTCCTAGGTAAAATGAGACCTATTTGTAACAATCAATGTGTGGGTATAACAAATAAATATACTAATAATCTCATTCTAAAAAAAAATTAACTCATATCCTTCCTGCTAACAGTAGATTAAATATACAAAAAATTTATCTCACAAGCGGACAACTAATAGATAAAAGTTATTATTCATATACAAAAATACTAGACACAACAACTTATTAAACTTATACAGGATATGCAAAAAAGTTCATCTCGAACCACTTCTCTCAACATGAAAATCTAGACTCGGCAATGGACGCTGCTGCTATGCACACCCAAAAAGAAAACACTGTGTGGTGTGAGATATGAACTCGTTCAGTGAGTATATTAATTTCATAAATGTGTAAGTAAGATGAATAATCACAATAACAACAACAACTAATAAAATATTCACCAATTTACAATTATTTATTTATTGAATCAAATAATTATTAACAATATATCCGACTTCATGCTATGCAAAATTTATGAATTCACAACAAATGTAACACTTTGACTATGATATATTAGGTTCGAACGCGAGAACGAATACTACTATTCTACCTGGAGAGTGAATTCATGCATTCTAGGAAGGATCTTCTCAGAAGGATCTTATAGTTACCTCTAGGATGGGGTGTGATAGTGTGTGGTGAATTAATGATGATGGCAAAATTGATATATGTGACGCCCCGTCTTTCGGGCGAGTCGGGACATACATAAATATAAATAAAGAGATATTCTAGCCATTTATTCATATTTACATGCGTTAGTTATTATATCATAAAGGAGTTCTGAACTGAATTGTTACAACTAGGATCTGTACTGGGTCGTTACATTATCAACATAGGTTAACTTTATGGTGGTTTGCTGAACTTTAAGCTAAGGTGTAGATTGTTAGATGTGTGCTTTGTATTGGTTTGCTAAACTTTAAGCTAAGGTGTAGATTGTTAGATGTGTGCTTTGTATTCTGTAAATCCATATAATTAGGGGTTTAGGCTTTCGTCTATAAATATGTACCTTATAATTTTAGTTATTATGTGTAGAGTTGAATCAAATGAGGTAAAGATATAGGGAGAGATGAAAAAATACCGGTGGCACAGAAGTAACCCTTAAGCGAGAAAATGACATTTATTTCAGGGCTCGGGTTGTGGGTGTCGAACTTTTAGATATTTTTTATCTTAGAATTCTACACTTTACGGTTATAGTGGATTATCTTTCGCACCCGTGGGCGTAGGTAGGTCGTGTCAAAACACGTAAATTCTTGTGTGATTTTCTCTTTGGTGTGTGCATAAATGTGTTTTCGGTCGCGTTCGGAGATTAGTGCTCAAATCTCAATAATTTTATGTCTGATAAATTAACTATGAAATCAATCCACTTATTACGAAAATTTATATAGAAATATAAAAAAAGAAAGAGAGATCTTTATATGATTTGTATGAACTTAGAATAAGTCTATGATAGAGTATCTAGATAACATGGTGGGTGTTGAAAAGAAATAGAGTGAGAAAGTGACACATTCATGTGATAAGAGATATGTATGATAGAGCTACCACTATAATTAAATCATTCGCAAGAGAAATAAGTGAATTTTCAATTACAAAGTAGACCAGTTAATGCAGTAGTATAGAAAAATAGCAAGATTATGAGTAATGAAAATACTGGAGAATGAATACTTAAATTGACATGAGATGACATATTAAGAAAATATATGTACTTATTAAAACTAATTAAAGATATGGCGCTTAACATAACAGAATGACATAAAAAGTTCTATATATTTGATTTCAATTGATTGCAATAAATGTTTAGTTTAATTTGATTTTTGGTTAGCGTTGGGCACCACTCAATATGCTGAGTGATGCCCACTATGCAACTTTTTTTTTTTGACCTCTTGGGTTTCGGGAGATATATGAATTTTGTAGTAATGCCCGCTACATGATTCATATAGTTAATTTCATAATAGTTTTTTTGTCATCAAACTATTTCTTACCTTTAGTGTTTTTTGTCTATTGAATCACCAAGTGCTATTTTTTGTTTATTATATTATCTATAATTTTTATTAATATTACTCTTTTATTGATTAAAAGTTAATATCGAAATATCTCTGCTACCGCACCACTCTCGTTACTTTTTCAAAAATTTTCTTTGTTCTCACATCAATTAAATAAAAGATGAAAATGAAAAAATCTTATTTCATCTCCATCTCTATCTCCATCTCCATCGTCGCGTCCCATTGTCATCTCTAATAGAGGGAGGTGTTACCGCGAGTGCAACGCTCCATCCTCCGAGCACGTCAGAACATATATAAGTATAGATAAGGAAAAATATTCTAACCATTTATTCATATTTACATATAAATATTACATCATTAAGAGTTCTGAACCGTTCATCAGTACATAGCGATTACCGTCTCACCAGGGAATTTAACAAAAATTACAATACGCTCATGAAAACTGAATAAAAGAACAAAAAAGGAAAAAATTTAAATTCTTCAAACTGCATTGTCAGGGTTGGCTGGTTCCTGCCACTCGTCCAGTTCTTCAAAATCTTTTTCTTTTTCAGGGGAAACTTCTTCCAAGAATTCTCTCTCTAACCAATCTGATGGCATAAACGCACCACAACGCATTTCATACAACACTTAAAGCATTTATAAATCAAAGAGACATGCAAAGATGTAAATTCAGTAGACATGTAAGTATTAGACGACAAATTATGCAAGTAATAAAGAGTGCAATGCAATGCATTTGCCAAATCCAATTATAAATTAATCAATCGAATTTTGAGTTACACCATTACGTTCCCGTACGTTAGGCTCCCGTACACCAACGTTACCGATCACGATGGCGTATAGCGGACGTTCGGCTCAAGACGTGGCACGGCTCATGATGTATAACCCAAGGTCGATCATATCCAATACGATAATCTAAATGGCACCATTACGTTCCCGTACGATAGGTTCTCGTACATCAGCGTTCTCGATCACAGCGGCATATAGTGGTTGTTTAGCTCAAGACGCGATACGGCTCAGAACGTAACACGACTCAAGACGTACATGGCCCAAACTCAACATATCCAATATAATAACCAGAATGGTACCACTATGTTCCTGTACGTTAGGTTTTCGTACGTCAACGTTCCCGATTACAACGGCGTATAGCGGCTGTTTGACTCAATACATGATACGACTCAAGACGTAACACGGTTCAAGACGTATATGGCCCACTGTCAACACCACTTCTATAATATAACCATAACTCAAGGAGCGGCGAAAACCAAATTCTCATAAATTAGACCAAAATACGAAATAACCAAAAATCAATGTATAGGATGTAACCCACAAGATATCCCAAGTGCTATGTAATGGTGCTTATGGTACAACAACTCGTATCTTGAAGTACAATTTAACAATAGCATGGTATGAAACTAAACATAACATGTTCCACAAACCAACATAGCGTAAAGTACAAGTCTTTAAAGTATAAGGTACAACTCACTAAAGTATAGAGTATAAGTATACGAAGTATAAGTTATAATTTATGTGACATGGATCCAATTTATATGTATGATTTTTAATCATTAAATTGTTAATTTCTACATCAATCACTCACATGAATAGTTTAAAGTCCACATATTCAAGTTTCACAATGTGGCACACTACTCATACACTTAGCTAAATTTAGATAATTGTTCAAACGCAAATTTTAAAGTTACAACAGTATTTTGAGGTACCTAGACATAAATTTAATTTTTTATTTTTGAACGCTAATTAGATAAAAATATTTTCTATAACTTTCTTGTTTAACATTAAGGTCAGATCCTTGGGTAAAAGGGTCATTTATTTTAATTAAGAGAAAATCATTCAGCACTTTATAGAGAAAAATACAGAATTTTGGCCTCTGTTGGCTTCCATTTTGGGGCGTCAATTCAAGGGTTATGGGTTTGATTTTTGAAAAAGTTTTAGTTTAAGATGTCCCCTACAAATTTCATATTTTGTGCTAAGACTAGTTATTTGAAACAATTTGATGATTTTAGCCAATTTATAAAGTGGGTTCAATCAGTTTAAAAATGGTCTGCATAGCCGGTTCTCAACAGAGAAATCACAAGGCCTTTTGGGTACCATACGAGGGTATTTTGGACTAATTTCTGATCAGTATTTATTTTAATATGTTAATTACATTTTTCATGAAAATCACCTTTAGATTTTGCTATTAAAAACTGAGGGTTTTGGTCTCACAAAAAAGTATGACAAATAGTTCTATGAGTCACTGAATCACAACAGTGATTTTGGGAAGAGTTTTGACCTATTCAAACTTTATATTTTTGGCTCATTTTTTGTGAAAGTGAGCTAAACATTTTATCTATAAATTTTATGTTTTGACCTAAGTTCAGTTCTTATTCTAACTTAGGATTTTTGTGTCTGCAACTCAGAGTGATCAAAATCTGACACTCTTTGGTAAAAAGGGTATATCTGGAGTTCTATTCAACGAAATAATTTCAAACCAATTTTGTATGAAAGATGACTTAAACATCTAGGTTTGGACATAAAAATAATATTTAGATCATTTTTTTACAATTAGTTATGGTAGTTTAAAGTTCGTGGCAGAAAGTTAATATGTCCAGAAAATCAGGTTATTTAGGATTTTGGTAACTTAGCTCATGTTATGTTTAAATTTAATGTATTTTATTTGCACGCATGTAATGTATTCATACATACCAAAGTTTCAGAACCTATACAAGCCATTAAACTCAAAAATAAGTATATGCAAACACATACAATACTATATTACACATAAATAGTCCCTATTCTAGCCTCACATTGCCTTTTTATCAATTTTTTGTTCTTGTTCTTGATTGTGTTTTAAGAGATGAATTGAGAGGAGTTTTATGTTGATGTTAGACAGAAAATTTAGAGGTTTTACTTACCTTATTTGAAGACCTAAGAGTGGAGGATGACTAGAGAACTTGGCTTTAATGCTCATCTTTGCTCTTTCTTAGTTCCTCATTCTTTTCTTCCTTCTTCTTCCCTCATTTCTCTCTCAATCTTGTGGAACACTTAAACACTCAAGAAATCAGGTCTCTCCCTCTCTATATTGCCGTAACATGGAGAAGAGAAGTGAGGGTTTGGTTCTTGTTTTATGGCCAAGGATTTAGTGGATTCAATTACGATGTGTAAGATCATAATTTAATTTTTTTTTCATATTTATTGGTTGCGTGTGTAGATACCCCAATTTGATCCCACCTAATCTTAGGTGAATTCGATGATGAAAACAGTTGAAATGGTGTCTCAGTACAATCATCGAAAAATGATCTATGCTCGGTATTTGAACCCAAAACTTTCAAACAAATGAAATTATGTAGAACCACCAATAACTTGCTATGCAAGTCATTCCCAATGTGGCGACCGTCATGTTTATTACGGCGACCGTCAATAAAATCTCTTGAAAATTCTAGCCAAAAGTGGCGACCGCCACCTCCAACATGGCGACCACCAACTTGCGTTGTGGCGACCGCCAATAGAATCTTGTGGAACCCTTTTTTAGATATGCGACCGCCACCTCCAACCTGGCGACCACCAATTCCAAATGACCTGACATGTCCCAAAACGTGACAGCATCTCATTGGTTAAAGAATTCTATAAATACCGTACTCTAGCGTACGTTTTCAGTACATAATTTTAGAGAGATGTTTAGTGAGAAAAGCTCTGCCGAGTTATCGAATAATTCTAAGCTCCGACGCTGAAGCCTTACCGAAATACCGAGATTCAAACCTCCGACGCCTACATTAAAACCCGAGCTTGGGATCACTATCCGAGAATTGGACCATTAGAGCACATTCCTTGACTTGAGGATTCCTTAACAATCCATATACTTTGCTTGAATCCCCGGTCCTTCTAGTTCCATTTTCTACTTCTTTGAAGTGTCTGATTAATTTAATTATTCCATCTTTATTATATTTTTGCATTGCTTATAATTGCTTTATTTATATTTGAATTCTAGTTTTAGCTTATTAAACTTACTTGTTTTGTTTATTTGCTCATTTACATTTAAACTTATTAAATCTTTATGAAGTAGTGCTAATATAATTTAGCAGCATGACTAACAATGCCATTATTGTTATAATCCAAGCACTTACGTGAAAATGATTGTAATTGATAATATTACATCCATTTTACTCTAGTATTTTATTACTTTTCTTTTTTTTAGTAAATCTAATTTTCTTTTACTAGCATTATATATATATTTTTTTTTTTCTTGTAACATTAACTTAATACTCCATGTTATTTTTGTTTTAGCTTAATATTTTTTTTCTAGTTTTTTTTTTCTTTTCCTTCAATATTAGTATAATTTTTTCTTCATGTATTTTATTTTCTTAGCTTCCTTATAATGTTCCATTAGTATATCTTTTTTTTATATTAGTTAATCTATAATTTAATGCTAACATGTCTTTTTCTTGTAATATAATTTTATTTTTTTTAATGTTCTATTCTATTTTCTTTTCTTTCATTTTACTAATAACTTAAAAATCTTTTCACTAGCATTAATTTTTACTACCATTTTTTTTCTTTTTTTTTCTTTCAATATTAACGTACCTCCTCTTTTAGCATTTTTTTTTATCTTTCTTTTTCTTTTATTTCATTAAATCGAAAAATCATAAAAAAATTATTA